>VZQC01005070.1:604479-660548 GCA_009823505.1 Rhizomys pruinosus | reverse complement strand
AAAAAAAAAAAAAAAAAAAAAAAAAAATGCATAAGCTAGGAATTAAGTATCACTGTTCTTCATCTTTTCCATTCAATTCGTGTGTGTGTGTGTGTGTGTGTGTGTGTGTGTGTGTGTGTAAATCACTGGTCACATTGGTGCACACTTTAATCCCAGCACTCAGGAGGCAGAGGCAGGCAGATATCTGTGAGATCCAGGCCAGCCTGGTCTACAGAACAAGTTCCAGGCTAGCTGGGGGTATAGGGAAACCCTGTTCAAAAAAACAAAATAAAGGGCTGGAGAGATAGCCTAGCGGTTAAGAGCACCGACTGCTCTTGCAGAGGACCCGGGTTCAATCCCCAGCACCCACATGGCGGCTAAGAACCGTCTGTAACTCCAATTCCAGGAGAACTCCAGTTCCAGGGGAATCTGAGACCCTCTTCTGACCTCTGCGGCATTGCACGACACGGGTGCTCGGACCTACATGCAGACAGTACATTCATACACATACAAAAATAAATAAAATTAAAAATTAATTAATTAATTTAATTCAATTTAAAATGAATTAATAAATAGTAATCCACACCATTAATTTTGACATCTGCCTAGGTTTCAGCTTTATTTATATAATATTTATGTATGTAATGATTTTTTTTTTCATCACTGAACCTTTAGCTTAGTTCTAAGTCATCATTATTGTAAGCAGCATCTTTGGACACCTCCTCTATCTGAGCAGGAAAGAAATAAAGGGATTCCCTTTGACTTAGAAGTGTAGGGTCTCCTCCCTGACTTCAGCACCAAGCTTCCTACCACCATTACCGCCTGTCCCCTGCTGACCATGCAACTTAATGTCCACAGAGCTTGACCCTTTCCTCTTCCCTCCAGAAGCCAAAGTTCTCAAATCGCTCCAAGACTGAGCCAAGTCTACAGCCAAGAGTAATTTCTCATCCCTTTCATCATTTTTAGCAGCCCTGCACTAACCAGCTCTGGACCCGTCACTCAGAACCTGCCAGCTGAGCCCCTCTCCCTGGTCCAGAGGGACATAGAGGTCCAGCTGACTTTTGAGAGGTCTCCAGGGTGACAGGTAGAACGAGGTTGTTCCCCTGTGGGGAACTAGGGCTTGAATGGTCTTAAACGCCGCCAGATTTTGATTGGATTGAGCAGCCATTGACTAAAAGTGTGGTTTGCTCAGCAGAAGCTAGACCTGATGAAGCTCATATTTGGGGAGCATTAGTTTGGTGGCTCCATGAAACTGTTCTCCATTAATTAAAGGACAGAAGATGCTTAACAATGGCTGTTTCTGCTGGGTCAGGAAGGCATAATTAAGCACACCCTGGTTGAGATCAGGGGACAGGTTTCCACTGAGATGAAGCCATTTATGTCAGTGGACACCAGAAAGCCACAGCACTCTTCCTCAGGACAAGTTGAAGTTTGGGTTATAACTGGGGTTTGATGTGGTACACCACCCAGCAACCCCACCTTCCAGTCTCCCTTTCTCTGCTCCTATGGGTCTAACCTACTGTGGTTCTGAATATGAGGGAAACCTTCAGCTCTACTGACTGTGCTTCCAACTGCTGTTTCTTCCCTCCAGCTATGACCATGAGGGCCGTCTGACCAACGTGACACGCCCCACAGGGGTGGTAACCAGTCTGCACCGGGAGATGGAGAAATCCATCACCATTGACATTGAGAACTCCAACCGTGATGATGATGTCACTGTGATCACTAACCTCTCTTCAGTGGAGGCTTCTTACACAGTGGTACAAGGTGAGCCCCAACCCAACTCCCCTCTCCCCCAGCACATCCTCAGCTCCAGAGTCACCCAACCCCAAAGGTTAGTGCCACCTCACCCAGAGCATTGCTCTTCTTTCTGCCTTATTCAAATGTCTACAGACAACTAACTCTACAAGAAGACAGTCTTGTAAAAAAGAAAACAGAAAAAAAAATCACATAGATCGGGGGCTGGAGAGATGGCCTAGCGGTTAAGAGCGCCGACCGCTCTTACAGAGGACCCGGGTTCGATCCCCAGTACCCACATGGCGGCTAAGAACCGTCTGAAGCTCCAATTCCAGGAGAACTCCAGTTCCAGGGGAATCCGAGACCCTCTTCTGAACTCCGCGGCGTTGCACGACACGGGTGCACAGACTTGCATGCAGACAGTACATTCATACACATACAGAAATAAATAAAATTAATTAAAATAAAAAAAAATCACATAGATCAAGAAAATGCCATACTCTATCATCAAATGCCCAGATACTTGGAGAAGTCTACATATCTGAAAATGCCTGATTCTTCTTCAAATACTTTATTCCCAAGTCTTACCCTTCTGTTATCCTTGCTCTTTAAAAATCCAACCTGATCTTTTTCTAAGCTTAGGGAACAATCTGCGGAAGAGGGGGCGTGGTAAAGGGCTGCAGGGCTGGAGAGATACCCTAGTGGTTAAGAGTGCCGACTGCTCTTGCAGAGGACCTGGGTTCGATCCCCAGCACCCACATGGTGGCCGAAAACCGTCTTTAACTCCAGTTCCAGGGGAATCCAACACCCTCTTCTGACCTCCACGGCATTGCATGACATGGGTGCACCAACCTGCATGCAGACAATACATTCATACACATATGAAAATAAATTAAAAATGAAAATAAGTAAAAAACAATTTAAAGAATGTAAGGGCTGCGATTGGGGTGAATGGTGAAACTACAGCAATATAGACTGGACTCTTATTTGATCAACATGATTACATATAAGCCCCTCCAGCTGGATGGTGGGAGCCTTGGGCTGTGTGGGTTTGGGCATAGCTGCTTGCAAATTGATTTTTCATGAAGGATGCTTGTATTCACTACTTATTACTTATTGTTAAAAAAAAAATCAAATAAAAAAATATTGAGAAAAAAATCCAACCCAGCCAGGTGTGGTGCACACCCCTTTAATCCTAGCACTCGGGAGGCAGAGGCAGGCAGATCTCTGTGAGTTTAAGGCCAGCCTAGTCTACATAGAGAGCCCTAGGCCAGCTGGGACTAAAGGGAGACTCTGTCTCGAAAATACAAAAAATCCAACCCATGTTATCCTCTCAAGGAGTGTTAATTCTCAGGACCACCACTGGCTTTTGGGTTCATTATTCCATTCTGATTCTCTCCTGCAAGTGTGTTTTTAATTGAGTTCATTGCCCTGGGATCCAAGCAGTGAGCAATTTCTTGCCAGGACCAGGATTCCCCAAGGTCTCAGACCACCCATGATTACTGCTGTATGCAGTCCAGGGCAAGCACAGGGGCTGGCAAGAAACTGCATCATGCAGGATTAATTTTTCTTTTAATTAAGATATAATGTTGGTGGGCTAGCCAGTTGTCAGAGGATAAAAGTGTCCTCTCAGTGGATAAATGATGACATTTCTGGACTATTATCCCATGACAGAGCCTGTTTCAATGCTTTGTTTCTGTTCTGCCAAATGATTAATGATGTAGATTCTGTCCATCTGTACGATGGCGAGAGTCAGTGAGTGACAGGTACACCCCTGCTCACTCCCCCAAAGCTGGCATCTCAGAGGCCAGCCCACCCTGGCTCCTTCACCCTGCTAATCAGGAAACAGCATGTCTGTAATAGTAGACCTTGACTCATATTTCTTCCATGAACTTTTTTGGTACAGGAAAAGGTCAGAAATCTGACTACTGTAGATTCCATTTGGAAAGATAACCACCCATTCTCAGTACCCATCTACCTCACACTCTGTGAGCATCTCTGAAGTTCTTGCTTGTCACAGTGGTTCAGCCAGCAACAATGGCACGAGGAGTGGGAAGCTGTCTGTTCTCTTCACTGACCCCTAAACTTGCTTTACAGTCGATCTGACCCAGGGCTAGACCATCAACCTTGGGTTAGATAATGGGGAAAGGGGGGAAGAAAAAACTGAAGTAGTTTGCTTTTCATTTATTTTTTCCTACAAGCTAAATATATATATATATATATATGTTAAAGTTCAAGGATTTGATTGACACAAATTGTGTAGGCAATAGACATCTTTAAATGTTTAAATGTACTATTAATAGTCTTCAGTGAGTAAAAGAAAAATATCACTGCATAATTATTTCTGGAGTGCCACATATTAATAATGTTTTTCTTCCCGTGGATCAGTAGCATCCTGCTATTCACCTTCCCATTGTGTGTGTGTGCTAACTGAAGGCGGCCTCAGACTGACAGCTACAGAATACCGTGGAAACCTACAAAAGTAGGGGTTCTGTTCTCTCCTGACTAACCAAGTGGATAATTTCTCTCTCCATCCCCACCCAAACTTATGTTCTTCCAGATCAAGTGAGAAACAGCTACCAACTCTGCAATAACGGGACCCTGAGGGTGATGTATGCCAATGGCATGGGTGTCAGCTTCCACAGTGAACCCCACGTCCTGGCGGGCACCATCACCCCTACCATTGGACGCTGCAACCTTTCACTGCCCATGGAGAATGGCCTAAACTCCATTGAGTGGCGCCTGAGGAAGGAGCAGATTAAAGGCAAAGTCACCATCTTCGGCAGGAAGCTCCGGGTAAGTTCTACTCCCCTCCCTGCCAAAGTAAGAGGGCACAGGCCCTCTTCTCATACCACAGAGGAGAATGCCCCAGCTACTACCAGGACTCAGTTTCTACCTGTAGAAGGTAAAGGACATATTCCTCTGGGTCTAAGGAAAATCCCTCCATTTCCTGAGAGTGACGTGGGCCGTGGTCTCTGCTATAGATTCATAGTGTGCTCCAGCTGGAGTGAGCTTTGATCTTCTCTTCACACCATCCATCTTCTCCCTCCGTTTCCACTGTCTGGACAGTTCAACAAATGAGTCAGGGGTGGGGCGTACTGTATGCTTAGTAATTTGCTAAGTACAAGAATAAAAACACAAAGTTTGTTCTTTACACTGCAGGAGCATGCAGACATAGGATGATCACAGTGGATATGAAAAGACGACAGTTCTCTGAGAGTACAGTAGGGTCTCAAAGGAAGAAGTCACCTAGCCTGAGGGATCAGGACAGTATCCCAATAGGAAGTAACAAGCAAACTGAATTTGGAAGTTTTGACCAGCTCTAACTTCCCCATGTTAGGCAACTTGCCCTAACTTACATCTTTTAAAATATTTTATTCTTATTTATGTATATTATATATACATATATTTATATATGAGTGTATTGCCTGCACGTATATAAGTGCACCTATATCGTGGAATGCCCACAGAGGTCAGAAGAGGTTGTCAGATCTCCTGGAACTGGAGTTATGGATGGTTGTTAGCCACCATGTAGGTGTTGGGATTTGAACCTGGGTCCCCTGCAAGAGCAGCACTTAACTGTTGAGCGATCTCTCCAGACCCATAACTTACATTTTTTACAAGCTAACAGAAAGTACTTACTGAGTACATCCGTGTTGCAGGCACTAAGTTAAATACTTTATTTGTATTACTGTAATATTTTCAGTAGCCTACTGAGACTATTACAATCACTCCCATTTTTTAGATGTGAAGCAGAGATTCAAGGATGCTAAGTAACTGAGGACACAGTGACTAGGAAAAAGGCTGACCAGGACTTGGCCCCAATTCCATTTCTCTGTCTGGTTGACTGGCAAGTCTTCTTAGCCACTGTCCTACGCAGCTTCCAAGGCATTTAGATGCACTGTCATGTAAATAATCAGAGTACTGGTGGATCTTGCCCCCAGAGGGACCTCCACCTACATTGGGCTAACCCTTTTCCCAAGGTCAGTAGTTGAATCCCAGAAATCCCAATCTTCATCAAATCCATGGCATTCTTGCTGAGCACTAACTACAAGCCAGGCCCTGTGCTGGACACTTCTGGTAGATGACACACAAGCAGAGCTCAGACTTCCCTTCCACTTTCCTCCAGGGCCAGGGGGCATGAAAGAAAAGGTAGACAAGAGGCAAGCTAATAAATGCCCAAAGATAACCGCAGATCAAGGCAAGCACTAGACAGTCAGTCAACCGCAGATCAAGGCAAAGGTGAAGCAATGCTTTGGAATCCCAGAGAGTAGAAGACTGAACACCTGTAAAACTTGGGTCATAACTTCTGAAATCCAGCCAGCCAGGTGACCTCCCTGCACAGCCAGGCCATTGTGTATTAAGATTCTGCCTTTGTCTGGCTGGAGTTTAATTCCCCACATTAGGTTATCAGTGGTGTCCCATGTTTTTCCTCCTCAGCCGGTATCTGCAGAGTTGCAAGCTGCAGTATCTTCCTAAAGACAAAAATGGAATGAGATTAGTAGCTAAATCCTTAATGACTGGATTTCAGGGCTGTGTAATTGATTTTTGATATGCTGCACTGTAGAAGTTGATTATAAGTAGTAATCGTGCCTTTTCTCCAATAAATCAGTTATGCATTTTGACTAAGTTTTCAAAATAAAGATAAATGTGGCCCTAAAATAAAATGGCAATAATCCCAACTCTGAATATTAAAATTCTTAATAAAGTACTTGTGGTAATTAGCAGAGGTTGGGCACGCAAGTCTTATAACTGAATTTCTGCCAGGGTGAGACTTGCTGGCATCGTGTTTATGCAAATCAAAACACAGTTTTATCTATCAACACCTCAACATTTAATTGTCTGGTGTTCGTTCCTGTAACAATAATCACATATCCATTTAGCTCTCTTAAATGAAAATCACTATGAGATTATAACAGGTTGAGTGGACTGAAAATGTAATTTGAAAATGAGGGAGAAAGCCTGGAATTTATTTGCATCTCATTTATTTTAATTCAGTTCGTAAACTGTTTAGTGAATGAAATAAAAGAAACTCCTAGAAACTACAGGAGAGCCATTGGAAGAAGGTGTGGGGGCGTGCTGAGTGCACTGGGGATTCCTGGACCTTTTCTGTGTGGCTTTTCCCTCCCTGTATTTCATAAGCCCCTGGCAGGAAGTTTGTAGCCCCTAAACTAGCGACACTTGTTGGCACCCATGACAAGCAGGCTGTCTTGGTCCGTAGCAATCTGGACTTTTCTCCCTGTCCCTGGACTTACCAACCCGTTTCACTCTTTTTCCCTTTTTCCACTCTTACACAGCCACAACATCTGTGATCCATTCAGTGAAATGACTTTATCGAGTGCCCAGTCTTTGTCCAGCACCATGGAAGATGTAGGTTAGAGAGGGAGAAAGTAGACTCCTTCTACCAAGGAGTTTGCAGTCTAATGAAGACATTGTGAGCAGTGCAGTGTAAGCCAAAATACCACAAGGAAAGGAGCACCGTATTGATTCAGTCAGGAGTAAGCAGTCTATGGCCAGGTAACAAACAGGCCCAGAAGTTTCAAAAGCTTAACATGGCACAGTCCAAAAGAGCCATGCAGCTCGGAATGATGACTGGACTCATTCGTTCCAGGATGGAATCCTGCCACATGTAGCACATGGCCCCCAGGGCCCTTGTAAAAGAGGAAGAGCATTTAAATACTTCAAAAGAACCTGGTGAACTGCCCTAAATGTGGAATACATCGCTTCCACACACCCAAGAGAGAGCAGTTTAGGTGACCCTACCTAACCTAAGGAAGCTTGGAAAATGACTTCTGACTGTCAGAGAGAAAGACGAAAGAATAGTTAGGGAACCCAAATCAGTCTCAGGGTTGACAAGAGACCAGAAAGGGATTTAGAGGCGAATCTGAGCCAATTCTGAAGAGCAGTGGGAATGAACCAGGATAAGACACAGGAAAGAGGTGACCAGACAGTGAGTGACATCTGCAGGATACCGGAGAGGGGCGGCAGTTCAGAAACCTTTCAGAAACTCTTGGAGCCAGAGAGATGATATATGTGGCGAAGCCCATTGGCCCAGGCTATGTGGAAGGGAACATCATGCTAGACTGGTTTTTATCCTGAGAATCATGCAGAGCTGCTGTCCTAGGGCCTAATTAGCAGAGTGATGTTTGGGGACACTTGACATTAGAAAAATCCTTCCAGCTTCCCTGGGTGCAGAGGAAGACAAACCAGAAGACAGAGGAGACCAGGCAGGAGGAGAGGGACAGCTCAGAGCTGCAGAGGTAATGCAAACTGGAAACTAGTTTCCATCCAAAGGAGAGAGAGAAGAGAGAGAGGCCTGAGAAAATTGCAATATGCATGATTAATAGGAGTTGGCAGCAAGCCTGTGTGCTGTGTGGTACTGACTTCCAAGGGGCCTTCCACATGATCATGTAGACCAGGAAGCAATGGACTCGATGATGGAGAGGCCAGTGCTGAAAGCCAAAGCAGATGTGGGAGGGTGGGAGGCTTCGGGCCTACCTTCGAAAACTGGAGGAAATTGAAAATATAGCTGTAGCAGCACCATGTGGTCTCAACTGTGGAATGGGCTACTCCCCCAGGACAGTGTTTGGAGTGAGCCAGATGCTCTAGCCTCTCCCCAGCACTGGACAACTCCTAGAAGTCTGGCCACTTAGAGGGATGGGGCCAGGATCTGCGTGGCCATGTATTGAGAGAAGACCAGGTTCCCAGTAAAGAACCTTCCTATGGGACTGGTGAGATGGCTCAGGTTAGCTGGTGAGATGGCCCAGCGATTAGCTGGTGAGATGGCCCAGCGATTAGCTGGTGAGATGGCCCAGCGGTTAGCTGGTGAGATGGCCCAGCGGTTAGCTGGTGAGATGGCCCAGCGGTTAGCTGGAGAGATGGCCCAGCAGTTAGCTGGAGAGATGGCCCAGCGGTTAGCTGGAGAGATGGCCCAGCGGTTAGCTGGAGAGATGGCCCAGCGGTTAGCTGGAGAGATGGCTCAGTGGTTAGCTGGAGAGATGGCTCAGTGGTTAAGAGTGCCAACTGCTCTTACAGAGAACCGGGGTTTCAATTCCCAGCACCCACATGGTGGCTAAGAACCATCTTTTTTTTTTTTTTTTTTTTTTTTTTTTTTGTCTTTTTGAGACAGGGTCTCCCTGTAGCCCCAGCTGTCCTGGAACTCACTCTGTAGACCAGGCTGGCCTTGAACTCACAAAGACAGAAAAAAAATATACATATATGGCCTGGAGAGATGACCTAGCGGTTGAGAGCACCAACCGCTCTTGCAGAGGACCTGGGTTTGATCCCCAGCACCCACATGGCAACTGAGAACCGTCTTTAACTCCAGTTCCAGGGCAATCTGACACCCTCTTCTGACCTCTGAGGCACTGCATGACACGGGTGCACAAACCTACATGCAGACAGTACATTCATAAACATAAAAATAAATTTTAAAAAAAAAGAGAGATGGCTCAGCAGTTAAGAGCATTAGCTGAGGGCCAGGCATGGTGGCACATGCCTTTAATCCCGGCACTCGGGAGGTAGAGGCAGGCAGATCATGTTGAGTTCAAGGCCAGCCTTGTCTACATAGTAAATTCCAGGACAGCTGGGGCTACATGGAGACCCTGGCTCAAAAAAATAAAATAAAATAAAGTTCACTGGCTCCTCTTGCAGAGGACCTGGGTTGGCTGCCCAGAACCCACATGGTAGCTAACAACTGTAACTCTAGTTCCAGGGGATCCAATGCCCTCTTCTGACCTCTGTGGGCATTGCACAACACTTGTGCACATGCAAGCAGTACACTCATATACATAAAATAAAATAATATTTTTTAAAAAAGAATCTTACTACAAAAGAACTATGCCATGTAGTTCTTACCCACCCTAGTGGGCTGTCTTGAGACATGTCTTAGCCAATGAAAGAGTCAGATGTTCTTCTTTTAGGCTGGGAATATATAAGATGAAGGTGCTTAGTACAGACAAAATTTGAATGGTTGATCTCTCTAGGGTCAGACTAGGGAGAGTCTCCATCAGGTTCTCCAAACACTTATCTCTTGAAAGAGTTCCTCCAGTCGCTGCCCCACCTCTTTCCCTATTCCTTATGCCGGTTCCGTGAGGACAGGGACCACGTCACACAGTAGCGCTGACAACAAATACCCCACAGGAAGGTCTGATGATTCCACCTTGAAGGTGCTTAGCATGTAAATCCCCCCCACCCCGAGAAGGCAGACATTCACCAGCACGCGCACCTGATCTGCCCAGTGTTCTTCTGTGCAAAGCATACTCAAGCTAGCATGATGTGAGGAGCATGAACTGGGTCACCCAGCAGTCCACCATGAGAGAAGACCTGGCCCTGGAGACTCCAGGCTGTCATCAAGTTGACATCACTCTTCTCTCTCATCCTCACGGTCCCTTCCATCTCCCACCAGTGTTTCTGTCTGTGGTTGGCCTAGTTTTCTCCTACCATAGGCTGGTACTCTCTTCACATTAGAGGTCAGGAAGATTTGGCCAAAAGCTTACATCATTTCAGCTTAGTGAACCCAGAGAAAAGGGGCAGAATCTCTATTTTTAAAATAATTTAAAAAAAAGGATCAAGACTGGAGAGATGACTCAGTGGCTAACATGTATCGTTTTGCAGAAAACCCAGGTTGGGTTCCCAGCACCCACATCAGGTGACTAACAACGCCTATAACTCCAGTTCCCAGAGATCTGACAATTTCTTCTGACTTCCATGGGCACATACGTATATGTGGTACACATAGACTCATGCAGACACATACACACACACACACACACACACACACACACACACACACACACACACACGCATAAAATAAATCAAAAAACCTTTATTTAAACCCCATGAAGGAACTGTGATCAGCCTGGCATAGGTACAATTCACATCCCTGAGCCAATCACTGGTCAGTGAAGTGAAGAAACTGTGAACACATGCTCAAACTTGACTCTTGGAAGGGAATTCATAGTAAATCACATAGACTAAGAAAGGATTGGAGAAAAAGAGAAAGATGCAAAGATATGAGAGAACACAAAGCTAATCTACCGTGTTCCGCACGCCTCCAAAGCCTGGCCACAAGGCAGACCAGGGGCCCCCTTACCCACCCATCAACTCCATCTCCTGGGCTTTGGGAGAAGAAACCGAAAATGATCCTTTCTATTAAGATTTCAAACTTTCTTTCCTAGCATGGATTTGTGTCTGATTCTCTCTAAAAAGGAGGGCATTATAACACTAGGGTATTTCTCCCTGATTGTGATTTACATAGAGATTGCAAAAGCAAGAAACTGCTACGTGTGTAGGTAGCAGAACAAAAGAAAAATTGCTTTCAAGATAATCTTCCATCGTGATATTGGTATTAGTGTTATTAGTATTCCAAGATGAAGTGGGAGTCAGTCATTTTGTTTTGGTTTCCATATAATTAATATGACATCGCAGTTACACACTGGCACACGTTACTTTTTCTTATGTAGCAAATCACAGTGTCACAGGTGCAAAGTGGGGGGTGGCATGCATGTGTGCCTGTGATCACACCGTCCTGAACTCTGAGCTGTGTGGGGCCCACTCAGGCAGATCTGTTAACATCCATGTGTCCTCTTTAAAGCCTGGGTTCTCTCCTTAATGTATTCATTCTTCATCTGTCTCATACTTCCTTTTTCCAATACCCACTGCAGTCTTCACACTGCACTAGCCACTTGGTCTACACCAGTGACCAAAACAGACAAGACCCTGCATGAACTTTTGCTCCATACAGAGCGATTTGCAGCACCTTGAATATTAGCTTAAATTATATATAATTAGAAAGACAAGCCTCTGTGTGCACATTAAACCATGGATTCCTTGGGCAAACAGTACCTTTTGGACAATTTACTGGTTTGGTAATATCTGTTGTTGTTGTTGTTGTTGTTTAAAAGTATTTTTTATTTTTTTATTTATTTTTGTATGTGTATGAATGTACTGTCTGCATGTAGGTCTGTGCACCCGTGCTGTGCAATGCTGCAGAGGTCAGAAGAGGGTGTCGGATTCCCCTGGAACTGGAGTTAAAGATGGTTCTCAGCCACCATGTGGGTGCTGGGGATCCAACCCAGGTCCTCTGCAAGAGTGGTGGGCGCTCTTAACCACTAGGCCATCTCTCCAGCCCAAAAGTATTTTTTATAAGATGAACATAGTGCATGCCTTTAATCCCAGCACTTAGGAAACAGAGGCAGGTGGATCTCTATGAGATCGAGACCAGCCTAGTTTACATAGCGAGCTCCAAGCCAGCTGTGACTACAGAAAGACCCTGTCTCAAAAAAAAAAAAAAAAAGATTCACTTTATGTTTTAATGATAAAATAGGGAGCAGGATATGTGCATGTTGTGAGTGCAAGGGGCCCTCAAAGCCCAGAAGAACATGTCAGATCCCCTGGAGCTGTAGCGATAGGTGGTTATGAGCCATCTGATGTAGAAGCTGGGCTCAAGTCCTCTGCAAGAGCCATATATACTCTTTTTTTTAATTTTTTTTTATTTTAATTTTATTTATTTCTGTATGTGTATGAATGCGCTGTCTGCATGCAGGTCTGTGCACCCGTGCCGTGCAATGCCACGGAGGTCAGAAGAGGGTCTCAGAGTCCCCTGGAACTGGAGTTCTCCTGGAATTGGAGTTTCAGATGGTTTCCGGCAGCCATGTGGGTGCTGGGGATCGAACCCGGGTCCTCTGTAAGAGCGGTAGGCGCTCTTAACCGCTAAGCCATCTCCAGCCCCGAGCCATATATACTCTTAACTACTGAACCATCTCTCCAGTGCCCTGGATCTTGCTATATAACTCAGATTGGCCTCAAACTCCCAATCCTCCTGCTTCAGTCTCTAAGTGATAAGATTACATACTACACAGTAACTTATTGTTTGGGATGATGTGCAGTAAAGAAAAAAATCTTCTTTTTTTGTGTGTTAGTAAAGCAATGATGAAATAAATGTAAAAATAATATAAAGAAGCCGGGTGTGGTGGCGCTCGCCTTTAATCCTAGCACTTGGGAGGCAGAGGCTGGCCGATCTTTGTGAGTTCAAGGCCAGCCTGGTCTACAGAGCGAGTCCCAGGACAGCCTGGGGCTACAGGGAGACCCTGTCTCAAAAAGACCAAATAATAATAATAATAATAATAATAATAATAATAATAATAATGTAAAGAAACTGTGGTGGTGCTAAGAAGAAAACCCTTCAGTAAGAATGGGGAATATATGATTTTCATTTATTTTGCATGTGTGTGAGTGTTCTGCCTGCATGGATGTTTATACAGTGTCATGGAGGACAGAAGAGGGCCCTGGATCCCCTAGAACTAGAGTTATAGACAGTTGTTATCTGCCATGTGGGTGCTGGAAACCAAATTCTGTCCTGAATGAACCCTCTGTGCTTTTTTTTTTTTTTTTTTTTTTTTTGTCTTTTCGAGACAGGGTCTCCCTGTAGCCCCGTCTGGCCTGGAACTCTCTCTGTAGACCAGGCTGGCCTTGAACTCACAAAGATCTGCCTGCCTCTGCCTCCCAAGTGCTAGGATTAAAGGCGTGCGCCACCACACCCAGCTAGAACACCCAGTGCTTTTAACTGCTGAGCCATCTCTCCAGCCCCTAGAATGGGAAATATATGCTATAGATTAAGATGAAGTAGAAGTTAGTGAGAAAATGTCATTTTAACTGAAAATCAAATGAAGAGTAATAGGGGATTTTCTGGCCCTGAAGTGAAAGAAAAGCCTTCTGTGCTAGGATACTTGCATGTTCAAAGGCCCTGAGGCAGAAGAGATGGTTCCCTGAATCCTGACAGTGTGGTGGGAGTAGACTAGCTGAGGGAGAGTCAGCGGGGCCAAAGCCTGCTTGGCCAGGATACAGATCTTTGAAACACTGCTGCCCCCACAGTTGTGCCCCGTGGTGACATAGAAGAGCGCTGACATCCCTCCCATCAGAGTCATGGACGTCCCTCAGTCCATGACATCCCTCATCCCACACCCTCTGGGAATCTCTTTGTTAGACCTTGTGCTAGCTCCAGGCCCTACCTCCATTCCTGCAGCTGCATTACACTTCATTACTTCACTGATTGTAATTTGGGGTTCAGCTTTCTCTAGGGTCATCTCACCTGTAAGTTGCCCGGCTGTGTCTCAATGCTTATCGCAGGAGCAATACACAGTAGCATATAGTAGGTGCTCAGTAAATACTGAAAGAATGAATGAATGAATGAATGAATGGGATTTTAAGTTAATGTCATGGAAAGTCACTCCTTTCCAACTCAGCCTATTAGTTCTACGCTAAGGGAGGCATCCAGAATGGTTCTGATTGTTATTTGGAGCAAAGCCTTTCTGTATGAGGTTTGATGTTCACAGATGGCCACAAACATGCTTTCTAGTCTTGTTTTTCTGTGGTAGCACTTTAACAAAGGCATTTTTAAAAAACTTCATTTGTTTATGTGTATGAGTGTTTGCCTGTGCGTATGTGTACCACAAGCATGCAATGCCTGAGGAGGCCAGAAGAGGGCATCAGATCCTCAATGCAACTGGAGTTATACATAGTTGTTAGCTGCCACATGGGTGCTGGCAACTGAACCCTGTGTGAGAACAGCAAGTGCTCCTAACCAAAGACCTGTCTCTCCAGTCCCCTGGTAGCATTTCTGATGCTCAGAGTTGGCAGAGGTCATATGAATTTAACACCAACCCCCATAATTTACATATCGTCCCAGGGACTCTGGGAATTCTAGGATAAAGTACCTGCCTATCAGATCCTCAGAGGTTATCACAGATGAGAAACTGAGGCACCATCAGGGAAGACGTGGCTTTGGAACGACTGTGACTCACTTGCAGAACTCTTCTCTTCCCACCCACACCACCCCAAACAGCAAGTCATCCAAAAATAACGTTGGCTTGGGGAATCCATTATTTAATGTGTTTACAGAGGCTCGCCCCTCTAATGATGCATTATTTAAGCTAATATTAAATTTATGGCAAGTTGTTTTGTCTGCCCAAGTGCTGATCCCCTTGTAGTGTTGTGTCTTATTCAGTGGGAGCTGGGGAGAGCTGCTTTTAAGTCCCTGAGGACTGACCCAGAAAGGAAATGAAAATGTCATCTAGCCAGGCTTTTCCTTTGGGTAAGTAATAGCTAAATCTCCTGGGCAAGCGCTTTTGCTTTTAAACATCAGACTCTCAAGACTCTCCTTGCTTGTCTCCTTGGGTTTTTCCCACTGGAGGCCAAGTGGGCAAAGGGTTCTTCCGTGTGTCTAGCTGAAATCTGTCCTGCTGTGTTGCAGTGTCATTTCCTCCATGTTCATGCTCCTGTCGCTGCCCCTGGAGCTAAGTTAAAGTCACCAGTGACAAGCCCAGCAGGGCCATTTTGACGACAGCGTTTCCTTTTCTCTGGGTTTTTACGAGCCTCCCTGTGACAGCCCCGCGCCTGGTGAGATCAAAACGTGCTGGGGGGAAATTCCGCTGGGGAAACTATTTCCCAAAGCCTCCCCTGCGCAAAAATAAAAACCATGCTAAATAGCTGAGTTTTATTAACTGGGGAAGCTAGGCTGAGGAAAATGCCCGATAATTAAAAATAATGGCTTCCTTACAAACACAAAATTGTATTAATTTAAAAATTGGTTTCTCTATCGCTGAATTCCTGCCGAGCTGGCTGGGAAGGGAATTGTGCTGATCGTGGCAGTGAAAATAATTCAAAATAACTTTTATGTTCTCCAGGAAGCCTCAAGGTTAATTTAAATATTGCGAGATGGGTAATTTAATTCGGAATAAGAGAACAGTGTGGCTAAATTAAAGCCCCTGCATGCTCTAAACTGGGGGGACAGGCACCCACAGAAAGTCGAACACGCCGGGTGGACTCTCCACTGTCTCACACCCTACTGCCCAAGTGCCCTTTTTGCAGACGCCGCCTTTAGAATTAAATATTTTGATTAGATTAGACAACTGGCCTGAACTCTTTGACGAGGCTTTCGGTGAATTTATTACATTTAATTATGAGAACAATTGGGCATTTTAATAGAAATTTCACATTTGCAATGTTAACACCAAGCAGTGATTCCAAAATCCCTTTCCTAGGTACTTTGTGGGTTAGTCTCTCACACACACTCACCCTCCCCTCGAATGTTTTGCTCTGAAATGGTGACTGACTTGAAACAAGATTCCCAAGAATTCTGAAAGCACTGTTCTGGATATGTTTTATTTATTTGTTTTTATTTTATTTTTATTTTATTTTTATTTTATTTTGATTTTATGTGTATGAGTATATTGCCTGCATGTATGTAAACATGTCCATGCATGCAATACCCACAGAGGCCAGAAGGGGGTGGCAGATACCCTGAAACTGGAATTACAAACTGTTAACTCCTGTTTGGGTGCTGGGAATCAAAACCAGATCCGATCCTCTGCAAGAGGTGCTCCTAGCCACTGAGCCATCTCTCCAGCCCCAAGTTCTGGATATGTTCTAAGAGAAACCCCCCCTCAACTACTGGTTCCCAGACCTTCTTTCCAGTGTCTGCAGGTTTGTCAATAGGCATCTTCCCCTTATGTCATCGTGAGTTTCCTTCAGAGCCCCAGGACACCCCACCTCCATGCTAATCCCCGTCCCTTGGTTCATTGTCTGTCCCATGTGCTAGCTCAAATATCCAGTCCTCTCCTCTCTGGGAGTATTCCATGGAAACAGCAAGGGCCTCAGGCATCTTGGAGTCCTGGGTTCAAAGCCTCTTTTGCAGCTGTGGGAATGACCCCTCTGAACTCCATCACCACTGTGTGAGAGAGTTTCTAGAGGCTTCAGAGATGGCTCAGTTGTTAAAGTGCTTGCCACTCAAGCATGGGAACCTGAGTTCAATCCCCACCACCCATGTGAAAGACAGGTGCCTCAGTCCACACCTGTAATCTCAGCACTGGGAAGGTAAAGACAGAAGAATCCCTGGGGTTGCCTGGCAGCCAGTCTAGCCAAATTGAGTGAGAGACCCTTTCTCAAAACATAAGGTGGAAAGCAATTGAGGAAGACACCGAGCATTGACCTCTGACTTCCGCATGCACCTACAGGCAAAGAATCTGTAGAAGGTAAGATGCAGAATGGACTTAGCATGGTGCCTGTTAAAGTGTTAAGGGCTTGTTTAGTCAGATCACTTAAACTGTTAGTAGCAGAGATTTATATAAGATATGGGTTTATGGGGCTGAAGAGACAGCCTAGAGGTTAAGAGCGCCCCGCCAACTGCTCTTGCAGAGGACCTGGGTTCAATCCCCAGCACCCACATAGTGGCCGAGAACCGTCTGTAACTCCAATTCCAGGAGAACTCCAGTTCCAGGGGAATCCGACGCCCTCTTCTGACCTCTGCAGCATTGCACGACACGGGTGCACAAACCTACATTCAGACAGTACATTCATGCACATAGAAAATAAATAAATAAAATTAAAAAAAAAAAGATATGGGTTTATATTTTCCTGTGACCAGAAAGAAGCCTACAAGTAATGGAAGTCACCTCATGTGGGTGACTGTTGAAAATACCTGTTTCAACAAGGGTCTGGATCTTTTCTCTGTTTAAGCCATCATTGCAAAGACCCATCCTCAAAAATCACCTCATGGTGCTCCTATAACCCCAACACTGGGGAGGCTGAGGCAGGAGGATGGCTATAAGTCTGAGGCCAGTGTGAGCTACATAGAGAGTTCCAGGCCAGCCTGGACTGTAATATGAGACTCTGTCTCAAAAGAAAAGAAAAAGAAAAGCATCTATATTTACAGTGGAAATGCTTGGATACCAGTCATTGTATCCACACTTCACCTGAGAAAATAAGGGAAGAGCAAAACTGCCCACTTCTCAGCAGACCAAGCTTTCCTTCAAAGGCATCTCCTCAAAGACAGAGGCAGCAGCCACCACTGAGACTGTGGGCCACTGCTACCCCAAAGGAAGCAGAAAACACAGTTTTTGGCCTATGTGCAAACTTTTCCCCAGAATGCAGATACCTTATTCTTTTTCCTTTTTATTAAATAGTTTATTTAGGGGCTGGAGAGATAGACTAGCGGTTAAGAGCACCGACTGCTCTTGCAGAGGACCCAGGTTCGATCCCCAGCATCCACATGGCAGCTAAGAACCGTCTGTAACTCCAATTCCAGGAGAACTCCAGTTCCAGGGGAATCTGAGACCCTCTTCTGACCTCCATGGCATTGCACAACACGGGTGCACAGACCTATATGCAGACAGTACACTCATACACATACAAAAATAAATAAAATTTAAACACCGACTGCTCTTGCAGAGGACCCGGGTTCGATCCCTAGCACCCACATGGTGGCAGAGAACCATCTGAAACTCCAATTCCAGGAGAACTCCAGTTCCAGGGGAATCCGACACCCTCTTCTGACCTCCGTGGCATTGCACGACACGGGTGCACAGACTTGCATGCAGACAGTACATTCATACACATACAGAAATAAATAAAAATTAAAAAAAATAAAATAAATAAATAGTTTACTTAATGATCATACATCATATAATGTGTTCACCCCCATTCCCTTCCTACAATTCCTCCCTACCCCCCACCTACTTTTTTTTTTTTTGTCTTTTTGAGACAGTCTCCTTGTAGCCCCAGCTGGCCTGGAAATCACCTATGTAAACCAGGCTGGCCTTGAACTCACGGAGATCTGCCTGCCTCAATCTCCTGAGGGCTGGGATCAAAGGTGTGGTGTGACTTTTTTTAATGTGTGTGTGTGTGTATGTGGAAGTATATATGTATATGTAATAGTGTGTATGTGGTGTATGCATGTGTGTGCTTGTGTCCATTCACAGAGACGGGGGAGGGGGGAGAGGGGGGGACATCGAGAGTCCTGGTCTGTCAAGCTCTGCCTTATTCTCTTGAGACAGAGCCTTAACTGCTGTGTGACTCTGAGCAAGTTATGCCATGTCTCTGTTCTGTGATCTCTCAGTGTCCACATATGAAGAGTGAACATTAACTCAGCCATGAATGCCAAGTCCCCAACCTGACCCCTGTCTGTTTCACATGTTCACCTCATTACCACCATCTTCACTAAGTGCGGCTGCATTCGGAGGGTCAGGCGAGGAGGGGGGGGCCAACTCCCCATCTCTTCTCCTGCCTGTTTATTTCTCCCCTGCTCTCAGCAGCCACCCCAGAGATGTCTGGAGTTGCAGACAATTATGTTGTAAGAGTCTGGGCTGAGCCGGCTTCCCTTCACTCAGTTGCAGCCATCCACTCGGGGCTCGCTGGGTCCCAGGAGACCCTCCCTTTTGCTCCTAACCAGAGTCGAGTCTCCCGCTGTGCCTTTTGGGACAGCCTTTCTCTCTGATCAGATCAACTCCCAAATAAATATTAAATTATGTCTGGACGTGTTCCCTGTTCCTTTCAAATCTAAGTAAATCACTTCTTCCTTTTGTTGGAATTCCCCAGCCCTGCCAACATCTCCTCACCAGTGTTTCACATTCCTCGAAATGGCAAGATTTGCCTCTAGATACTTAAAATAAAAGGCTTCATATTGGAATTTTATATGTCTATGCTTTATATTTATATTCCCAGATCTTTGTAAAATGTGAGTTGCTAAGCCCTCCATCCCCCCTTTAGGCACCTTTACATACTTCATAAGAAATCACAGCACTTGTTCTTAAAGATTATTAGCTTCATGGCAGAAGATAAGCCAATAAAGGATTATATCATGAAAAAGCATAAATTTTCTTACTCCAAGAGTAGACAGATAGGGCAGTCAAAGGGCTATGATGTACGAGTTGCTTACATAGCGCCCAATTTTCACTATGTACACTTTCCAGAATGCGATGGCATCCTCTGCAGTTGTGCAGTACACAGGCTGCCCAACTGCTCCTCGCAGCCCTGCCCAGATCCGTCATCTCTGACCAACAACTGCTCATTTCTCTTCCGCCATGCACCATACGAACCTTGTCATGTATTGTGCGTGATGACATGCTAATGAAGCTTAGCAAGCCACGTTAAATAATGCCAGTGTCCCTTCCTCCTCTCCACGCTCAATCCTTGATCACCCCAGCTGGGTCCTCGGCACCCGCCAGGCACACACCTGTGTGGTGTCTTTCAAACCAGGACCCTTGTGTTTCCTACAGGTGCACGGAAGAAACCTCCTGTCCATTGACTATGACCGGAATATCCGGACAGAGAAGATCTATGATGACCACCGTAAGTTCACCCTGCGGATCATCTACGACCAGGTGGGCCGCCCCTTCCTGTGGCTCCCGAGCAGTGGTTTGGCAGCTGTCAACGTCTCCTACTTCTTCAACGGGCGCTTGGCTGGCCTCCAGCGTGGGGCCATGAGCGAAAGGACGGACATTGACAAGCAGGGACGGATCGTGTCGCGCATGTTCGCGGACGGGAAGGTGTGGAGCTATTCCTACCTTGACAAGGTGGGTGACTGTGTCGAGCCGCCCATCAGCAAGGCTTCTGTCCCTGTACTGCCCTTTCTCAGCCAGCCTGAGCCGCCCAGGTAGAAGTCATGTTAATGCCTTGCCTTTGATCTGCAAGGCTTCACTCGTGTTCCCCGGTGCTGGGAGGGGAAAAAGAGTCTGCAAGGGAATGTTACTCGTAGCTCAGCACACTACCATTAAAACAGAAAAAGCACGTGCTAGATGCCCAACAATGGCAAAAACGATGGGTTTTCTGACTTTATTCCAAAAAAGGGAGAAAGGAAGAAAAAGAAAAGGTAGGTGATATTGAAACAGGCAAAGCCATCCACTGGCAGGGCAGCAAATTGATTACTTGTAAATTACAAATGCAGGCAGCACTTGCTTCTTACCCTGAAGGAAGCCATGGGGAAGGGAATTATGCTGGAAACTCAAGCACACACCGTTACACCCTCTCACTTGGCCTCTTGGCTAGAACAAACAATCAGGAGATTTTCTCAAGGGTCAGCGAGAGACCCCACCTCAAAAAATAAAGTGGAGACCAATTAAGGAAAACAGTCAACGTCGACAGGGCCTCCATATGCATGCATGGTAGGCGAAACACTCAGACACACACACATGTGCACACACACATGCACAGAGACATGTATAACTCACAGAGCAGTTGCCTTTGCAGGAGGAGCCCTTTGAGTCTCACCTGATGCTGTTCTTATTTTGCCACGGTGTCCTGGAATGGCTGACAGGGAAGCAGCAATCTCCCAGTTGCCTTCCCCTGAGGCTGTCACTGATCCTGGAAAACTTGATCTTCTAGTAGCTCCTGAAAGGAAGATGTCCTTTCTAGATTTTATCAGTAGTAGCAAAAACAGCCATGTGTGTCACAGCTCTCTCTACTAGGGCCACTGGCAGTCACTGAGCCTGGAGACAAACCCCGTCCCCTCGGCCAGCCCTCGAGGCCCTCCGCACTCAGTATAGGCAGAATTATATCATCTTCGAGAGACAGGTCACAACTCAGGCTCTCAGACCCTGCCAGGGCCTGCTGAATCAGTCTGCCTTTTCACAAGATTAAGAGCTGACAGCTAGCGCTCTGGGTAACTACCATAGCTCCATTAGAACCATGAGAACCAGGTTTAGTCTCTGGCTGGAGTTGCCAAACCTTCATAGATTTCAAACTGATACCTGAAGAAATGGAATAAATTCTGTCCCAAAGAGCCAACTCACGTGTTCCTTCTCCATTTCTTCCCCAGTCCATGGTCCTGCTCCTGCAGAGTCAGCGTCAGTATATTTTTGAATACGACTCCTCTGAGCGCCTCCACGCAGTCACCATGCCCAGCGTCGCCCGGCACAGCATGTCCACGCACACCTCCATCGGCTACATCCGCAACATTTACAACCCTCCTGAAAGCAATGCATCGGTCATCTTTGACTACAGCGACGACGGCCGCATCCTAAAGACTTCCTTCTTGGGCACTGGGCGCCAGGTGTTCTACAAATATGGGAAACTCTCTAAGTTATCGGAGATAGTCTATGACAGTACTGCTGTCACCTTTGGGTATGATGAGACCACTGGTGTTCTGAAGATGGTCAATCTCCAAAGTGGGGGCTTCTCCTGCACCATCAGGTACCGAAAGATTGGCCCCCTAGTGGACAAGCAGATCTATAGGTTCTCTGAGGAAGGCATGATCAATGCCAGGTTTGACTACACCTATCACGACAACAGCTTCCGCATTGCTAGCATCAAACCTGTCATAAGCGAGACTCCCCTTCCTGTCGACCTCTACCGCTATGATGAGATTTCTGGCAAGGTGGAGCACTTTGGCAAGTTTGGGGTCATCTACTATGACATCAACCAGATCATCACCACTGCCGTCATGACCCTCAGCAAGCACTTTGACACCCACGGGCGCATCAAGGAAGTGCAGTATGAGATGTTCCGGTCCCTCATGTACTGGATGACTGTGCAGTATGACAGCATGGGCAGAGTTATCAAGAGGGAGCTGAAACTGGGGCCCTACGCCAACACCACAAAGTACACCTATGACTACGATGGTGATGGGCAGCTCCAGAGTGTGGCCGTTAATGACCGGCCCACCTGGCGCTACAGCTATGACCTCAATGGCAACCTGCACCTGCTGAACCCAGGCAACAGTGCTCGCCTCATGCCCTTGCGCTATGACCTCCGAGATCGCATAACCAGGCTGGGGGACGTGCAGTACAAAATTGACGATGACGGCTATCTGTGCCAACGAGGGTCTGACATCTTTGAATACAACTCCAAGGGCCTCCTGACCAGAGCGTACAACAAGGCCAGCGGGTGGAGCGTGCAGTACCGCTACGATGGTGTGAGCCGGCGGGCCTCCTACAAGACCAATCTGGGCCACCACCTGCAGTACTTCTACTCCGACCTCCACAACCCCACACGCATCACCCATGTTTACAACCACTCCAACTCTGAGATCACCTCGCTCTACTATGACCTCCAGGGCCACCTCTTTGCCATGGAAAGCAGTAGTGGAGAGGAGTATTATGTCGCCTCAGATAACACAGGGACCCCTCTGGCGGTGTTCAGCATCAATGGCCTCATGATCAAGCAGCTGCAGTACACGGCCTACGGGGAGATTTACTACGACTCCAACCCGGACTTCCAGATGGTCATTGGTTTCCACGGAGGCCTCTACGACCCCCTCACCAAGCTGGTCCACTTTACTCAGCGTGATTATGACGTGCTAGCCGGCAGGTGGACCTCTCCCGACTACACCATGTGGAGAAACGTGGGCAAGGAGCCGGCCCCCTTCAACCTGTATATGTTCAAGAGCAACAATCCACTCAGCAATGAGTTAGATTTGAAGAATTATGTGACAGGTGAGATTTTTGTCGCCCAGATTTTGCTGCAGTGGGTCCCTTTAGGGTGGTTGTCCTGGGAGACTGCTGGGGACCTGGGGACCCAGTTCTATACTTGATGGTAAAAGAACCTTTGAAAGCTGGCAACCCAGGACACTGCAGAGCCAGACCAGAAAAATAGAAGGACATGGTACAGGTGTTCTTGAGCATTACCTGAGCATTTCATATTTATTCTATTGAAATTACTTTTCTTTTTTTTTATTAATTTTTATTTATTTCTGTATGTGTATGAATGTACTGTCTGCATGCAAGTTTGTGCACCCGTGTCGTGCAATGCCGCGGAGGTCAGAAGACGGTCTCAGATTCCCCTGGAACTGGAGTTCTCCTGGAATTGGAGCCTCAGACGGTTCTCAGCCACCATGTGGGTGCTGGAGATCGAACCTGGGTCCTCTGTAAGAGCGGTCGGCGCTCCCAACTGCTAGGCCATCTCTCCAGCCCCTGAAATGACTTTTCTAAGAGCTCTCCCTAGCCCAACAGAGGGCGTCAGCTGAAGAAGCAGAGAGAGAAAGAGACTTGTATCAAAAACTGTGGTTAAAATTCTCTCTCTTCTATTAAAAAGCTTAAAGACCTAGTCGCCCACTCTCTCTGAGTGAATTCTATTCTCTGTGAAGTGTGTCGATAAAGCACTGGAAGGTGAGATCATGAGAATGGACCTTCCCTAGTAAACCTCTAATCTAGCATCTGCCTCTGTTAGTAACATTTTTGTTGCTAGCAAATCAATGAGTTAACACAGGTACTGACATGCCTAAGCCCCATGCCTGACCTCCAGAGGTTCTCCTGGTAAAATATGTACATAGGGAGCCAGCGGTAATACAAACAGAATGAAGGCTCTGCTCCCACGGAGATGGCTACTCAGTTATGTATTCAAAAACCATTCACGGAGTAGCACCACATGAGATTCTTGGGACACAGTGGTGGATTAGCCAAACACCTTTCTCTCAAGAAAGTGGGGGTGTGGGTGGGGGTAGGGTGTTGACTTATATTTCAAAGATACGGCACAATTAAAAGGGCCCGAGTTAAACTGAGCCTGCGGAAGGGAAGTGATCCAAGTTGACTCAAGGCTGAAGGAATACGATGAATGCACGTCAGAAAAGAGGGACTGTGGGGGAAGATGACCTACTCCTGGAATGAGCAAGAATTTGGTCAAATGAGGTTCCCTGTCCACATAGCTCCCCCTCTCAGATCTAACCATCCCTCTCTCCATCAATCTGCCCGCCCCTCTCTCCAACCATGCCTTTCTCCATCCATCCATCCCTCATCCCTCTATCCCTCTTCCCATCCAGAGTTGCTCCATCTACCCACCCACATACCCATCCAGCAAAGATGTCAGAGAATTTATATATACTAGACATATAAAAGACACAGTTGGGAGCAAGATATAGTCCTTGTCCTCAAGGAAATTTGCAAAGAAATCTGGACATATGGATGGATCCTAAGAGATCAGGTCCAAAAGGGCCAACTTTCAACAAGCCCTTGGGCAGCCCCAAGACCAGCCCCCCACAAGTCCCAGGAGACCCACAGCTCTTAGCCGTGACCATGAAGGCGTCCTCTCTCAGGATCACTTGTTCAACCCCCACCCCCCAGAACAAGAAAGGAGGCTGTACAAGTCCTGAGCACAGAGTTGTCTCTGTGTATCACATTCCAGTCATAGGTAGGTGACCTCAGGGTCAACTGGTAGCCATGTGGTACCCTCATTAACAAGTTCCACACCTTTAGGAGTTGAACTAAGTAGGTACATCCAGGCAGAGCAGCTGGAACCTTTTGAACCCAGGAACTATGGCTGAGCTGGTTTATCAGGAGCCCCTATCTACTCTGGCATCTTGCCAAGGCTTCCTCTCTTCCCCATAGCCTGGCAGGATTTGGTCCCCAGTCCACTGCCATTTTGAATTAAAGTACCTCTCAGGAAAACACACATGTCTAGTAATAGTGAGTTCTATAAAGACAAAATAAGACAAGGGGAGAAGACAGCGAGTGATGGGAAGTGTCCCCTTTATTTAGGAAGCTCAAGGAGGCTTGCTGAGCAGGGGTACAGACTCTTATGAGTTGGAGGGGGAGGGTAAGCATTTTCAGGAAGAAGAAACCCAGTGAATGGGGGGGGGGGCAGCGCACATCTGTCTTAGCCCAGGAAGCAAATCCTGCCCCCATGTGAATGTGCTTCCCAGAGCTTTGCTTGGCACTGGACCCCTTAGAAGCTAATCAGCCAAAGATGAATAAAGAGAAGCCCAAAGAAAGGGGGCGACACAGACAGCTACAGCTGCCCAGGCCCACAGGAAACCATTCTCAGGACAGTCAGCTTCATCTAGACACTCAATTTCATTCCTGCTTCCCTGGAAAATTAAAAAAAAAAAAAGAAAAGGAAATTAGCAAGATTTTCAGAATAGCAAGGTGACTTTCCTCCTCATAGGGCTTCATGGAGACTCACTAAATGGAAAGCCAATCCATTTGAAGGAAGTCCAACCAAATTGGATCCAGAACCCATTAGAGAGAAACTAAAATAAAGGGCAGATTCATAGAAGCAGCATGATGCAAGGCTGATGTTTCAGGGGTAGCTAAGGGAAAGACCCCGAAGAGACGAGCCAGGTCAAGCTTGGCCACACCTGCAGCCACCTGTTCTCGAGAGCTGACCCTCAGAGAGCAGATGAGCCAGAACAGAGGACACTAGATCATCCTCCACGGTGGGAGCACCGACTTGCCTACAAGCCTTGTCTGAGTCAGCCTTAATTTGCCACTTAGGAGACTAGCGGAGTGGTTGAACTTGCTGCTCACAACATCAGCAGAAGAGGTAATTAAGATATAGTCGGGAGGAACACACCAAAACCTCCTCTCTCCAGAATCCAGAAAAATCCTTGCTGTTCGGGAACACTCTGAATGCAAGTGGCTGCTTGTGATGCAAGGGGAAGCTCTGTCACCCAAGGATGCCAGGCCCATTGCTGCATCTGTCATGAAAGGTGTTAGAGGAAAGAATGTACGAGAAAGACAGATGCACACACACACACACACACACACACACACGCGCGCGCGCACATACATGCAAATGCACGCACATACATGCAAATGCACACACACACACACACACACACACACACACCACACAAGCACACATGCACATGCAAACAGGTCCATAGTATTCTAAGCCTAATGCCCAGGAAACTGCTCAGTCTTGGACACAATGGACCCAAGCCCAGCCCAGGGCTCTCCACCTTGTCTTCTGCCACATCCTGCTGAGGTTAGACCCTGAGTGCATGTCCAAACCCCAGTCCTGGCCTCAGCACTCACTTGCTGTGTGACTTGCACGAATGCCCTGGCCTTTCTAAGCCTTAGTTTTTCTCAACTGCCAATGATGGTAATAACCGTATGTATGCACCTTATGGAGTCTTAACAACAATGAATCAGCAGGACAGAGTGAGGGCTAATCACATATTCATTATGGAGAGCAGCTGTGGAGGTGGAGCTAAAGGGTTCAGCGAGGAGTGGAGACATAACTCGGGCATACTGTTCTGGGGAGTACAGATAAAAGCCTCCAGATGCATCTTAAAATAGATTTAGATTTCTCTGATGTGTTGCTTTAACAAACCATAAACTCCAGGCATTTGAGTTCAGTGAACCTTCTAGAAGGAACTGTGATAAGCCCTGTTCCCTCTCACCCTTTCTTTCTCATGAGTCTTGGACACACGAGCCTTAGCCAGGAACACTGCAGTCGTCCAGTGGGATCCTGGGTTTAATCTAAAAATGAGAAGAGCCACACCCCCTCTCCAAATAGTTACACTTAACATTTGAAGCAGGGTGGTCCCACTCTGTGAAGAGCGTAAAGAGGAAGGAGTAATGAGTTGTTAGGAGCAGCCTTGTCCCCAGCACGTCCCTCATTGGCTGACTCCCGGTAGACCATCTCGGAGGCCTGGCTTCCATTACACCTGCCACTCCAAAGGGATGAGAAGTACTTGCATTGCCCCAGACAGTGTCTGCAGGTTCAAGGAAATGGTAAGTGTCTTAACGAGATGCCTTAAACAGTTTTACACAGAGAAGCAAAGCTATGTTAGAAACTTCTGAGCAGAGCCTGTGTAATGGTACACACTTAGATCCTACCATAGGATCTCACTGAGATCACGGGCTAGAGAGGAAATGCCTCCAAGCAGAAGGATGATGGGACAAGGACTTCGCTTGCTCCTCTTGGAATTCCCCACAAGTCCTGTCTCTGGTGAAATTGAAAGTGTGTGCGTGTGTGTGTGTGTGTACATGTGTGTGGAGGCCACAGGGTCAATGTGTCTTTCCCTGTCTCTCTCCATCTTACTTTGAGACAGAGCTGAACCTGGAGCTCTCTGATTTGTCAAGACTAGCAGGTCAGTAAGTTCTGAGGATCTACCTGCTCCGCCAGCCCATAATCATAGGCTCCCGCCCCCTTGCTTTTTATACTCAGGTCCCGTGTTTGTGAACTGAACCATCTCTCTAACCCCTCACTGTGCTTTTTATGGCAAATCTTTATTCCTTTTTATTTAGAATTCTTAAAAATTAGCGTACAAGGGGCTGGAGAGAAGGCTCACAGTTAAGAACACTGGCTGATCTTGCAGAGGAACAGGGTTCGGTTCCCAGCACCCACATGGCAGCTAACAACCGGCTGTAACTCCAGTTCCAAGAGGATCTGATGCCCTCTTCTAGCATCTACCAGCACTGCGTGCTCATGGTGCACTTACATGCAAATAAACAAAACACTCATGCACATAAAATAGAAATTAATTCAAATTTTAAAATTAGCATACAAAGGAATGGACTCATTCTGGCGTTTCTATGCATTCTTCCTTCCCTCCCTGGTCCCTCTCCTTGCCCTGACAGATCCCCTTTTTCTTTTCCTTTTTTTTTTTTATTTTTATTTTTTTTTTTATGTGTATGATGTGGGTTGGTGCACCCATGTCATGCAATGCCTCCGAGGTCAGAAGAGGGCATCGGATTCCCCTGGAACTGGAGTTAAAAACGGTTCTTAGCTGCCATGTAGGTGCTGGGAATTGAACCTGGGTCCTCTGCAAGAGCAGTAGGCACTCTTAACCACTGAGCCATCTCTCCAGCCCCAGATCCCCTTTTTCTTCCATGTCATGTCTATTCTATTACACTCGCCTTCTTTTCTCCTCCCTTAAGATCTCTTCCTCCGCCGGGCGTGGTGGCGCATGCCTTTAATCCTAGCGCTTGGGAGGCAGAGGCAGGCAGATCTTTGTGAGTTCAAGGCCAGCCTGGTCTACAGAGTGAGTTCCAGGACAGCTGGGACTACAGGGAGACCCTGTCTCAAAAAGACAAAAAAAAAGATCTCTTCCTCCTTCCTCATGGTCACCTTTATCTTTGACACATAGAAGAACCTTCTCTGAGAAGCAGTCTGTGCTCCATGTTTCCAGTTTCAAAGGCAAGAGAGAGACAGAGAGAGACAGGGAGGGACAGAGAGATAAAAATGAAACTATAGGGTCCCCATATGACAGAAAACATAAGGTATTTGTCTGACTCTAGCTTATTTCATTTAACCTAATAATTTCCATCCATTTTCCTGCAAATGTAAGGATTTCACTTTTCTTTCTACATTTTTTTTACGTCATCAGGTTTTCTTTATCCATTCACTTGTTGACGGACATCTAGGACAGTCACATTTCCTAGCTATTATAACTAGCACTCTCGGATGGCTTGTGTGGGGTTTCTCTCTGTGGTGATGGGGATGAAATGGGGGTTTATGTACATCAGGTGGATGGGATGGCCCTGGAGGAAATTCCGCTCTGGCTGCCTCCGTTTCTGCAGAAGATTAGGAAAGAAGGTTGACTGCTGGGAGTTTTGAGGGAGCAGTTGATGGAAGTTTTCAGAGACATGAAAAGAGAAAAATAAATAGAGGAGGAGGGGAGCCAGGATCTGCCCCTAATCTCAGCACTCAGGAGGCGGAGGCAGGAGGATTGCCACTGGTTCCAGTTCAGCCTAGTCTACAGGTGAGACCGTGTCTCACAATACAAATAAATAACTGCAAGAGAGTGAATGGAAACCTAAGAGTAAAAGAGGGCAGGAGTGTTGCCAGGCAGCGGGGACACGCCCTGGAGGCCCATGGTCAGGAATTTTCAGTCCCCCTCTCAGCATGGGGACAAAGTTTCCATTTCTTTCTTTTTTTTTTTTTTTTTTTTTTTCTTGTCTTTTTGAAACAGGGTTTCCCTGTAGCTCCAGCTGTCCTGGAACTCACTATGTAGACCAGGCTGGCCTGGAACTCACAGACATCTGCCTGCCTCTGCCTCCCAAGTGCTGGGATTAAAGGCACGCGCTACACAAATACAAACACGGAATAGGCAGAGATTTGGATTTAACCAGTACTTCTGATTTCACCACGCAAGTGGAATGAAGTGGAAAGGGGCACTGGATATGCAAATATACTCCAGAAAACAAGTCCAGTGGTTGGCCAGGGAATACATACCAGGATAAGAGAGAAGAAGAAGAAATAGAAGTTGAGGGTTAAGGAAAGGGAGTCTGGGATGGAGAGAAGGTCCTGGGAGGCAGGGAAAAACAAAAGATTATGGGTGTTCTGTTATGGGAAGGGATAAGCCAGAGAGCTGAGGCTGTGGTCAGAAAGTGGAGTCTATGAAAACTGACAGTGGGGGCTCAAAATTGCCAGTGATAACGGTCCAGAGTAGGGCAAAGATCGTCAAAGACAGGAGGTCAGAGAAACTAGGAAGACAAGGTATGGGAAAGACCAACTGCTTATCTAATGACATCACTAAGAATGAATTCAGAGTCAGATATGGAGGCTGTGGCAGTGGTGCCTAAGTTAAACACGTCACAGAATTGAGGTGAGTACCCAGGAGCCAGACACGGCTGCCACAAAGAACAGGAGCCCCACTGGGTCCAGGGGCTGAGGGAGAATAAACAGGAGCAAGCAGACCAGTGGTCTCAGGAAAGACATAGTCTCGGTTGTAGCAAGAAGAGAAAAGAGTGGTAAGAGAATGTGCTGAAGGTACGGCCATCTTCCTCATGGCATATGTGAAGTCCAGGGGCCCAGTAGACTGTTCCAGAACTTAAGGAGAGGTGGAAAAGAAGCAGGATAGGGAGGCAAGCCTAGGATGTGATACAGGATCTTGGGGTGTCTGCCATGAACAGGAACAAGGAACATAACAAGCTTAGTTCTTTTGGACTGAGGTTCTTCTGGATGATGGTACTGGTGAAGGTGGGAGTGGTGTGGGATAAGTCCAAGACTCCCTGAACTGTGGTAGAAGGAGGTTGGGGGGCCTGGGGGGAGGCGGTCTTACTCGGAGACTCTAGGCCATTCAGAAGATGTGTGGGACAGATGGTATAAGGCCAAATGCAAAGGATGGGATTGTGACCCTTGAGTCTCAAGCTCTCCATGAAGAGTAGGAGTCCCAGAGAGCTGGGCTCAAAATCTCTACATCCTATCATGTCTATCCCTGGAGACCCTCTTCAGGAATGGGTGAGTCAGCCTCAGTGCAGAGGTCCAAATGCCCTGTGCTGTGATCGCAGGCATCTCTCACGCCCTGGCTGGTCATTACACCTTGGTTTCTGACATACTGACCGGCCTGTAATAGTTCATAAAAACTACTTCAAATGAAGCTCAAATTAATTGAATTACCCCTGTGCCAGGCACTACAGTAAGTCCTGTATGCGTGCTCTCTGTTTTGATCCTCACACGAATCCGATGAGATAGGAACAGTGATTATCTCAATTCATAACCCAAGAGTCCAACGCTGACAGAAGAACAGAAACTTGCTCACAGTCACAAAGAAAGTCATGTCTCTCTTGTGTCAGAACTGCCCTTCATAATCGCAACATGGTGGTTATCACTGGCCACATTGGAGGTTGGTGGTCACCTACTTCCTTGGACACATATAAGGAACCTGGGTCCTGCCCCTAAAGATGGTCACCATCTCTTGCTTCCCTCTCCTCTTGCACCCCACACTCAGTCACCCATTTTTTTCTTTCCTTTGCAAGGTCCTCTGCTGCCTCCCATCCCTGCGATTTCAGAAGTCTTTATTTTTTGTTTCTACTATAGATGTGAAAAGCTGGCTTGTGATGTTTGGATTTCAACTTAGCAACATCATTCCTGGCTTTCCAAGAGCCAAAATGTATTTTGTGCCTCCACCCTATGAGTTGTCAGAGAGTCAAGCAAGTGAGAACGGACAGGTAAGTAGGATTTCTTGCCAGGAACCTGAATGATGGTCCTCATTCCCTCTCACAAACAGCACAGCACAAGAACCAGGGCCTGTTGGAGGAGGAACACTGAGGCTGGGTATAAAAGTTGTGCAGAAGCATGGGACTTCCCAACAGAGTGCATACCACTGCTGTCCCATCCAGTGCGACCCATATTTCTTTCCAACCTCAATGATTACCTTAATTGTGGTATCATTATCTATTCAGTATCTACTGTCGGGTCACTCCTTGATTAACAACAGCCCAGAGAGATCCAGGGACAGCCTGCCATCTGCACTGCTGTAAGATCATAACCCTTTCAGATTTTATGGCACGTAATAAAACTGTGGTTTGCAGTTTCTGTCCCATTAAAGAACATTTTTATGCCCCACATAAAACCTCAGCACTTTATGGCCCAAATGCATACAGATTGAGTTGTCAGAACATAATTTGTGCCTGGGTCTTTCTGGGATGACCGAAGAGTGGTCAGTTTCAATTTGGGTGCAGCTGAGACCCCGGCCACAGGCAGATGGGCACTGCGGGAACTGCGTTCAGCTGACCCCCTGATATAGGACCTGGGCTCCACTCTGTGAAAATCTGGAAGGTCTCAGCTGCTCTGAATAATCATCCAGATTGCGTGACTATAGAGAGGCAAGGAGGAGCTGCTGGGTAATTGAGAATGCCGTTCTCTGCATCCTGCCCCTTGGGGACCACTCAGTGGATGAATAGCCATCATTTCTCTCATTTATCTAAGTGCCGTTACCTCCCAGACACAGCCTCTCCCATTATCTCAGCCTGTCCCCCAACCACCAATTGAGACAAGTTGTCATTTGTGAGTAGAGAACTCAAGGCCAAGGAGATAATGGCAATTTCATTCCTCTGCAGAGCCAGGGCAGGAATCCAAAGCTACAGACTCAGAGCAGACAGGAGGCTGATGTTCCCTCTGGCCCTCAAAGCCTGGATCTCTTAGCCTCGAGCTTCTCAAATATGCACACAAATCACCTAGAATGTCTGGTCAGCACGCAGGCTTGGCCCCTGGCCTAAGAGCTGCTTTGGTGACAAGGTGGTCCCAGCGTCCCCTCTGCTGCTGGCCACGATGTAAGTAAAGACAATGAATATGCAAGTCACTGGCTTTGGACGAGGCAGATTCTAGCACTGGAGCTCCTAGCTCTTCAGACACCTGATCTCCAGGTCAGGACATCACTGGGTCTGAAGCGTGCCTGCAGCTGCCACACCACGAGTGCCAAATGTCTCCCAGCTCCAACCGTGCAGAAAGTGGTCGATGCACAGTCTGGGTTCAAACTCAGGCAAGGTAGGGAATCTCCTCTGGTGTCTTCCAATGAGTGGCACAATGACATGATAGATAGGGCGCCTCATCAGGGCACTAGGAACCAGCCAGCCTGCCCTAGCAAAAAGGAGTATCAGCCCATATTAGCACAGGGTTATCAGTCCTGGCAGAGGTATGCTCAGCATTCATCTTTCTTGTTCTCGCTTACTTCGGGAGCTTCTTTCCTAGCCCACCTTCTGAGATGTACCTGTTGTCTTGTACCCACAGCTCATTACAGGTGTGCAGCAGACAACAGAGAGGCATAACCAGGCCTTCCTGGCTCTGGAAGGACAGGTCATCACCAAAAAGCTCCACGCCAGCATCCGGGAAAAAGCGGGGCACTGGTTTGCCACCACCACACCCATCATCGGCAAAGGCATCATGTTTGCCATCAAAGAAGGGCGGGTGACCACAGGTGTGTCCAGCATCGCCAGCGAGGACAGCCGAAAGGTGGCATCTGTGCTGAACAACGCCTACTACCTGGACAAGATGCACTATAGCATCGAGGGTAAGGACACACACTACTTTGTAAAGATCGGAGCAGCAGACAGTGACCTGGTCACGCTGGGCACCACCATCGGACGCAAGGTCCTGGACAGTGGTGTGAACGTAACCGTGTCACAGCCCACGCTGCTGGTGAATGGCAGGACTCGAAGGTTCACCAACATTGAGTTCCAATACTCCACACTGCTCCTCAGCATCCGCTACGGCCTCACCCCTGACACACTGGATGAAGAGAAGGCCCGAGTCCTAGACCAAGCGAGACAGAGGGCCCTGGGCACTGCTTGGGCCAAGGAGCAGCAGAAAGCTAGGGACGGGAGAGAGGGCAGCCGCCTGTGGACGGAGGGCGAGAAGCAGCAGCTCCTGAGCACAGGACGGGTGCAAGGTTACGAGGGCTATTACGTGCTGCCCGTGGAGCAGTACCCAGAGCTTGCAGACAGTAGCAGCAACATCCAGTTCTTAAGACAGAATGAGATGGGAAAGAGGTAACAAAATAATCTGCTGCCATCCCTTATCTGGGTGGCTCAGCAGGAGTAACTGATCTCCTCTCCTAAGGAGATGAAGACCTAACAGGGGCACTGAGGCCGGGCTGCTTTAGGATACCAAGTGGCAAGAAAGCTCACATTTTTTGAGTTCAAATGCTACTGTCCAAGCGCAAAGTCCCTCATCCTGAAGTAGACTAGAGCCCGGCCATCAATTCTGAGGAAAACAAAACAAAAGGATGGATGAATGAATGAATGAACAAACACACAAAACGTTCCAAGTTCCCCTAAAATATGACCCACTTGTTCTGGGTCTAACGCAGAAAAAGAGATGCAAAATATCCTAAAGGAAAGGAAGAGAAGAAAAAAAGCAAGCAAGCAAGCAAGCAAACAGACAACAAACACACCGACCATAAAAACAAAGAAATAAGAGGAGAAGGCCTCATCTCCCAATACCTCACTCATTCGCACGTGAGCAACACAGATGTTCACAAGGGCCGGCGTCACCAAACCAGCTGAGAACGATTCAGACTGCTTGTGGGACAAATACTTCCGACGTTTTTGTTTAAGCAAATACAGGTGCATTTAAAAAAAAACACGACTTTGGGGGTGATTTGTGTGTAGCGCCTGGGGAGGGGGTTATAAAACTGGAGGAGTGACCACTGGAAATACTTTTTAGAGAAAAAGAAAAACACAAGGAAAAAAAAGAAATTAATATCAAAAGTCAAAGCGAAATAATACCGTCCAGCACTTAACTCTCAGGTCTCTACTTAGTCAGGCCTGAGCTAATTTATTTGAGCGCAGAGTGTAAAATTTAATTCAAAATGGTGGCTATATTCACTACACATAAACCTCATACTCTTTTGTCTTTGGAGATTCCATTGTGGACAGTAATACACAGTTACAGGGTGTAGTCTGTTTAGATTCCGTAGTTCGTGGGTATCAGTTGCGGTAGAGGTGCGCCATTGTGACTCTGTTGCTAACGGGTACCACTTCCGATCGCCCTGTACATAACGTACGCCGCAAGGCACAATCACTGTTTCAGACTTAAAATTATTAGTGTGTTTGTTTGGTCCAGAAACTGAGACAATCACATGACAGTCACCACGAGGAGAGAAAAATAAATAAATAAATAAAAAATAAAAACAAAAAAAAAAAGTTAAAAAGTTAAAAAAAATAAAAAACAAAAAAAAAGTCTAATAAGAACTTTGGTACAGGAACTTTTTTGTAATATACATGTATGAATTGTTCATCGAGTTTTTATATTAATTTTAATTTGCTGCTAAGCAAAGACTAGGGACAGGCAAAGATAATTTATGGCAAAGTGTTTAAATTGTTTATACATAAATAAAGTCTCTAAAACTCCTGTGGACACTGGTCTTTTGTGGCAATGCTTTGAACTGGGGCAAAGGCTAGAAGCAACTGGAGGTGCTGATTTGCTCAGAGCCCAGACTGGGCCAGGTTTTATCTTAAAAGCTTGGGGTGGGGGGGCTGGAGAGATGGCCTAGTGGTTAAGAGCGCTGACCGCTCTTACAGAGGACCCAGGTTCGATCCCCAGCACCCACATGATGGCCAAGAACCGTCTGAAACTCCAATTCCAGGAGAACTCCAGTTCCAGGGGAATCCGACGCCCTCTTCTGACCTCTGCGGCATTGCACGACACGGGTGCACACACTTACATGCAGACAGTACATTCATACACATACAGAAATAAATTTTTAAAAAAAAATTTTTTTTAATTAAAAAAAAAAGCTTGGGGGTTCAGGATTTGTTTTTTCAGATTTTTGGAACAGCTACATATATGTAGTAAGTGATCTAAGCATGAATTTAATTTATCTTTTATTTGTACATATATATTATGTATCTTATAACACAGAGTTTAAAGGTCATTTTAAAACGGTGTTTGGGGGGCTGGAGAGATAGCCTAGGAGTTAAGAGCAATGACTCCTCTTGCAGAGGACCCGGGTTCAATCCCCAGCACCCATATGGCGGCTAAGAACCGTCTGTAACTCCAATTCCAGGAACTGTAACTACAGTTCCAGGGGAATCCGAGACCCTCTTCTGACCTCCGAGGCATTGCACGACACGGGTGCACAAACCTACATGCAGACAGTACATTCATACACATACAAAAATAAATAAAAAAAAATAATAATATAAAAAACAGTGTTTGGGGGCTGGAGAGATAGCCTAGTGATTAAGAGCGCCGACTGCTCTTGCAGAGGACCCGGGTTCGATCCCCAGCACCCACATGGCGGCTAAGAACCATCTGTAACTCCAATTCCAGGAGAACTCCAGTTCCAGGGGAATCCGACACCCTCTTCTGACCTCCGTGGCATTGCACAACAGGGGTGCACAGACCTGCATGCAGACAGTACATTCATACATATAGAAAATAAATAAATATAAATAAATAACAGTGTTTGGGCTTAGGGGTTGGTTTGGGTTTTATTTTTGTTGTTTTGAGATAGGATCTCACTACGTAGACCAGAATGGTCTGGGACTCACAGAGATCCATGTGCCTCTGCAGGGTCTAAGGGTATGTGCCACCATGCCTGGTCGCACAGGGTTTTCAATGCTGCAGTGGGAGCTTCATATCTGTGCTCAGAAACTTCAGATTTGAGAACTTTTTTACTAGGAATGTTCACATTGTACTTGGACCATTTGAAGAGGCTGCTTTGTTTTCTTTCGTTGTGTCTTGGTTTGGGTTTGGAAGGGGATAGTGATTTTCTCTTTGGTTTGGTTGTTTTTATTTGTTTTGGTTTTTTTTTTTTTTTTTGGTTTTTGTTAATTTGTTTGTGTCTCTTTTCTAGGGGGAGTTTGGAGGCATTGAAACAGGTTCCCATGCTTCCCCAGCTGGCTTTGAACTTGCTATGTAGGCACGGTTGACCTTGAATATCTGATCCTCTCAGCTCCACCTCCCAGTTGCTAGGGGGTTACCACACCCAGCTCTGGAGGAATGAAGCATCTTTTTTTTTTTTAATTTTTTTTTTTTATTTCTGTATGTGTATGAATGTACTGTCTGCATGCAAGTCTGTGCACCTGTATCGTGCAATGCCGCGGAGGTCAGAAGAGGGCGTCAGATTCCCCTGGAACTGGAGTTCTCCTGGAATTGGAGTTTCAGACGGTTCTCGGCCGCCATGTGGGTGCTGGGGATCGAACCTGGGTCCTCTGCAAGAGCAGTCGGTGCGCTTAACTACTAGGCCATCTCTCCGGCCCAGAATGAAGCATCTTAGGGTACTTCCTCCTGCCCCAGTGACTTTGAGCCCTCCCCACCTGAGAATCTGGGCCTGGACTGTAGGGCTGTGAGGACCTTCAGGCCTGCCCACGCATGAGTGGCCTGGGATACTTGGGCCTCTCTCTGCCCCCACTTTGTAGTTCTGGGAGACAAGACCAGTAAATGCAAGATGACCACACTCAGCACCTTGGGAGGCTTGCACCTCTGTTCCTGTGGCTCCGTGCATCACCCCCAAACTTATACACATTAGGCCACTTAAGGCACAAGACAAGTTCATGGTTTGAATTTTTGTTGGTCACCACTCCTACAGCTAAAATACCATCAATAGGGGCTGGAGAGATGGCCTAGCGGTTAAGAGCACAGACCGCTCTTACAGAGGACCCGGGTTCGATCCCCAGCACCCACATGGCGGCTGAGAGCCATCTGAAACTCCAATTCCAGGAGAACTCCAGTTCCAGGGGAATCCGACACCCTCTTCTGACCTCCGCGGCATTGCACGACACGGGTGCACAGACTTGCATGCAGACAATACACTCATACAGAAATAAAAAATAAAAAAATAAAAAATAAATAAATAAATAAAATAAAATACCATCAATAGCTAAGGTGCTTCCTTGGTGCTCCTGTCAATGCTGAGGGCTCTTTTTAATTTAATTAATTAATTAATTTGTCTTTAATATGTATGAGTGTTTTCCATGTTATGTGAATGGACCTATATATATGCAATGCCCAAGGAGGCCAAAAGAGGGCGTCAGATCTCTTGGAATTGGAGTAAGGCATGGATGTGCACGCTGGGAACCAAACCCAGGTCCACTGCAAGAGCAGCCAGTGCTCTTAACTTCTGAGCTCTCTCTCCAGCCCTGCAAACAGGGGCTCTTAGGAAATTTCCAGGCAGAGGGACAGGGAAACAACAGACAATGATTGTAGAAATGAAGATTGTAGAAATGAAGTTGTTCCATGCCCAGAAAGAGAAACTTATGAAGCTACAGCAGGGTCCTACATTCAGCCAGAGCCAGCCAGGTAACCAGAGGAAAAGCACTCCCAAGGAAGAGACTGAAAAGAAACTGTGGTCGCAGGAACCTGTTCAAGGATAGGTCAGATGGATGCAATGGTGAGGCAAGGACACAGAAGAATGGGCTGGTTCCAGACACAGACACACACATTAAATAGAGTCTGGATTCTTTTCAACGTTGATAGCAACAAGAAACTCTGCATTTTGATAAGCAAGGTGCTGCAGGTATAGAACAGGTAGAGGCAGCTGATGTGTTGCTAAATGAGATGAGAAGACTGAAGGGCGGGTCAACCTGAGGCAGAGGAGACCGCCTCACTTCACAGGAAAACAAGGAGGTAAGTCAGAGTCCAAGATGTGGGTGTCATTCACTATAGCGCTGAGGAAAGCAAATGGCAGCACTCAGCTGCTGTGTGTAGGAACGAGACTCAAGCACCCATGTCCGAAATATCTCCAGGAAGCCTGGCTAATTGGCTTGTCCCCTGTGACCCTCCTGAGGCCTGTAACCCTCAACCTTCCTAGTCATCCCAAGTGGAAGCAAAAGGAGGCAGAGTTAGCCTGATTTAAACCAGGCCTTAAGAGCCCTGTCCTATCACCGGCAGAGCAAGCTGTGATTAGTAAAGCAAGTCAGGAAAAGGAAAAAGCCCAGGACGCGTGGCCGCCCCCCCTCAGGAGCAGTGTGAGCTGCCTGCTCCCCCAGGTGTGCTAGGGTGGGGCTGTTCTCAGGAGTAGATCTTCCCACGGGATTTGGGCCAGCGGCCACTGGCCTTGTAGAACCTGATTGATGTCAGTACCTCCAGGAGACATGATCACAGAAGAGCCTGTGGATGCTCACGAGGATACGGAGATCCTGCTGGTGGGAGCTTCAGTAGTATTAGCCACTGGACTATGAGTCCCGGTACATGCGCCCAGGGAGCAGTACAGCCAGCTGGTCTCAGGACAGGGGTTATTGAGTATATCAGCATAGGGCTTCTATGTCCCATCTAGCTTCAAGTGACCACATGACACCGAAGTTTCACAGGAAGCAAAACGTCTCCCCTTTGGAATTCCCCCATCTTTGAGGTGTCCCTTATCATTCTACTACATCCAGGCCAAACCCAGCTCTTCATTGTACACAAAAAAATGAACGAAGATGGGCATAGAGGCGCACACCTTTAATCCCAGCACTCAGGAGGCAGAGGCAGGCAGATCTCTGTAAGTTCAAAGCCAGCCTGGTCTACACAATGAGTTCCAGGTCAGCTGGGACTATAAGGAGATCCTGTCTCAAAAAGACCAAAAAACAAAAAGACCAAACAAACATGACAGAAGGAGACAGCTTTGGTGATAAGTCCTTTCCTCTTCAAGGTGGCCAATGACTGATGGAGAGTTCTAGAAAGGCCAGACAGCCCAGACAGCCCAGGGGTTCATTAAGACTATGCCCAGAGGGGGCTGGAGAGATGGCCTAGCGGTTAAGAGCACCGACCGCTCTTACAGAGGACCCAGGTTCGATCCCCAGCATCCACATGGCGGCCGAGAACTGTCTGAAACTCCAATTCCAGGAGAACTCCAGTTCCAGGGGAATCCGAGACCCTCTTCTGACCTCCGCAGCACGGTTTGTGCCACCCGTGTCCTTGCACGACACGGGTGCACAAACTTGCATGCAGACAGTACATTCATACACATACAGAAATAAATAAATAAAAAAAATTAATAAAAAAAAGACTATGCCCAGAAATCATTTCTTAGCCACTCACTAAATGTAGGACTCAGATTAGCTCAGTAGTAGAGCACCTTCCTGACCTGTGCAAATCCCTGGGCTCCTTCTTGCAAAAAAAACTTAAAAACTGAAAACTTGGAAAAGTTACTTGTATCAACCAGAAAAAAATCCCTAGCTGCTTTAAAAGATAAACTCCATGAAAATTAATGCCCCCCCAGAAGACCATTTCATCCACACAGCAGTGCCCTGTGCCTCTGGGGGGCTCCCAGTAATGGTTAAGTGAGATCTACATTGCTGACACAAGGTCAGTACTTAATGTTATTGGGTTCTATTGTGTTTAACCCTTTGTTCCAAGCACAGGTTTTCCTAAGAGTTCCATTGGGAGTATTCATGGAGGGGCTAGGTAGAATGAAGGGTCTTTTCTCCCCCCACGCAGTCATTTTGCTGTCTCCTTGTCAAGAGGATCCCCCCCCCACTCTCTCTCAGGCCCAGGGAACTTGAACAAGTGCTTTCCACATCTGACCCTTGTTTATGGTCTCAAGGAATTTTATTTTCATAAAGTGACATTAAGAAGGCTGGGAGAGTCTCAGTCGCATGAAAACCAGCTGTCTAGACGGGACACATTTGTGATCAGCATTCCCAGTCACCAGGAGAAAGTTTGTCACTGGCATTGTCAGAAGCTGGGAATGCAAAGCTCTCTGTCAGGTGTGAGACAAACTCATAAGGCACAAGACACAGAAGTCAGGGTTATGGGAAAGTGGAAGGAGTTGCTAGACTAGACAAGGAAGTAGGGAGGAGAGGGCGGGGTCTTCTACACACACACACCATGCCAACATCAGAGCTGGGCACTGGCAGGGAAGGACCACACGGGGAATGACCAGTGTCAAAGGAGCCACAGTTAAAGTGCAATCGAGCCGGGCGTGGTGGCGCGGTGGCGCACGCCTTTAATCCTAGCACTTGGGAGGCAGAGACAGGCGGATCTTTGTGAGTTCAAGGCCAGCCTGGTCTACAAGGTGAGTTCCAGGACAGCTGGGGCTACAGGGAGACCCTGTCTTGAAAAGACCAAAAAATAAAAATAAAATAAATAAAACAAAAACAAAGTGCAATCGATTAGCCAGAAGATAAGGAGGCTGGAGTGAGATTGCCTGGAACGCCACCTGGAGAGTGAGGAAGGTGCAGCTCTGGGATGGAGGCTTGCCTAGCCCAGACGCACAAAGGCCCTGGTCACCCCAGCACCAAGTAGGGAAAGGAAGGAATGAGCTGGAACCGCCTCAGCAGTGGCCCCCAGGCCACTGAATCAGGTTCTGTCCCAGAGTGGGAGCTCAAGTGCGGTCAGCTGTTAAGCTCCCAGAGCATCTTCACTTGAACGCAGCACCAGGAAGCAAGGCGGGCAGGACCTGGGGACCCTCTGTCCGCCTCCTGCAGGGCAGAAAGGAACAGGAATAAGAATCCGGCTCTCTGAGCTGGGCATTCTCCTACAAGGTCGTGAGTTATGTGCCTGGGGTTCTCGTGAACGGGTAGAAATGCCACTGGAGGAGTGTTATAGGAGGGGAGGAAGGAAACGGCAGAAAGGCCAGAGCAAGGGGGCCGCATGGGGCCAGACCCGGTCAACGAGGGAGGGGAGGGTCCGCTGAGGAGGTGTCACGGGTGGAACAAGAGCAGGAACCCGGCCAACACAGCCCAGGGGCCTCGCTCCAGTCCTCCTACCCCTCCCGCTCCCAGGTGAAATGAAACTGCACCTGGAGGTTGTTTAGCAAGGTTAGGAGAGAGTTTACCAAGGCTAAGGACAGTTCTCCACCCGCGCACACCCACGCTACGTCCTGGGCATCTGGGCAGCTTTGCTTTGCCCCAGCCGCTCCCCAACCAGCACTCCGGGTGGCGCCCTTCAAAACCAAGGCTGTGTAGCCCGTTCTCCCATGCCCAGCCTCCCCAAGCCTGGTCTCCTACCAGAAGTGTAGGGTTTGCCCTTTGGCCACCAGGTGGCAGCCTTTCCCACTAAATCTTTCTGGGCTTTCAGCCTGATGTGCGGTGGCCCAGGGAGCAGCCAGCCAATTCTGAATGCAGCTCCTCAAGCACAGCCAATGTTTTGCCCTTCGCCGCCCTGACCCTCACCTCATCTTTTCTCACTCGTAAAATAAAGAGAAAAAGACTCGCCTGCTGCTTGACGTTGCACACCAACAGCACTCCTCTCCAGCTCTTTCCGGAACCTGTCTCTGTGAAATGGACGGGACCTCCCAGCCTAGCAGCCCTGCCGTAGGGAACAATCACCCTGCATGAGTTATGCCTGCTGGCCCTTCAGAGAAAACCACAGCCCACTGCCCACATGAGAGGTCCATGGGGTGGGGGTGGGGAAGAGTACCTTTGTGAAAGATTGTGCGCAGCCTCTCCCCTTCCTTCCTCTCTTCTGTATCCTCCATTCCCCTTCCACCCTGGTCCCTACTCCCTCTGAGCCCAATTTCAGGGGAAGTAAAAGCGATCCCATGTTTGTGCACTCACAAACCCCTTATTGTTCCAATGAGTTGACTACTTGAACTTCCCACACACTGAACAGAAGATACAGAAACAGGCCTAGGTAGCCACATGACACATCAGGTCGTGGCAGAGTGGCCCCTCCTAGGTGGCTGGAAATTCTACACTTCCTCCCAGTTTCCTATCTCTGCTCCTAGGCCTCTCCCTCAACAACACTAACTTGGTCTTCTCCACACCAAGTGCATGCAGATTTTATTCTTATACAGGAGCTCTTGGCCAAAAGGAATCCTAAGCTAGTTAAGAAGGTTTTTTTTGGGGGGGGGGGGCTTGGAGAGATGGTTCAGCGGTTAAGAGCACCGACTGCTCTTGCAGAGGGCCCGGGTTCGATTCCCAGCACCCACATGGCGGCTAAGAACAGTCTTTAACTTGTTTCAGGGGAATCTGATGCCCTCTTCTGACTTCCGCGGCATTGCACTACACAGACACCAACCTACATGCAGACAGTACACTCATACACACAAAAAAATAATAAATAGGGTCTGGAGAGATGGCTCAGCAGTTAAGAGCACCGACTGCTCTTGCAGAGGACCAGGGTTCGATTCCCAGCACCCACATGGCGGCTGAGAACTGTCTTTGACTCCAGTTCCAGGGGAATCCAACACCCTCTTCTGACCTCTGCGGCATTGCACTAAACGGGCACCAACCTACATGCAGACAGTACACTCATACACATAAAAAATAATAAATAAATAAATATTTTTTAAAAAAGGTTTACATTGCTAGAGCAGAGAGGGGTGGAGAAGAGGAATGGACCAACTCCGGAGCCAGGGGACCTCATGGTACTAACTAGGAGATTTATAGTGATCAGTGACAGAGCCCCAATTTAAAGTACCAGCAAGAAGCCCACAGGCATGGCTGACTTCAGCAATCAGGGACTGTAAGTATGCCACAAGTTGTCGTCCTGGCTGTGGCACTCGGTTCTACTAGCCTTGGGTTGTGGTCTTTTCCCCCAGGGAAGTTTACTTGTGTGAGAAAAATGGTTGCCACAGTCCAGCCGACACATCCCTGTACACTCCATTGTCTTCTTCTTCCCACTCTTGGAGAGCAGGTCTCCTGTCGCTATGGCAGCAGAGGTGGCTCTGCCCAACGGCCCATCCTTTATTCTACAGCCATCTTTATCAGTCTCTATGCTCGTGACACCTGTGGCCAGGTCCTGTCCTATGGCTGGTAAGAGATTTAACAGCACCCCAGCCTCCACTATATTCAGGTAGTGACTAACCTTTTCCCCCCAGCCTAGCTGCGCACACACACACACACACACACACACACACACACACACACACGCTGAGGCTCCAGTCTACAGAGGGAGAAGCAGTGTCTCGGATCACACAGGTTGAATTGCCAGTACTCCCCTGTGTTCTCTGAAGCGGGGGGTGGGGGGGTGGGGGGGGTGTCTGAAAGTCTGTGGTATGGAACTGCTTCAGTTCCCCTCCTCTAGGCTACAACACCCAAGACCTTTTTTGGTATTTTTTTGTTTCAGGATCTCCCTGTTTCCCCAGCTGGCCTGGAACTTGCTATGTAGACTAGCTTAGCCTTAAACTTACAGAGATCCACTTGCCTCTGCCTCCCAAGTGCTGGGATTAAAGGCACGTGCCACCACGTCTGGCTGCAAGAGCTTTTTAAGTTAACTGATTAATTAATATTCGAGACAAGGTCTCACATTATAGCTCACTGACCTGAAACTCACTGTGTAGCCCATGATAGCCTCAGCTTCTCAGGTGTTACTATGTACCACCAGCTTAGTATAACCCCCCTTTGAATGTGTTGTGTGTGTACTGTGTGTGTGTGACGTGTATGTGAGGTGCGTGCGTGCATGCGTGTGTGTGTGTGTGTGTGTGAGACGTGTATGTGGGGTGCGTGCGTGCGTGTGTGTGTGTGTGTGTGTGTGTGTGTGTTTGAGGCAAGGTCTCAAATCTCCCAGCTGCCTATACATTCATGGCAGTGTACTGCCTCAGTCTCCCAAGTGCTGGGATTAAAAGCATGAGTCACCAAAAAAAAAAAGAAAGCCAGGCATGGTGGCGCACACCTTTAATCCTAGCACTTGGGAGCCAGAGGCAGGCAGATCTTTGTGAGTTCAAGGCCAGCCTGGTCTACAGAGTGAATTCCAGGACAGCTGGGACTACAGGGAGACCCTGTCTCGAAAAGACCAAATAAATAAATAAATAAATAAATAAATAAATAAATAAATAAAAGCATGCGTCACTGCCCAGGGCTCTGGAAGCTTCTTCCCTGGCTAACACTCCCAGTGAGGAAGAGATAATGAACCTCACTTCCAGCTTCTCCTCCACCAGCAGCCCATGTGAGGACCTGTGTCCCACCTAGAGGGAAACAGAGCTGAGCACCCTGACGCCAGAGCAACTGGACTGTGTGTGCAAACGGGCAGCTCACCTATGTGGCACTGTTGACTCGCAGAGCAACGGAAATGACAGGGTGACCAGGGGAAAAGGACCCAAAGTTCTCTATGCTCTTTCCTTGGGCAAGGAGAAGAGATACTGGGGCCCAAAGTGGCAGGGCCATGTTTCATTTCCTCATCCTGTTCTGCCCCTGTGCCAAGGACCACACAGTGCAGTACAACCCCATATAACAGTATCTTCATGGTAATTCATGACCCTCCAATAGTACCCTGGTGGGATGTGGTTGAAGAACTTCATAAAAGTTGTAGACAGCGGGGCTGGAGAGATGGCCTAGCGGTTAAGAGCACCGACCACTCTTGTAGAGGACCCAGGTTCGATCCCCAGCACCCATATGGCAGCCGAGAACCATCTGAAACTCCAATTCCAGGAGAACTCCAGTTCCAGGGGAATCCAACACCCTCTTCTGACCTCCGCGGCATTGCGCTACACGGGTGCACAAACTTGCATGCAGACGGTACATTCATACACATACGGAAATAAATAAAAAAATAAAATTAAAAAAAAAAAGTTGTAGACAGCATGTGAGTAGTTGTCCACCAGCCCCTCTCCCCAGCTGCTAAGTCTTCAAGGGACAGCCTGAAGGAAATGGCAGTCTAAAAAACATGAATTGTGCCGGGCAAGGTGGTGTACGCCTTTAATCCCAGCACTCAGGAGGCAGAGGCAGGCAGAGGCAGGCAGATCTCTGTGAGTTCAAGGCCAGCCTGGTCTACATAGTGAGTTCCAGGACAGCTGGGGCTACAGGGAGACCCTGTCTCAAAAAGACAAAAAAAAAACAAAAAACCTGGGGGACTGGAGAGATGGCCTAGTGGTTAAGAGCGCCAACCGCTCTTACAGAGGACCCAGGTTCGATCCCCAGCACCCACATGGCAGCCGAGAGCCGTCTGAAACTCCAATTCCAGGAGAACTCCAGCTCCAGGGTGGCATTGCATGACACGGGTGCACAGACCTGCATGCAGACAGTACATTGATACCGATACAGAAAAAAAAAAAAAAAAAAACCTGGGCATTGTGGGGCATCCCTTTAATCCTAGCACTTGGGAGGCAGAGGCAGGCGGATCTCCATGAGTTCAAGGCCAGCCTGGTCTACATAGTGAGTTCCAGGACAGCTGGGGCTACAGGAAGATCCTGTCTCAAAAATACAAAATCAAAAGCAAAAACAAAAAAACATGAATCACCTTCATACCCTCTGGTGGGGGGTGTGGCTTGGTTCATGTTTTGGTCTGAAGCATGGCTGAGCAACCTCATGCTAATGTTACAGGGCTTATGAGAGTAAGGACAGGACAGGAGAAGGTCTAGCCTGCTGATCAAGTCCAGGAAAGGCCTGAAGACTGTGCTGTCCAGGGCAGCAGCATGTGCAGCATGGAAGCTGCTGCAGGAGCCATGTCTTCCAAAGCTGGAGAATCACAGCAAGTGTCATGCATGTGGCCATGTGCTGAATGCTGAAGGAAGCCTAGCTTGCATTTTCAGATCATGGCTTTGTATACACACATACATGATTCATAGTATGGACTGCATGGAGCAAGAACACATGTGCGTTTGTGTAACACATTCCAGACACACAGGACAATGCACAGTTCAGGCTTCAGGAAGTGTGTGCAGGCCTAGAGCCTCCAGGTAAGAGTGTGGTGGAAAAACACGCTGGGGGACGGAGGGGGTGCTTGGTGGAGTGCGCAGAGCAGGGGTGTGGGGGTGCTGCAGGACCTACCCAGCACTGCATGGAGGTCATTGTTCACACACATGACCATCTGCAGGAAGTTAGGGTAGGCTAGCACTGGGCATTTGACATACACTACACACACTAGAGTAAAAAGGAAAAGCAGAAGCACCTTTCTTCCTGCTTTGATGTTCCCGAGAGAGGACACAGGTCATACATACCCTCTTCCCAGTAGGATATATGGTGAAATGAACTTTAGAATCAATGATTGGAATCTGGACCATGTACAACCACATGATTGCTATAAACCTTGGACACATCTGAACCCTTCTATGACCCATTTTTATCATAATGAGAAGCAATACTCCCCATCTCCTGTGCAGGTAGGTGAAGGAGATAATGCAGGGGTAATGTACTTCCTCCAGGGGGCGCATGCCCAAATGTGAGCTCTGCTAGCAGTAGGATCTTGAAGATTCCTGCAGGACACGGAAGCAGGACTCTCGGAAGGCCCAGCTGTCTACCTTGAGTGCAGACCTCTTGCTGGGACAGCCCTTTGTCCCATCTTCACAAGTTCCCCACTGAAGTCCTTGTATTGGCCTGAAGGGAACCTAGTAAAGAGGAAAAGCAGTAGCTGTTGTGGGCTAGAGAGACAGCCCAGCAGTTAAGAGCACTGGATGCTCCCGAGGAGGACCAGGGTTCAATTCCCAGAACCCACATGGCAGCAAACAACTGTCAGTAACTCCAGTTCCAGGGGATCTGACACCTTCTTCTGACCTCTGCAGGCATTTCATGACAAGGGTGTACTTACATACAATGCAGGCAGGCAAAGCACTCATACACATAAAATATTTTTGTAGTTATTATTCATAATCATAAACCTAACTCTGCAATCCAGCTAGCCTTGAAGGGGAATAAGGAGAATATGGAACTCAAAGAACTACAGCAAGAGCCAAGATTATGAGATACTGTGAGCAGATGGGGCGGAGGGTGCGCTCCTGCGCTACAGAAGGGATGGCCTGGTGGTGAAGATGCGCACAAGACAATAGTACCAATGGTGATCTTCTGGCTGGTCTTGCCAAAGTGCTCCATGGCTTCCATGATGCTCGTGCCTTCTTTCACCTTCCCAAAGACCACGTGTTCACCATCCGACCACTCAGTCTTGGCAGTGCAGATGAAAAACTGGGAACCATTGGTGTTTGGTCCAGCATTTTCCGTGGACAAGATACCAGGACCTGTACGCTTCAGGATGAAGTTCTCAACCTTGCTTTTCTCCCCATAGATGGACTTGCTTCCAGTGCCGTCATAGGGGGTGAAATCACCACCCTGGCACATGAATCAGGGAATAATTCTGTGGAGGAGGAACCCTTATAACCAAGTCCTTTCTCTCCAGTGCTCAGAGCATGGGAGTTTTCTGCTGTCTTTGGGACTTTATCTGTAAACAACTTGAAGGAAAAGTGACCCAAAAGGTCCCCATGGACCACAGTGTTGAAGAACATGGTAGGGTTGACCATGGCTGACAGCACGGGGCTACAGGAGTCAGAGATGTCTGCAAAGCCATCAAAAAAAAATTTTTTTTTAAAGAAAAGGAGCACCGGCTGTTTTTGCAGAAGACCCAGGTCTGGTTCCCAGCATCCAAGGAGCAGCTAATGACCATTTGTAACTCCAGTTTCAGGGTATCCAATGCCCTCTTCTGACCTCAGCAGGCATTCCATGGCATGGGTCCACTTATATGTAGGCAATACATTTATACACATAAAACAAAAAAATTTTTGTGTCTTTTTTAGACAGGGCCTCCCTGTAGCCCCAGATGTCCTGGAACTCACTCTGTAAACCAGGTTGGCCTTGAACTCACAGAGATCCACCTGCCTCTGCCTCCCAAGTGCTGGGATTAAAGGCGTACACCACCACACCTGGCAAATAAAATATCTTTTTAAAAAGTGAGGTTCTGCCAGGCGTGGTGGCACATGCCTTTAATCGTAGCACTCGGGAGGCAGAGGCAGGTGGATCTTTGTGAGTTCAAGGCCATCCTGGTCTACAGAGTGAGTTCCAGGACAGCTGGGGCTACAGGGAGACCCTGTCTCGAAAAGACCAAAAAAAAAATTAAAAAATAAAAAGTGAGGTTCAAGCGGTGCGTGGTGGCACACGCCTTTAATCCTAGCACTTGAGAGGCAGAGGCAGGCGGATCTTTGTGAATTCAAGGCCAGCCTGGTCTACAGAGTGAATTCCAGGACAGCTGGGACTACAGGGAGACCCTGTCTCAAAAAGACCAAAAAAAAAAAAAAAGTGAGGTTCAAGGCCAGACATGGTGGTGCATGCATTTAATCTGAGCCCTTGGCAGACAGAGGTAGGTGAATCTCTGTGAGTTCAAACCCAGCCTGGTCTAATACCAAGTTCAAGGCAGCTCAGGGCAACATACTGAGACCCTGTCTCAGAAAATAAAATTAAATAACTAGGGGCTGGAGAGATGGCTCAGTGGTTAAGAGCACAGGCTGCTCTCACAGAGGACCTGGGTTCAATTCCCAGCACCCACATGGAAGCTAACAACCATCTGTAACTCTAGTTCCAGGGGCATCAACACCCTCTTCTGACTATTGGCATTTGCATGGCACCGGTATACTTACACAAATGCAGGCCACACACTCATACACATAAAATTTTTTTTTAAAGCCTGGCATGGTGGTACACACCTTTGATCCCAGCACTTGGGAGGCAGAGGCAGGCAGATCTCTGAGTTCACGGCCACCCTGGTCTACATAGTGAGTTCTAGGCCAGCTGGAGCTTCAGGGAGACTCTGACTCAATAAATAAATAAATAAATGAATAAATAAATAAATTTTTAATTGAATAAATGAGGTTCACATTTAGAGGCTCATCTTCATCCTGTAGATTCAAAAGTCTTGGGACAAGCTGGACGTAGATGCAGTTATTCAGTACCCAGGTCCTAAACACAGATGCAAGTCAGTCCAGCCCCTCCCAGTGACTAGCACAGGCTCCACCCCTGCACAGGAGCTGGACCTTGTATTCCCCTGATGATGTTCACAGCTGCCTGGACTCTGGAGTGCTGAAACCTACTTACAAGATCATATACGCATCTCTCCACTGGCATCGCACTAGTACCTTGAAATCAGCATGGGACTGTTTCCACCTTGGTAACTGGCATGCTCCCCTGAGATAACCAGGAGTAAGTGAGGTAAGGGATCCAAAGGAGAAGAAAAATGCCACAGAGCCATTGTTGGGGAAAAGAAGGTCGTGGGCGGAAGCTTTCAGTGTTGACCTCAAACACACAGGCATCTTGACACCAGGGGTCAAGAACTCAGGCCTGGCACCACTACAGCCACAAATAAACACAAAACTATAGTAGAGGCTGGGAATGGTGGCACACGCCTTTAATCCTAGCACTTGGGAGGCAGAGGCAGGCAGATCTTTGTGAAGGTCAGCCTGGTCTACAGAGTGAGTTCCAGGACAGCTGGGGCTACAGGGAGACCCTGTCTTGAAAAGACCAAAAACAAACAAACAACAAACCTGTAGTAGAAGGACTGGGGAAATACCTCAGTTAAAGTGACTGCTCTGCAAGCATGAAGGACTAAGTTCCATCCCTGGTTCCCACTAGAGAAAAACTTTTTTTTTAATTTTTTTATTTATTTCTGTATGTGTATGAATGTACTGTCTGCATGCAGGTTTGTGCACCCGTGTCGTCCGAAGAGGGTGTCGGATTCCCATGGAGCTGGAGTTCTCCTGGAATTGGAGTTTCAGATGGCTCTCGGCCGCCATGTGGGTGCTGGGGATCGAACCCGGGTCCTCTGTAAGAGCAGTCGGTGCTCTTAACCACTAGGCCATCTCTCCAGCCCAAGAGAAAAACTTTTAAGAGACTGAGAAAAAGATGCAAGACATGTATGGCAGAATGCTTGAACTGGAGTGGGGTGGGGGATAGGGAAAGGGGAATATGTGTAAATTGGACTGAAAAATTGTGTATGAAATACGCAAAACATTAATAAAAGTATTTTATTAAAAAAAAAAAAAAGCCAGGCCTGAGCCTGGCATGGTGCCTTTAATCCCTGCACTTAGGAGACAGAAGCAGGCAGATCTCTGTCAGTCTGAGGGCTTGAAGTTCCCACAGCAAAGCCCTGGCTGCCTCTCCGCTGAGGAAGCACCCTGCATGGGCTCTCTGCTGGTTCCCAGCACATCGCAGCCCACTTCCACATCCTCAGTCCTCTACATAGAGAGCCAGCTGGGGCTACAGGGAGATCCTATCAAATTAAATAAATAACACCAAGGTGGAAGTGCCTGAGGAACAATACCCAAGACTGACTTCTGGTTTCCACACGCGTGGGCACACATGTGAACATGTCCCCATATACATACATGGTCCTGTACATACATGTACACATGCACACACATTCACACCACCTATGGGAGAACAGCGAGAGAATGACTCCCAGAACTGGAGGGTGTTTTCACTTGCTCACAGCAGGACGGTTCAGAACAGAACACAGTGTTGTCTGTCCTTGTAGTGAATTTGGGTCTAGATTCAGGACCCGGGTGCCTGGCAGCCTAGCCCAGTGCTGCCTGTGGGGACGGACAGAGTGAAGAAGCACTGACCAGTTAGCACAGGGACACAAAGCCTGGCCTCTGGCCTCAGTGGGCAGTGAGGGCTGCAGGGTGCCCCTAAAGTGTTCTCCCAGGTCTGGAGGCCGCAGTAAGATTAGCCAAGCCTTGGCTGCCTTAGCATCCAGACCAAGGTCTCTTTCTGCCCACGCTTGTGCCTCTGCTTCACTTGTCTACCTCTCCAGGTGTTGCTCTTGATAGATCAAAGACATGCCCTGTGTACAAACAGACCGCATTCCATCTCCTGGGGATCTGAACGGAGGGAATGGAAGGAAAGCTGGAGACTGTGCCACAGGAAATACTGTCCAGGAAGTACTGCTCCCCTCCCCACCACCAGTGAGGACTGAGGACGTGGAAGTGGGCTGCGATGTGCTGGGAACCAGCAGAGAGCCCATGCAGGGTGCTTCCTCAGCGGAGAGGCAGCGGGGGCTTTGCCATGGGAACTTCAAGCCCTCTCTGCTGGGATGCAGGTGGAGAGCATTCGACAACCGCAGCAGAGTTCACTGTGTGGGAGCTGGGGTCCATGCTCCAAAGTGGCACACCCAACAAGGGTCACAGCATGGGGATGAGACAGAAGAATGTCACCTGCTTGTGAGACTTAGCCACAGATAGGTCCCATGAGGTGACAGGCACCTGCTTGTGGGCTACACAGAACTCTGAGCATGCAGATGCTGACAGCCTCTCGGGCCTGGGCACGGTGACTCACTTCCGTAATCCCAGTACTTGGTGGCTGAGGTAGGAGGATCATTTCAAGCCAGCTTGAAATATCAAAAGAAAAAGAACAGCAGCCAAACCACACCAGCACAACAACACACACTGTCCAAAACACACAGCCCACATTTTTGGTTCTTTTGTTGGTTGCTTAGTTGGTTTTTGAGAAGAGGCTGTCGCTGTGCTCCTCTGGCTGCCTGGAAGCTCCTGGATTCGGGGAGTGCTCTTTCCTCAGCTTTTCTACAAGATGGGACTACAATGCACACCGTGCGCCTGCCTTTAACTCTGGGGTTCAGGGGTGAGAAGAACTTAGCTCCGTTGACCTTTAGTGGAAGAACTCATGCTGAGGAATCAATGTCAGCCCCTGGTGTCAGTTTCTGGATGGAGCCAGATCCCAGCCTCTGCTGTTGGCTTAAGTTTGATGCTTCAGAGTATATGAGAAGCATCCATTCATCCCTTGAAGGGTCACTGGAGAGCTAATGCACACATTGACTGTGTTGTCAGACGCTCCTAAACCTGTCTTCTAACCTCGAGCTCCCAGCAGTTCCACCCAACCTTGTCATTGGGTTCAAGAAGGATGAACTGGGGGCCCTGGATGCAGGAACTACTTGGCCTCTACCCCAACAAATACTCGCCTTCGTTTCTCCAGCTTTTGGCTCCTAAGCTCCGGTAGTGAACCAAGCCTGGCTCCCCCTCATCACCAGAGGAGGCTGCACAGATGGCTGTTTCTCCATCACCTGGAAGAAGGGAGTTCCCAGGCCCCTGGTGGGAGGACTTTGCTGAACATACTCCAGGCAGTGGCTGTGTCCACACCAAGTGGTGCCAAGTAGAGGTGGGATTTGCTTCCCAGTGGCAATCCCCTGATAATCTAGACTCTCATAGTGCCCTACTGCAGCCTGCCCCCCCCAACCACCTCAGGACAACCTCATTACCTGTTACTCTGCTGTGTAGAAATTGGTTTCTTTTCAGAGGTGCTGCTATGGCTTAACACGAGAACCTGAAGAGGAATCCTTGTATGCCCAGAATAGCAGGACACAGAACACTGCTTAGATTAATCTAGAACTTCACCAAGTTCTCAGATGCAAATCTCACGGGCTAGTGGAAACTTCTACATGCCCAGGGTTATATTACAGCAGCTACTCTGCAGCCTGGATGCTTATGCCAAGCAGGCCTGAGTCTGGAGCCCCAGGGAAGAAGGAATGTAGAGGTGCCGGCTCAGGGTTAAGTGCTCGGTCAAAAGCGTGTGGTGGCACATGCTTTAATTCCAGCACTCCTGAGGCAGAGGCAGGTGGATCTCTGTGAGTTCAAGGCCAGCCTGGTTTACATAGCTCCAGGACACCTGGGGCTACAGGGAGACCCTGTCTNTTTTCTTTTTTAAAAATTATTTATTTAGAGCTGGGCATGGTAGCACATGCCTTTAATCCTAGCACTTGGGAGGCAGAGGCAGGCATATCTCTGTGAGTTCAAGGCCAGCCTGGTCTACAGAGTGAGTTCCAGGACAGCTGGGGCACAGGGAGACCCTGTCTCAAAAAGACCAAAAAAAAATTTTTTTTATTTTATTTACTTTTTATGTTGTGAATGTACTGTCTGTCTGCATGTAGGTTTGTGCACCCGTGTCATGCAATGCCACGGAGGTCAGAAGAGGGTGTCAGATTCCCCTGGAACTGGAGTTAAAGACGGTTCTCAGCTACCATGTGGGTGCTGGGGATCAAACCCAGGTCCTCTGCAAGAGCAGTTGGAGCTCTTAACCACTAGGCCATCTCTCCAGCCCCCTATTTGTTATTATTATTATTATTTTTTTTTTAATTTTTTTTTTGGTCTTTTCGAGACAGGGTCTCCTTGTAGCCCCAGCTGTCCTGGAACTCACTCTGTAGACCAGGATGGCCTTGAACTCACAAAGATCCGCCTGCCTCTGCCTCCCAAGTGCTAGGATTAAAGGCATGCGCCACCACGCCCGGCCTATTATTATTATTTTTTATGTGTATGAGTGTACTGTCTGCATGCAGGTCGGTGCACCGGTGTCATACAATGCCTCAGAGGTCAGAAGAGGGCACCGGATTCCCCTGGAACTGGAGTTAAGACAGCTCTCAGCCACCATGTGGGTGCTGGGAATCGAACCTGGGTCCTCTGCAAGAGCAGTCGGCGCTCATTCTCAACTGCTGACCCATCTCTCCAGCCCCCATAAAAGCCATTTTCTATGGATCCTTCCATCTGAATACTAACCAGGCCTGATCCTGCTTCGCTTCTGAGATTATGTACGTGCAGGGTGGTAATGCTATAGGCTCAACAGCCATTCTCATTTCTATAATGGTCATTGCTGCTCCTCAGGGAAGTCCCTGGTTAACAGAGTCAGCAAACCAACAAATGCCTGCCCCATCAAGTCCCATCCTTTGATCTCCGGCCCATGTTGCAAGGCAGCCCTTATTCTGAAGGTCAAAACCTCCACTTCAAGGACTGTGGGGCGTGAGAGCCTGTCTGTGTTGACTGTGATCCCAATAAAGGGGAAATGGAAGCACCAAGAAACTGAGGCCAGGAAAGGATTATGGGAGCACAACTCCGGCCTTCTTTGCGCATCGGCATGGAATTCTTGCCTTATTTGGTGTATGTACATCAACTTTCTCCCCAGCTTTATTTTTCCCTTATCAACACATTTACTATAAAAATGTTCAGCTCTATGAAACTGACTTTTTGCGAAACATATTTGGAACTCAGACCATATGGCTCACCAGGAGAGAGATGGCTGTTTGCTGGGCTCATTGGTTAGAAATCTGCTCCAGGCTCCAAATCAAAAATTAATAGATAGGAAGTCAATGGATCATCTTCAGCGATTCAGTGCATATTTTTAGCCAACCCAGTCACTGTTATTATAATTCAGCCAATATTGATGGAGAGATATTCCATACCAGACACTGGGATAAATTAGATAGGAGTTGAATAAAGTATCAAATACAGTATATTTTATTATTTACTAGCTGTTAACATTTTTTTTTGCCACAACTACACTCTTTCCTTCGCCCTGAAATGCTCCAATGGATCCTGAAGCATCTGAAGGTAAGCTGTAGACAGCATGACACTCTTAAATGTGTCAGCAGAGAGCTCCTAAGAACAAGGATTATTCTCCTGTGTAACGACCGTGCCATCATAAATCCAGAGATACTTAACTCCAGCACAGTGACGATGCCTGAACCGCATTCCCCATTCTCCTTTCTCCAGTAGTCTCAAGAATGTTCTTTGTCGTTTTTTTATTTTTAAGTAATCCAGGATCTCTGTGGATCTCAGACTGTCCTTGGCTTCCTCGCATTTTCACAGACAGACAGCTCCGGAAAGGAAGCTAAAGGGCTGTCAAAGACACTTCAAACCCAAACTATAAAGCAAAAATCCTTTCATGCAGGACCCTTGGATACTGCATAATTCTCATTCCTCACTACAGATGGGCAAATTATTTCTTAGAGGGGCATATGGGCTCCTAATTATTCCAACAGACCAAAGCCATCTGCTCCCTATAAGAAAGAAAAATGACCAAGAGGTAGTCTCAATGGGTTTGGGGCCCTGATCAGGGCACCCAGAACCCTTGTTCTTGAAAATGTCGCCTGTGCTCAGAGGTCAATCTGCACGGGGCTGAGCTGGGCACTGGGGATGTGCAGAGAAGGAAAGGAAAAACTGCTAAATCAAGAAAGCTTTCCTCACAGAAGTTTCCAACCTGAGAGATGCAGAGAGACACAGAGAGAGGAGTAAAGGGGATGCAGGAGAACACAACCCAACCTTGAGTGGTGGAGGAAGCCACACCTAGCTGGAAGCTGCCAGAAGATTCTCCATCTAAAGGCTAAGATGTAGTCTGCAGGACATAGAGCCTATGCAGGGGTGGAGGGGTGGGGAGAGCAGAGTGTGTGGGAACCATGCACACAGGTGTCACCATACAGTGTGGGGGAGGAGGCTTTTAGTTATGACCGGAAGAGTGGCTGGGATCAGCCCCCACCGGACTCTGTGATGCATGGGAAGGTGCCTAGACTTCATCTGAAGTCCAGTGAAGAGCCACCCAGCATCTCAGTGTGGATCTAGGCGGTGCCCGTGATGTTGGCCTGGATCTAGGGACTGGAAGGACAGGTGGGGTGTGAACAGATACAGGGTGTATTTTGGTGATAATAAGATCCAAAGCTCTTGAAGATAGAATATAAGTGAATAAAGAAGAGGAAGAAATCAGGGCTGGAGAGATGGCCTAGTGGTTAAGAGCACTGACCGCTCTTACAGAGGACCCGGGTTCGATCCCCAGCACCCACATGGCGGCCGAGAACCATCTGAAATTCCAATTCCAGGAGAACTCCAGTTCCAGGGGAGTCGGACACCCTTTTCTGACCTCCGCGGCATTGCATGACACAGGTGCACAAACCTGCATGCAGACAGTACATTCATACACATACAGAAATAAATTAAAAAAAAAAAAAAGAAGAGGAAGAAATCCAGGCTGATACCCAGGTTCTGTAATCAAAACAATGATTTAGGACAGGAGAACAGACAGATTACAACCTAAGGGCTAGTTGTCTTTTTATATATATATATAAACAAATAAAATAAAGTTTTATTGGCACACAGATACCTATCTGTATGTTATATCTAACTGGTTTGGGGTTGAACCTAGGGCCTCTCACTTGGTAGGAAAGCACTCTAACATTGAACTATATCCCCAACCTTAACAATTTTTTTTTAATTTTTAGAAACATGGTCTCTAGCCCATGTTGGCTTCAAAATCTGTATTTTTCTTTTCCTTTCTTTTTTTTTTTTTTTTGAGATAGGGTCT
>VZQC01005070.1:492159-603729 GCA_009823505.1 Rhizomys pruinosus | reverse complement strand
AGACAAAAAAAAAAAAAAAAAAAACAACCCCCCCCCAAAAAGTGTTTGTTTTGAAGAAGACATCAGAAGATGGAAAAAAATCTCCCATGCTCATGGATTGGGAAAATTAATATAGTAAAAATGTCCATTCTGCCCAAACTATTGTACAGATTTAATGCAATCCCAATTTAAATCCCCAAGAGTTTCTTTACAGGCTTGGGACAAAAAAAGTCCTTAATTTCATATGGAAAAACAAAAGACCCAGAATAGCCAAAGCAACCCTGAGTGAAAAGAGCAATACAGGAGAATCTCTATAACAGACTTCAAACTATACTACAGGGCTATAGTCATAAAAACAGCTTGGTATTGGCACACAAATAGGCCTATTGACCAATGGAACAAAACCGAAGATCCAAACTTGAGCACATACAATTTCAGCCTCCTCATATTTGATAAGGGGGTCAAGAAGACACAATGGAGGAAAGAGCATCTTCAGCAAGTGGTGCTGGCAAAACTGGATCACCACTTGTAGAAGAATGAAATTAAACCCCTACCTCTCACCCTGTACAAAAGCCAACTCCAGATGAATCAAAGACCTCAACGTGAAACCCAAAACTCTGAAGGTGATAGAAGAAAAAGTTGGCAGCAACCTGCAAGGCATAGGCGTAGGAAAAGACTTCCCAAATCAGCAGCAGCTGCATAAGAAATAAGGTCAACAATTGACAAATGGGACCTCATTAAACTCAAAAGTTTCTGTATCAAAAGAAACAATCAAGGAAGTGAAGAGAAATCCCATAGAGTAGGAGGAAACCTTCACTGCAGATACATCTGACAAAGCATTGATTTCCAGAATATATAAACTACTCAAAAAACAAAGAAGAGAGAAAACAAATGACCCACTCAATAGATGGACAAAGAGCTGAACAGAGACTTAACAAGTGAGGAATTAGAGATGGCTGAGAAACATCTTAAAAAGTGTTCACCATCACTAATAATTAAGGAAATGCAAATGAAAACCTTTTTTAAATTTTTTTCTATGTGTATGAATGTACTGTCTGCATGCAGGTCTGTGCACCCCATGTTGTGCAACTCCATGGACATCAGAAGAGGATTTCAGATTCCCCTGGAACTGGAGCCAAAGACGGTTCTTAGCCGCTGTGTGGGTGCTGGGGATCGAACCTGGGTCCTCTGCAAGAGCAGTTGGTGCTCTTAACTGCTAGGCCATCTCTCCAGCCCGAAAACCATTTTAAGATATCACCTCACTCCAATAAGACTGGCTAGGATTGGCTGGGCGTTGTGGTGCAAGCCTTTAATCCTAGCACTTGGGAGGCAGAGGCAGGCAGATCTTTGTGAGTTCAAAGCCTGGTCTACAGAGTGAGTTCCAGGACAGCTGGGGCTACAGGGAGACCCTGTCTTGAAAAGACCAAAAAAAAAAAAAAGTGTATGTAAAATTCCATTTTTATTACTCATATTTCTGATTAATTTAGATGATTTTCTTCAGAAATTCATTTGTTCATTCATTTCTATTTTGCAATTTTCAAGACTGTTTTAAATGGCTCTCACACATGGAAGGTAATATAAGGAGATTCTATAACTTCCCAAGGACAAAAGAGTCCATCAACTTTCATGAGGTTACAACTTAAGGCCAGTATATTTCTCTATCCATATGCTATAGGAAAACTTGAAAAAAAATTAAATGTCTTCTTATGTCAAAATACTTAATTTGGAGATGATAACATGTCTGCAGTCCTAGCCATTCACAGGCAAAGCCAGAAGTCTCATCAATCTGAGGCCAACTCAGGATACATAGAAAGACTTCCTCAACAAAGAAAGAGAAAGAAAGAAAGAAAGAAAGAAAGAAAGAAAGAAAGAAAGAAAGAAAGAAAGAAAGAAAGGAAAGAAGGAAGGAAGGAAGGAAGGAAGGAAGGAAGGAAGACCTTTTCATATGCTACTTGTATCAAAGTATAAATCTGTGACTAACATTAAAACTCAAGTTCCATGAGGATAAGAATCTTTCTTGCTCTCCCCTGTATCTCTCTAGTATAGAACCTTATACCCCCCCAAAAAATAAAAAAAAATAAATAAATAAATAAAAGAACCTTATACCCAATAGGTGTTTCATATTCATTTTTCAATAAAATGTTGTGACTTCTCCAGCAGTCTTTCTTACCCTAAGTGGCCTACTACAAACAAACTGTACACAATTTCAATGGAGAGTCAGTGTAAATGTTGAGCTAAGTAAACATCATTAGACAATAGCAACACATATCCTAACTCTATATCTAAATTTATGGTCCTAAATGTTGGTACCATCAGTGCAAGAGAGAACTCAATTAAATCACTCCTCTGAGCAGCTGGAGAACTGCCCAAAGATGTCAACAGTCCTAGAGCCCTGGTGATATGCCCAGACCTCAGTTCCCAGAACCAAGCCTCTAAACACAGGTGAGGCCATTCCAAGAGATCCAAATGGCTTGGGCATAAATCTAGGATGACGCACAGCCTTAATCACNTTTTAATAATAATGGTAGGCATGTGGACACAGGCTTTTTTATTTATTTATTTTATGTGTATGAATGTACTGTCTGCATGTAGATCTGTGCACCCGTGTCGTGCAATGCTGCAGAGGTCAGAAGTTATTTATTTTATGTGTATGAATGTACTGTCTGCATGTAGATCTGTGCACCTGTGTCGTGCAATGCTGCAGAGGTCAGAAGAGGGTGTCAGATTCCCCTGGAACTGGAGTTCTGGAATTGGAGCTAAGGACGGTTCTCAGCCACCACGTGGGTGCTGGGGATCTAACCCAGGTCCTCTTCAAGAGCAGTCGGCGCTCTCAACTGCTAGGCCATCTCTCCAGCCCTAAAGGTGCTTTAATGGCATGGTGAGATGGTCCCCCAATTTCTTTTCCTCACATAACCCAGGCTAAGTGTTAGAGAAACAGGAAATCTGGCCGGGCGTGGTGGTGCACGCCTTTAATCCTAGCACTTGGGAGGCAGAGGCACGCAGATCTCTGTGAGTTTGAGGCCAGCCTGGTCTACAGAATGAGTTCTCAAAAAAGACAAAAAAAAAAAAAAAAAAAAAAAAGAGAAACAGGAAATCTACAAACACCCAACAGTTCTCCCAAGAGGTAGGATTAGACTTTCAAAAACTAAAATCAGAATAAGCAAAGTGCCTTTGAAGCCACTGTAGCTGAGTAGTCAGGGCTAGGAAGGACAATCAGAGGGCCGGGAGAGAGAGAGATGCAGGAAACTGTGTTCTTGGGATCAGAGCCTTGAGGGATTTTAGAACCCCAGCAGCCTCCGAGGATTCCAGAGCAGTGTATACGGAGTTCTTTCACCATGTTGTACACACCATATTGTAGGGGCATTTGCATCTCTTCTCCTTTCCTTACTCTAGAATGCCTCTTCCTGGATTTTACCCAGCTCATCTGTTTCAGTCTCACGTCCTCAGCATGTTCTTCCCCTCGGGTCCTGTCTAATGTCCATTTTCAGTCAATCCCTGCCCTACCAAATCCTTCAGCATCTTCTCCTTCCTTCAGGTTCTGGGTGATAGTTTGCAGTTGCTTGGCAACTTTATTGCATGTACCTACCCCACACTAAGCTATGAGTCCACCAGACCAGACCAGAAACCAGCTGAGGTCCTGACACCTTGTCTGGTATACAGTAGGCAAACAGAAAGGGTTTGTTGTGTAGACAAGCAATAGAGCTTGAAAAAAAGGAAAGGGAGTTATTGTGAGAGAGATTTACTTGGGGTCCTGGGTTTGGAGGGTTTGGCACAGGAGCCCTGGCTCCATTGTTTTTAAGTCTGTGGTGAGGTAGCAACAAGGCAGAAGAAAACCGGAGAGAAAAGGAGGTTGGTGACAAGACAACCCTTCAAAAGCACCACCCCCCAACACACACGTCCTCCAATCAGGCCCTACCTCCTAATAGCCCACTTAGTATGAATTCATCATTGTTGAAATCGGCACCCTCTTAGTCTACATCTCCAGCTGGGGACCAAGCCTTCCACAGCCCCTGGGGATACTTTCTGCCCAGACCCTAACACCTGCCCTTAAAAGAACCTCATGTTTCAGGGCTAAGCCAAACCTTTATGTATTTCTGTTCTAATTTCATTTCTGTTGCTGTGGCAAAATACTCTGACAAAAACAACTTTAAGGGAGAAAAGATTTATTTTGCTTACAATTCCAGGGTGCTATCCAGCATTGCTGGGAAGTCAAAGCAGAAATTGGATGCTGCCAGTCACATCCACAGAGCAGAGAGAAATTCATTCATACATGTTTGTTAGTGCTCAGCTCAGTCTTACACATCAAAAGTCCAGGACCCAACCCCTGGGAATGGTGGTGCACAATAGAGAGACCTTCCCACCCCAGTCAAAGTCGTCAAGGCCATCCCCCCCCCCCCATACCCACAGGCCAATCTGATCCAGGCAATACTTCATGGAGACTCCTCCCAGTTGATTCAAGATTGTGTAGCTATTTCAAACCAATGATAGCATACTATCATGCTATTTGGTTGTCACAGGTCAACGGTGAGATGGGAATTACTGCTCTCGGCAACAGAAGCTAAGGGAGGGTCGGGGTCAATCCCTAAACCACACACCCACCAAGATGCCCAGCCAAGTTTCAGATACAGTTTGTTGTTTGTTTCCTACCAAAGTTTTTTCTCTTATTCCCACAGGCCTCCAGGAGGCAGGCTACCTGGGTTTAAAACCACACCTACACGTTTCTTGCGGGACGGTTTCTAGCAGTCACGTGGCTTGCTGATCTTCACACCGCTAAATTTCTGAGAATGCAGGTCAGACCTGCACAGTGCACAGGTGAAGAGCATTCCACCCCCAGCATCTCTAAGCGGTTGGGCTAGAGTTTAATTTAAGCTTCTGGGTACCATGGCGATAGAGTGCTATAAATACCCTGGAGACTTCTCACAGCCAGCCCTCTGGTTACTGCGCTCCCGCCGCCACCCCCGTTTCCCACCAGGGCTCCGCTCTTGCTGCTGGGGTAGGAGGGGAAGAAAGCATACAAGCGCCCTGTGCGTCAGCTCCCGCCCTCTGCTCGCAGGCTCGCTTTCTCTCTGCACACCCCCACCCTTGAAACGGCGAATTTCATCTTCACCTCCTACAGTGCTCAATTCATTTCCTCTACGGTGAAAGACACAACAGCTTGCAGGCCCCAGAGTACTCCTTGATGAGGGAGTTGGTAACAGGATGGACCCAACCTGTCCCGCCAGCCTCGGGATAACCTCTGGGGTGGATGAAATCCAGTTCAGTTAGTAAGGAAAGGAGGAAAGGAAGCACGAGGAAGAGAGGGAGGCAGGCACCGCCTGCCCTGTTCTCACCGAGCCAGCACCACCTGTTAAATCCCTGCTCTCTACTCACCAGGTGGGTATTGACAGCTCTGGGCAGGTGGGTCTAACCTCAGCTTGGAATTCAGACCCTCCCCCCGCAAAGCCTCTCATACACTCTGCTGTGATCTGACTTCATCTGCTCACTCTAGTCTCCAGAGCCATCTCGCGCCTCTCCAAATTGACCCTCAACCAAATGAAAGCAAGGGTTCAAAGTGGGATCTATGCGGGCAACCTTCCAACCAGACGGTAAACCCCCTGAAGTCTCTCTGCTTCCTAGGTTTCCTGCCCTGCTGGGAACCCAAGAGTAAAAAACCCTGGAAAGCTAGAAATGTAGTTCACGTGGTGGAGTGCTTGCCTAGCATAGGTGAAGTCCTAGGTTTGAACCCCAGCACTGTATAAAATGGGTATGGTGGTATGATCAGAAGTTCAAGGTCCTCTTTACTTACAAAGTGAGCTTGAAGGCAGCCTGGGCTACACAAGACTCTGTCTTAAAAACAGAACAAAACGAAAATTCTCCTGGAAGCATCAGTGTTGGAACCTGGGCTGTTATCAGGAAGCTGTCTGCTCCTCTGATTCTCAGTTTACTCCTCTGTAGAATGGAACCAATAAGAACCAAGGCAATAAGCATTAGGCATGGAACCTCCATTTCTCTATCTGGAAAATGCATGGGCTGTGTTAAGCTTACTTCAGTTTCTTTCCCAGCACTGTCTTAAGGACTAAGAGCCCAGAGGTGAAGAAGAATCATCTTCTGCCTCATTTCTCCTTTGCCAGGGTTTCCTTCTACCCTGTTTTTCTCTGGCTTAGGACATGCTTTCTCATCAATGGAAACAAACAGTTCAGGGCACAAGTATGAACCTCAAGTACTGCATGACTGAAGAAAGGAGACGTTATTGGCCTAGACATGGAACATAACAGTGTGAATTCCCCAGAACACATGGGACGGACAGCATGAGGCTGGGAGATGCGGTCAGCAGAGTGGGAAGGCAGTTCCCAGTAGAGGGTCTCCAAGCCTTCAGCCCCCTAAATCATGTGGTGCCAACCAGAAACTACTGCTGGATAGTGGGTCTAATTGCCTGCCTGCCTTCCCTCCAACTCCCTACCCCCCTCACTCCTCCCTCCTCCCTCCCCTCCCGTTTCAATCCTGTCTATTATCATTTTTTTTTAATTTTATTTATTTATTTTTATGTGTATGAGTGTACTGGCTGCATGTAGGTTGGTGCACCTGTGTCTCGCAATGCTGCAGAGGTCAGAAGAGGGCGTTGGATTCCCCTGGAACTGGAGTTAAAGATGGTTCTTAGAGGCCATGTGGGTGCTGGGAATCGAACCCGGGTCCTCTGCAAGAGCAGTTGGTGCTTTTAACCGCTGAGCCATCTCTCCAGCCCCAGCTTCCTATTTCATTTTCAATTGGATGTATGCAGGTTCTGGTGCTTGTGGCCAAAGTTATTGGATACCCTGGAGCTGTTAGAGGCAGCTGTGAGCCACCTGATACCGGTCCTTCCTCGGCAAGAGAGGTGATTCCCTTACCCAGTGTGTCATCTCTCCAGTCCCCTTTTCTCCCTCCCTCCCTCCGTCCCTCCCTCCGTCCCTCCCTTTCCTTCCTTTTTTTCTTTTTGCATTTAATTCCCCCTGCTCATTCTCAAGAAATATCTTACCCATCTCTTAAGACTTGTATGGAGCTGGCGTGGTGGCACACGCCTTTAATTCCGGCACTTGGGAGGCAGAGGCAGGTGGATCTCTGTGAGTTCAAGTCCAGCCTGGTTTATATAGCGAGCTCCAGGGCAGCTGTCTCAAAAAACAAAAACAAAAACAAATGTCTTGTATGGAAATGTCCTTTCTTTGTTGTTGCAGTGAAGGACAAGATTTTACAAGACACTTTTTTTTTGGGGGGGGGGGTCTTCTTTTGAGACACAGTCTCCCTGTAACTCCAGCTGTCCTGGTACTCACTATGTAGACCAGGCTGGCTTTGAACTCACAGACAGCCTCCCGAGTGCTAGGATTAAAGGTGTGTGCCACCATGCCTGGCTTAGGACACTGTTTTTATTTTGTGTTTTTTTTTAATTTTTAAAAATTGTATTTATTTTTTATGCATATGAATGTACTGTCTGCATGTAGATTTGTGCACCTGTGTCATGCAGTGCCACGGAGGTCAGAAGAGGTGTTGGATTTCTCTAGAACTGGAGTTAAAGACTGTTCTTGGCCACCATGTGGGTGCTGGGAATCGAACCCACGCCACCGCAAGAGCGGTTGGCGCTCTTAACCTCTGAACCATCTCTCCAGCCCCAGGACACTTTTTTTTTCCTTTTTGTCTTTTCGAGACAGGGTCTCCCTGTAGCCCCAGCTGTCCTGGAACTTGCTCTGTAGACCAGGCTGGCCTTGAACTCACAAAGATCCTCCTGCCTCTGCCTCCCCGAGTGCTAGGATTAAAGGTGGTTTTTAAAACAAAGACAAATCTATCCTAGTTGTCTCCTGTGAGCCACCTCACTGTGAAGGCAGACAGAAACTGATCTAGCTGGTGGCCCCTTCTCCTTAGCCCAAAAATGTCCATTCCCTTGAACTCAGCACACTGCAGCCATACACACTGCAACCATACACAGCTACAGGAAGGCCAGGAGAGACTGCGACTGCTTGTCTTCAGTTCAGATTCCTGTGGTTCAGTCACCTGTAGACTAACAACCAATTCAGCCTATCACATGGTGCAGCCGGTTTTACCTTTAATCTCTTGCACGTTTGCCCTGGGCCTCCAAATGCCTGGGGATGATTCACCCCACTTTGTAGGGAGCAGGCAGCCATCTGCTGATGACCTCATCTAGCTAGTAGCTTCTGGGAGATAACCTGGGATTCTTTTGTTGGGAGCAGAAATGGCAAGGTTTAAGGAGTCAGTTGCAGCTCCCAAGGCCAGGTCTAAAGGTACAGAAGAGCAAGCTTTGGAAAATGCCAGACCATGCGCATCTGAGCTAAAACACATCTTGGGGTGGGGGTGGGGGTGGGGGGCTTGATTGGAAAATCACACACACACACACCCCTAGCAAGTAGGTTTGTCACAAGCGGCCATGCATACTTTTTAGGAGGAAAAAGGACATGGATTTATGCTTTGAGCAGAAAATAGTTCAGTTACTGGGCTGGAGAGATGGCCTAGGGTTAAGAGCACTGACTGCTCTTGCAGAGGACCTGGGTTTGATCCCCAGCACCCACATGGCGGCTGAGAACCGTCTGTAACTCCAATTCCAGGAGAACTCCAGTTCCAGGGGAATCCGAGACCCTCTTCTGACCTCCGAGGCATTGCGCGACACGGGTGCACAAACCTACATGCAGACAGTACACTCATACACATAAAAAATAATAAAATAATTAAAAAAAATAGTTCAGTTGGTCCAAACACCATAAAAATGTGCTCACTGTTAGTTAGGGAGGGCACTCGGAACATGCGGCAGACAGACCCCAGGAGGGTTCATGAGAGGATGGCTTACTGCCCAGGCCAAACTCTGACATTTCTCACCTCATTTGCCCTTTCCAACCAACCCAAAAGAGTCTAAATTATTTCATGATATATCTCAAAGGGAGAGGCCAGAGGACAGTGAGTTTGAAGTCAACATAGCAAAATTCTATCTAAAATAAGACCCCAAACCAAAACAAACAAAAAAATCAAAATATAATGCAGGTGGAAAGCACTGGTGCTAGAGTGAGACAGGCCTTTTAGGTCTTCTTAGCTCAGTACCTCTTCCTATCTTGATGTCTTGATTTTCCCATCCATAGAATGGGTACAAATACAATCAGCCAAGGTCATGTGTGAGATGCCAGGAAGCACTTTGCCAGTGACTGGAGAGTGCTGGAACTGGTGGTTCACACTTGTGATTCCAGCACTTGGGAGGCAGAGGCAAGAAGATCAATGAAAGTTCCAGGCCAGACAGAGCTATATAGTAAGATCCTGTCTCAAAAAACAAGACCAAAAACGAATTGAAGGGTATAGTTCAATGGTAGGGTGCTTGCTTGGTGTGTGGGTTGCTCTGGGTTTGATCTATGATACCCTAGGAAAACTAGCCTGAAGAATTTCCATAATGAAAGCCTGCCCCATCCAGGAAGGGGGAACTCTTTCTTTTGGGTGATGGAGGACTTACCTGCATTTTGGAGCTTTGGTGTTTATGAAATGAGGAAGAGAAAGAAGAGCCACACTAAGCCCCCAAGGCTGTCCTCGGGGCATTGAAGGTGGGAAGTTCACCTGGAAAGGCCTTCTCTGTCAAAGGGATCTGAGGCCCAAAGGAAGTGAGGGTTCAGAAGGGAGTCCCACTTTGTTGTGCTTACTGTATCCCACTTAGCAAAGGAAACTGTCTGACCAAGAAATGCAGACTAGGGGATACACACAACTGGGTTCATTCAGGTCTGCAGCAAAACGGTTAAATCCATTCTGGAAATTTAGTTTCTCAAGAAACACAATTGTTTATTTATTTTTGTGAAAGGGTTTGTTGTTTTGACCGAGTAAGCCTGGAACTTTTGGGTTCCAACAATCCTCCTGCCTCAGGCTCTTGAGCAGCTTGGGGGCAGGAGGGGGCGGGGGTGGGGTGGTGCGCGGAACCTGTGCTCTCCACCATGCCTGGCAAGAGTTGGCTCTCCCTCCTCCCGTTTTGCCGTTCGCAGGAAGTCCTGCTAGGGGAGCAGATCTATAGCATTCCTAATTTTAGGGACCCTAAGGAAAGCCAGCTACATTTGCAAATTACTGCGGGGGGGGGGGTTGAAACGACGTGGGGAGAATTGACTAGGAGGGAGACAGATGGTGCAAGAGTTGGGGGAAGGGACGAGAGATCCTTGAAAACTTATGTTCCACGATCTGCAAGAATGTTTTCACTTAACCACTTCTTGCCTGATTCCTGATCCTGTACCGCGGGAAGGCAGGGCGTGTCAAGCTCAGGGGCTATCTGTCCGCAGAGCCTGGACCCTCGGGGTGGAGCGTGCGAGCGCTGGGCAGCGGAGGCAGAGGGGTTCCGCCCAGCCTCTCGGGTCTGCAGGCTGCGTCTGGACAGCCTCGCTTTCCCACGTCAGGGCGGCGTAGAGGTGGTGGGAGATCGGGACTGTCCCGCGAGGGGGCGCGTCTCGGCCCGAGGACCCGCCCTCGCGGCGTTGGGCGCGGGGAGGAGACCCGGGAACCCAGGAGCCCGGCGCCCCGCCTCCCGTTTCCGGGGCCGCACAGTTACCTGCACGGCGGGAGCCGCACCTGGCGGAGGCTCAGGCCGCGGGCGGCGGGCAGCGGGAGCGGCAGGGGAAGGCGGCTTGGAGCGTGCGGCTGCGGAGGGCAGGCAGAGGCGCTCGGGCCGCTCTCCCGGCCGGCTGGTCGCTCACCCGGGCCCGCTCGGCGCCGCGGCGGGCGCACATGGCAGCGTGAGAGGCCGGCGGCGGGAGGAGCGGGCGGCGCCGGGCCGGGGCCGCAGGGCCGCATGGACCGCGGCGCCACCCCGGCCGGCCCCCGCTAGGGCCCCGGATCCGCGGGCGCCACCCCTCTGATCATGCTGCCCCGGCGGCCGCCTGGACCCGGAGCGGCCGGCCGGAGCCGCTGAGCCCCGCGGCGGCCGCGAGCTGCATGGGGAGCGCGGGCCGCGCTCGGGAAGATGCCCCGGCCGGAGTTGCCCCTGCCGGAGGGCTGGGAGGAGGCGCGCGACTTCGACGGCAAGGTCTACTACATAGACCACACGAACCGCACCACCAGCTGGATCGACCCGCGGGACAGGTAGGACCCCGGGGAGCCCCGAGCCTCATCGTGCACCCCCTGGGCCGCACCTGCCCTTGCGGGGCGGGGAGGGGGGCGCTGCACGCCCATTGCCTGGTCTACTTTGTCCCCCGCCCTCCAACACCCTCACCCCTTGCCCCCTGCTGGGCGCCACTCCAGCCCCAAGAGGTGAGGTCCTGAGAAGAGCGGACGCCCAGCGGGGCTGCCCCGCCGCCGGCCCCAGGTACAGGACTTAGGCCCCAGTGGCACCTGCCCAGAGTTTTGACCTTAAGCTCTGGCTCTGCTCCCGACCCCTTTAGGAAGGGAGGGCGGGGAACCAGCCAGGTGAAGCGGTCGTCCAGGCAGACTCTCCAGGCTGGGTGAGGGGGCGGTTTGGCGTGGAGGTGTGGAAAGGGGCCCCAGGGATTGCTGGAAGACCACTGGAGGAAGGACACAAGGCTCGGCCAAGGGAAGGCAGCTTTTTGACAGGTGCCTTGGTGGCTTGCCTAGAGGAGCTTTGGAACAAGTCTGGGGAGGCCGCTGGTGGGAGGGGAAGGAGGGATGGGGGAGGGCAGAAGAGGGAGACTGGTTCTCCAGGAATCTCACAAGTTGGAAGCTGTTAGGATGCGGATGGAGGTGAGAGGCCTCTCTCATCAAGCCCTGCCCATCTCCTCCTCTCCTCCCTTCTCTCTGGGGCCAGAGACTACTCAGCAGGTCCTGACCTTGGTGGGCAACAAGCTGGTTGTACGTGGAGATTCTGCTGAAACAGTCTTATCGCTCCAGACTCTATCCGAGTTTTAAACTTCTTTCACACACACCTGGTCTGTGCCTGTCTTGGGAGGAGGGAGACTGTGTCTTTTGCTGACACGGTTTGTGGTCAGAGTGTCTCAGGAATGTGGAATTTTCACCTGGTCTGTGACCTTGGGGCTCTGTTGCCAGCAAGCAACCCAGGTGGTTTTTGTTTTTTTTTTTAGAACCTTTACCTTGCGGGGTTCAGATGAGGTGATCTCAAAAGCCCAGGATTTGGTGTGTAGCAAGGTGTGGGTTAAAGACAAAAGAAAAAGCAGAAAGAACAAGCCAGTTCAGTTTCTTTTAAGTACATTGTTGCATTCCTCATTTCTTGGGTTCCTGGTCTGTGCTCAGCACCAGACGCCTTCATATGACTAGGAAGAGAAAATTTCAACACTACAGTGTCAATCTTCTTTAATCTCATGGCCTCAGTTTCCATTTGTACCTGATTAATGGTTTGCTTGAAAGGCAAGGAGTAGTAATAGTTACGACTCAAAAGTTAGAAGGAGCATGGGAGATCAAGGCCAATCTCCTTTAAAACAGAAAACCTTTAGTGTGAGTGTGTGTGTGTGTGTGTGTTTGTGTGTGTGTGTGTGTAGGCATATATGTGTATAACCATAGTGTACATGTGGCAGGCAGAGGACAACTCGTGAGAATTGGTTTCCTCCTCCTTCCCTCTGGGCTCCAGGATGTCACGCCTGGGTGGCAAGAGTCTTTCCCCACCAACTCATCTCACTGGCCCCAACGCCCATTTTTAAATGTAAGAGAAATGAGAAACAGAGGAATATGATTTGCTCAAGTATTTTGATATTTCCATTTGCTAATATTGGGTTTGCATCCTGCTCTGACTTCACAGACTCTAAACTTGTCTCTCACACAGTTCTTCCCCGTGCCTCTCAGCTCAGTTGCCACAGGAGGTCTAGTTCTGTGTTGGTGAACTTGGCAACCCCCTTTTCCTTACCTTCTTAGAACACAGGGTTCAAACCTATGTGTCCTAAGGTGTAAATCCCCGCAGCTGAGGCTGGTGTGCTTCGAGCAGTGTGGGCTGTCATGTGTGTGTCATCATGCACTGGAAAGATACAGCACAGACGTCTCCTAGAAAATGGCAGCAATTCTTTAACCTTGGAAGAGGGCAAGTCTATATTGTCCATGAATAGCTGAGTTGGTCAGAAGATAATTTTCCAAGTTGTGGGGTTTGCTTGATCCACCTGAACCATTACTTAACACTTGACTGTACAACTCACTTAAAAATTTTTGTACCACTTTTGCAAATGGGAAGCTATTAATATTTATTGCCAAAAATAAAAAGGAGCCTTAAAACCTCGGGGGGGGGGGATCCTGTATATGATCAAAACCATTGTATGAAATTCTCAATGAATCAATACAAATATTAAAAAACAAAACCTTAGTGTCATTTTACTTTAACCAGATGCTATATCTGACCTAGTACACCAGGTGAGGCCCAAACAGCCTGTGTTCTTATTCAGACAGGCTTAACAATATTGGTGAGCAGTCAAAAAGATAACTGGTGAAGAGATGGCTCAGTTAAGAGCACTTGCTCTTGTGCACATCCTGGTTCATTCAGCCCATGTACCCAGATCATGACTCATAACTATCTGTAACTCCAGTCCTAGGGAATATGATGTCCTCCTCTGAGCTCTGAGGACATGGAGCATATTCATGGTGCAAATACATACATTCAGGCAAAACAGTCACACACATAAAATAAAGATAAGTAAATCTTTTAAAAAAGTGTAACTGGTTCTTGGTAGAGGTGCTCCCACCCTTCCCATCATCCCTCTGCCTCTTGCTCCTCCCACCTGCAGTGGGCTTCCCCGCAGCCCTTGAGTTTGGGGTCAGCCCTGGGCATCACTCTTGTGACCAGCTTTGAAGCTTTTGGGGGTAGAGTTGCACAGAGGATGTCCACTTGTGCAGCTTCGGAATCCTTCTCCTGTACACCTGTTTAAGGGCTCTGCCTTTGAATCCTGCCTGTGTGGCCTCGGGCATGTTGCTGGACCTCGGTGAGCTTGGAGTGTTCCCTAGGTGAGAGGAGAGCTTGACGAGGTGTTCTCCAAGGGGTGCCCGGCTTTGATTTCAGCTTCCTTGCCTCTCCTTATCCCCCAGTTATTTAAGAAGGGGCGACCTTCTAGGAGGGTGAGAAGGGAACATTTTAACAGAGTCGAACATTTTTGGGTGGTGGGATGGGGTCCTGCCATTCATTAAAGCTGTGAAACCAACCAACAAACAGAAAAAAAAAATCACATTTAAGAAAATCCCACTCCTTGAGAGTATATGTGTCCGAGCTCAAATCGGAACCATGCCTGCCCATTCCTCTGAATTTAAAAGAAGTCAGTCAAATGGTCCTTCACTTGGAAAAGTGATCTCTCAGCCACCCAGGACAAAATAGTGCCTCTGGTTACCAACCCTAAAGAATGTCTTGGCACATTCCTCCCTCAGGGGCTGAGCTGTTTTGTGTGCTGTCCATGGAGCTGCTGGGGGTAGAGAATCCAGTTTTCAGCTTCCCTTTCACCAGGGGGTTGGAAGAGCAGCCAAGCTGCCAGCCTTGCCAACTCTCCCCTTCTCACCCAGGGAAGACTGAGAGGCTGAAATTCCTGAGGTCGGTTGTCCCAACAACAGGAGAGGGTCCAGTGGCCAGCTTGGGCCCTGCCCACTGGGCCAAAGGCTGCAGCAGTACCCAGGCTTTGCCCCAAATCAAGGCCATTCTGGGGAGGGACTGGTCCCCAGAGAATCAGGTGTTGCGGGTCAGACCTGAATAATCCCTTAGAACTGGGCACCATTTGTGGCTGAGTGTAAGTGCTTCTGGAAGCTTCTGGAGGCTGTCAGCAAAGGGCTAGCCTTCTGCATGTGTTCCTCTTAATGGTAGGCAGAAACAAACACACCAATTGTTCTCTGAGGAAGAAATGGATCGTGGGGACTGGCTCAACCAGAAAAGATTCCTGAAGCCTGCTCTCTGGCGTGGTGATCAGACCTTGCAGGACCTTGCAGGAACTCGCTGGGAACTCCATTTTCTGGGTTCGAGTAATGAGTCCTGGAGATCCAAGTAGTGGCTTACGATTCACAACTTCTCTCATAATCAGAGGGCCAAATTTGCTAACATACCATTTCAGAAATAATTTTTATTGTAGGAAGTTGAGTTTATAGCAGGTAAAGGTCTTAACTTTAAAAGCTCTTCTTTGACTTGTAGACACGGAAGATTCTTTTCCAAAGGGCAGTTCTTTTGTTTTATTTTGTTTTGTACATAATTTTTGGGCCCAGTGAATCCCAGGTTCATGTGAACTTGTAAATTGACACCCTCTGTATCTCCTCTGTTTAAGTGAGCATTTACAGTATTTAGGAGGTCTACTGAGAGCTTTATATGAATTATTTCTGTGAATACACCCCCCCCCCCCCCCGTCTGGAAGCTGGAATTACCCGAGGCCTGAGGCTCAAGGCGACTGGATGTGGTGGAGCCACACAACTTTTAATATTTGAATAGCACTGGGGATTATACCCAGGGCCTCAGGCATGCTAAGCAAACACTCCACCACTGAGCTACAACCCCAGTTCAAAGTCGCTCAACTTTTGCAAAACTGTGACAGGCAGGCTGAGTGAGTCTAGATGGAGCCTGTGCACCCTATTTCCTTCCTTCCTTCCTTCCTTCCTTCCTTCCTTCCTTCCTTCCTTCCTTCCTTCTCCTTCCTCCCTCCCTCCCTCCCTCCCTCCCTCCCTCCCTTTGGTGGGGCTAGGGTACAGCCCATATTTCTAACCATTTTACCATTCGGCCTCCTGCTCACTGAGTTGCTGACTCAAGACCTCTGCTCTACTGCGGCAGGAATTTGGCCTTGGGAAATGGAACCGGGCCAGGCCCGGTTCACTTACCTGTGACCATTCTGGTGTGGCAGTGGTCAACCAAAGGGCAAGTGTGCATAAGGGAAAGAGGGTAAGCCTTTGGATCCTGGAAACTTGGGGTCTGCCCCTTGTTCCCCAGTGACCTTGGCAAGTTGCATCTTCTCTTTGCACCTTGGTTTGGTCTTAAAATTTTTTTTTTCTTTTTTTATGAGGAACTGCAGTGCAGCCTTAAATATGCTGTGAAGCAGGTGGGGTGGCCGGCATGGGGCCTGGCATGAAGGAGGCAGTAGGAGTGCCAGTTCTTCAGCTTTTACTAGGAAAAGCACCTCTGAAGGGCGCAGTGGCACATGTCTTTAATCCTAGCACTTGGAAGACTGAGGTAGGTGAATCTCTGTGCGTTTGAGGCTATCCTGGTCTACATAGTAAATTCTAGGCTAGTTGTGGATACATAGAGAGACCCTGTCTCAGATTTTTAAAAAATAGTATTAGTTGTGAGCAGGGGAGATGGCTCAGGGGTTAGGAGTGCTTGCTGATCCTGCAGAGGTGCTCAGTCCAGTTCCAGTACCCATACCCGGTGGCTGCAAGCAGGCTCTAACTCCAGCTCTTGGGGGGCGGTTATGGTCTGCAACTGCATTCACATGCACATAACACAAATACATAACATAAAAAAAAATAAAGAGATGGGCTGGAGAGATGGCCTAGTCGTGTTAAGAGCAAAGACATCTTAAGGGACCTGGGTTAGATCCCCCAGCACCCACATGGCGGCTAAGAACCATCTGTAACTCCAATTCCAGGAGAACTCCAGTTCCAGGGGAATCTGAGACCCTCTTCTGACCTCCGTGGCATTGCACGACACGGGTGCACAAACTTGCATGCAGACAGTACATTCATACCCATACAGAAATAAATAAAATTAATAAAAAAAAATAAAAAAAAAATAAAGAGATGGCTCAGCAGTCAAGAGCACCAACTGTTCTTGCAGAGGACCTGGATTCGAGTCCCAGCACCCACATGGCGGCTAAGAACCATCTTTAACTCCAGTTCCAGGGGAATCTGACGCCCTCTTCTGACCTCCGCGGCATTGCAAGACACGTGTGCACCAGTCTACATGCAGACAGTACACTCATACACATAAAAAATAATAAATAAATAAAATTTAAAAATAAAGTAAATCTTTAAACAGTACTTGTGAAATAACAGATGCTGTTGGAATGGGCCTTTCTGATTATGTAATCCAAGCTTCTCAATTCACTGGTTAAACTCAGACTCAGACAAGTGACTTACCCAAGGTCATGCAGCAAATAAATGTCAGTGTTGAGTCAACTAAAGGCCACCATTCTTCTCTTATGTAAACTTTTCCCTAAATATCAGATTGCAGTAATTTGGCGAATTATTCTTCATTATCCTTTTTGGCTGTGTTAGACGGGCAGGTTTCATTCATGTCAGAGTGATTGGTGTGTTGTGTCACAGGAATTTGTGATATGTGGAACAGTTAAAATACCAATAATCACGTGAGAATAATTATTTTTATTATTGGTTAGAATGGATTTGGGGTTACCATGTGACTGAAATCACTCTCTACAAGTTTACATTGTGACATGCTTGCTTAGGATTATCATAGGCCTACATGAGAATTTACTCAAAGCCTATATGCTTCCTGATTACAGTCCTAATGCCCCACTGTCAATTCACTTATAATATGGATGCCATATATGAAAGTTGTTAGAGAGCTTTTCCTTTTGTTATCCAGGCTTGAGTTTAGGGCCTATACATTTTAGCCAGGTGTGGCAATATATCAGCACTCAGGAGACTGAGGCAAGACAGTGATGAGTTTGAGGATGGCTGGGCTACATGATGTCATGACCCTGTCTAAATAATAAAATCTACATACTCCATAGCATTTACTATGCAAGGGAACATATTGTGTCACTTGTAAGAAATACGTTATAGGGACTGGAGAGATGGCCTAGCAGTTAAGAGCACTGACTGCTCTTGCAGAAGACCAGGGTTCGACCCCCAGCACCCACATGGCAGTTGAGAACCATCTTTGACTCCAGTTCCGGGGGAATCCAATGCCCTCTTCTGACCTCTGCAGCATTGCACGACAGACAGGGGTGCACCAACCTACATGCAGACAGTACATTCATACACATACAAAAATAAATAAAATTTAAAAAATTAAAAAGAAAAAATAAATATGTTATAAAGCACTGATATAGGGGCTGGAGAGATGGCTCAGTGGTTAAGAGCATTGGCTATTTTTTTTTTTGGGGGGGGGTCTTTTCAAGACAGGGTCTCCCTGTAGCCCCAGCTGTCCTGAAACTCACTCTGTAGACCAGGCTGGCTTTGAACTCACAAAGATCCGCCTGCCTCTGCATGCGCCACCACGCCCGGCGCATTGGCTACTCTTGCAGAGAACCTAGCACCCATATGACAGCTAATCACCCCTAACACCAGTTCCAGGGGATCTGATGCCCTGGTCTGGTCTCTGTAGGCAGTACATGCATGTGGCAGACTCACATACATGCAGGAAGAACACTCGTACACATAAAAAGAAAAGTAATAAAACAATTTTAAAAAGCACCAGTAGAGGTATGCAAGAAGAAACAAGAATTTTGGAGGCCCAGAAATGCTCAAGCAGCAGTCTCCGCTGTGGTGTATTGAACCTTTACTCCGGGCTGCCCAGGACCACTTGTATTCAGATCTCATTGCATCATTTCAACAGTGGTATGAAGTTAAGAGTATTCCTCTTCAATCTTGAGATGGGAACACTGAGACTTAGAAAGGTTAAATAACATTTAGAACCCAGCTAGGCGGACACCTCAATTGACATACCTATTAGCAGTAGTCTGATCTGGCTGCTCCAGCTAGTTCACCCATGTCAGGGCCATAGTGAGCCCTTTGGACAAGTTGGGTTTGAGCGATTGCTTACTCTCAGAATGAGCAAACCTAACATCGATCTTAGAGGAAGGTGCTACTAAGATGCTTTGATTGGAGAAGCCATGGGCCCCATGACAGCTTAGGAGAATGTTCAGCATTAACTCTACCTTCTAGGCACGGAGCACTGGGGAAGGGAGACCTCAGAGGAAGGCAGAGACTCTGAAGGATGCTGAGTTGTTCAGGGAGGTCAATGTTCTTTCCAAGTGGCTTGGGCGAATCTCCCATCAGCCAGGGAATGCGTAATGGAGGAGGCAGCTCTTGTCTGTCCCCATCCTCCCCCTTCCAGGAGAGGCCTTAGCCAAACTGACCTGATTTTCCAATCCCCTGGGCTCCCAGGTAGCTGTGAGAGAAACACTGCCCTTTTGAAGGGAAGAGAATCAAGTTGCCTTCGTTACCAGAAGGTTGGCACAGCAATCACAAGTGTGTGAAAGGGGAGACGGGCTTGCAAAGTGAGAACTGGAAGTGGCCAGCTCGTTGACACAGGGAGAAGCCACGGTCAGGATTTGGTGACACTTTCAGGGGTTGCTAACCTAATGGCAAGTGGGGCTGGCCATCAGGAGCTCTCTGATGACAAGTGGCTCTGTAATGATGTTCACCCCCAACTCAGCAAGGGAACCAGATAAGTGCGATCCACTTAAAGAAGTGGCTTCCACACTGGGTGTGGTGTCCCAAGCCTTTAATCCCAGCCCTCTGGAAGCAGAGGCAGGTGGAGCGTTGTGAGATGGAGGCCAGCCTGGTCTACATAGTGTAGACCACTTAAAGAAGTGGCTTCCACACTGGGTGTGGTGTCCCAAGCCTTTAATCCCAGCCCTCTGGAAGCAGAGGCAGGTGGAGCGTTGTGAGATGGAGGCCAGCCTGGTCTACATAGTGTGTTTCAGGCAGGCTAGGACTAGGGAGACCTGTCCAAAAAAAACCCACAAAAACAAAAACCTGGCTCCCATAGCATTTCCGTGAGCTGTTCCACCCTCTTTACTGAGGGAGCATTTCCACCTTGACAGGACTGATCTGTGAGTGCATGTGGAAAGCCAGAGCTGTGCTGTGCCCCTCCCAGCAAAGATGGTTCCCTACTTTTTTTTTTTTTTTTTTTTTTTTTTTTTTTTTGTTTTTTGGTCCTTTTTTGAGACAAGGGTCTCCCCCTGTTAGCTCCAGCTGGCCTGGAACTTACTATGTAGATCAGGCTGGAGATCTGCCTGCCTCTGCCTCTGCCTCCCGAGGGCTGGAATTAAAAGTGTGTACTACCACGCCTGCCCTAGTCCCATGAATCTTTAAGAGGAACAGCCACAGGGTCTGGCTACCACTTCAGCTGGGCGGGGCTTCTTGGCTGGCTTGAGATGGCGTTTCAGAATAAGGTAGAGGGAGTGAAAACTAAGAAGGTGGGTACAGCAGTATCGTACCCTTCAACCCTTACCATGGCCATTGTAGCATGCGGTTCTTAGGCCAAAAAATCCTCTTAGCAAAATATCGTAGTGGTAACAAGGGAGGATGGGCCAGGCATTCACTGTGGTTGGGCAGGGAGAGCATTCTGTAAACATTCTGGTTTGGGAACAATGATGAGTAGAGAGAGTTGGGAGAAGGGGACAAAAGAGACAAATGTATGGGTCACATGTCCCCCCCAACCCCACACCCCACAGTCACCTCCTGGATGCTTCTACTCATGACATCTCCAGTTGGGAAGAAATGGGATCTTTCAGTTTCAGATGTCTGCCAAAGAAAGGGTCTGAGGCTTAAGTTCTCACTCAATGGTCAGCCAGGAAAAAAAAAAAAAAAAGCTGCTGCATCAAGATCAGGGATACCTTTGTTGGCTTTTTTTCCTTCGCTTGCTTCTCCATTCACTTGCTGGCGGCAGGGACACCGGGCAGCTGCTGGCTTTCCCCAATCCGGCTGGCTGCCTGCTGTTGTCCCAGCCTGGTTGGTGGCAGTCTCCACATCTCCCCAACACCCTGGCTTCTCCCTGCCATCAGCCGTCACTGCAGTGTCTCTGGGATCTGCCCACTGGCAAGTGCCTTGGAGGGATAAATTATCAAGATACAGGCGTCAGGTGGCTGTGGGATGGATGGGATGACCTTCCTGCCTCTGTGGTAGCTTTCTCATGCTCTGAGCAATCTATTGGGTACTCCAGGAATTGCTTCCAGTATATGGAACAGTAGGAGCAGTTTGGCATGGGGCAATAGTGGTGTTCAATAAAGTTAGTTATCATTAATGATCTTTACCCAGTATCTGTCATGTGCCAGGCACTAGTGAATTGAACTTCCTGGCATTTTGCAAATTAGGGAAACTGAGGTGGAAAAATGTCGAGTGACAAGTCCCAGCCTGTGCAGGCGCAGGCAGCAGTGTAGCGATCTGAATTATGGTTAGGATTTCAAAACCTTACTCGTTCTTCCCCTGAAATTTTCCTTTGAGTTCTAAGAGAGAAAGGGAAGTCAAAGAACTACAAAGAATAAAGCAGAAATTGCCATCAGTGTAGCTACCTTGTCTGTGGAGCATGATAGCTGTGTGGTTGTAGCTTTCCCTGCACTTTATAGAGATCGGCAGAGGACACTGAGTCAAGTTTGATGCTTTTGCCACTAGCAGATGGCCTTGAACCAATTCCTGCTCCTCAGCTGTAAAGCAGGGGGGGTAAGTAGGCAATTCCTCAGAAGAGACCATACTGACACTAGTGTGGAAGGTCACAGCATGATGCCCAATATCATGCTTTATAAGGCAAGCCACTTCTAACTTGCTCACCTTTGTATTAGTAGAGGAACTAAATCCTCTGCTGCTTCCTCTCTAGTGAAAACTTCTTGGTGGCCGGTGCCTGCCTGATTCACGCTGACGTTAGTGCTTGCGAACCATCTTGGCAGTGCTTCTTATATAAATAAATCAATAAACTTTTTCTCCTGGGTCTTATCAGAGGCAAGCCCTTCTTTGGAATTTCTGGAGTAGAGTGACTTGTGGGTGAGCTGGTACTGGGGCTGTGTGTGTGAAGACCGAGTCATATATTGCAGCTGTCGTGCTAGCCCTGAGAAGGCTCCTGTAGGAGCAGTAGCCCCCGGCATTCCTTTGTAACTGCTTTGTTAGCGGGTCTCCCCCCTTGCTCTATTTGGAAGCTGCTGGAGAGCCTGGGGTTTGAGCATGCTGGAGGTGCACAAGGGCTGTGGCATGTGTTTATCAGTCCCGCCCAGCCAGGTGTTGGTCATTCACTCTGCAGGTATTTATGGAGCGCCTACCATACAAAGCCCACGGTGTTGGGGATCAGAGCAAAGTCCCCCTGCAGTGGGGTGGATGCTTGGCTCAGGAAGAATAGCCAGTGGTTAAACAGTTGCATTATGACCTGGGACTTGGTGTTCTCTCAGTTCTTCTATCCAAATGCAGAGGTGACTGTGACACCTCTTAATGGTGGTCTGAATCCAGACTTGGAAACTGGAGGAAGACCTTTGTGCCCAATAGATGCTATTGAGAGCTTGCTGTAGAGTGAGTTAGGCTGAATTGCTGGTAAAGGTGTTGTGAAGTACAACAGTCTCTAATTCGTGGAATTTATTATATAGGTGAGAGACAGCAGTCATGGAACTGTTTAATACAGCTAGAATTTCAGGCCCTCTGAGCTCGTTTCCTTCTTCCCCTGTCTCAGCTTGATGCATTCAGTCATTTAACAAATATTTATTAGATGGCGTGTCTGTACTGTGCCAGCAGACATTCTAACAGGTGATTTGGCAGTGAGTAAGTCATTGCCTTCATGAAGCTTATATTCTAGAGCGGTGATTGCCAACCCTCAGGAGGCACTAGTAGGCTTCAGAAGGTACTGGAAACTCTTAGAGGTGGAGTCTGGTTCTGGGTGGGGCTCAAGAATGTTCATTTCCAGTAAGTTCCCTGGTGAAGCTGCTGGCCTGTACCCTATACCTTGAGACCAGATATCTCCACTCATGGAACCATGGCAGTAAGCTTAAGAGTGAGTTCTCACCAGCATGGTGGCGCATGCCTTTAATACTAGCACTTGGGAGGCAGAGGCAGGCGGATCTTTGTGAGTTCAAGGCCAGCCTGGTCTACAGAGTGAGTTCCAGGACAGTTGGGTTACGGGGAGACCCTGTCTTGAAAAGACCAAAAGAAAAAAAAAAGAGTGGGTTCTCTGACGAAAATGCATCCAGGTAGGGTCACATATGCCCAGAGGGCTCAAGGAAATGGATCATCACACCTCTGTGATTGGAGCATTGTTCTAGCTTCCCTGATCAAATCATGGGGTTAATCTTTCCTTTTTTTTTTTTTTTTGTATTTTTGAGACAGGGTCTCTCTTTAGTCCCAGCTGACCTGGAACTCATTATGTAGACCAGGCTGGCCTTGAACTCACAGAGATCTGCTGGCCTCTGCCTCCTGAGTGCTGGGATTAAAGGTGTGTACCACCACGCCCGGCTAGCTCATCTTCTAGCTCTTATTGCCAGTCCCTTCTTCAGGTCCCCACTGTCACTTGACATCTTTGCCTCTTGCATTAGCGCTCAGATGAAGTTGAAAAAGTCTTTCCTACCTTACTGCCTTCACTCATTAGCTGCATCAGAAGAGTGTGATCACCTGCCTGCATCTTCTCTGTTCTGGTTATTGGCTGGCTCATGGCTGGCATCCAGCAGGAACGTATGAGCCAGGAGGTGTTTACCTTAGGTCTTGGGCTCTATTTTGGGCATTCCTCTTAGGAACAAATCTCTTGCTCTTCTTGTGCCTGGACCTCCTTAACTGTAGAACAGGGACTCGTGGACCTTTGATTTCTTTTCTATAAAAGAGAAGGAGGAGGGGATGTTGTTGGAGCTGGAGGAACAGTAGAAAAAGATAGTGGTTCCTAGCCAATGCTCCGTGCTGGAATCACCCATTGCCAATGGAGAATGCTCAGAATCTGCATGCTCAGCTCTAGAGATTCTGGTTTGGTTGGTCCAGGGTATATATAGCCTGAGTGGGATTTCTAGAAAACTCCCCACTGAGAACTGGGCATGGTGGTACATACTTGTAACTTAGTGCTCGGAGGTAGAGAAATGGATGGGGAGTTTGAGGCCACTCTGGGCTACATATGAGTTCCAGTTCTACTCTGGACTACACAGAGAGTTCCAGTTCTGCCTGCTGTTCATAGTGAGACCCTGTCTCAAAAAGAAAGAGAGAAAAGGGGTGTGTGTGGCTAGATTGGAGAATTGCAACTGTAGTTAAATATCTGCTTCCCTGTCAAGTGTTCTCTTGTGTTTCAGTGAGATTATGTGAAAGTGTTGTCTAGGGGGCTGGAGAGATGGCCTAGCGGTTAAGAGCGCCGACCGCTCTTGCAGAGGACCCGGGTTCGATCCCCAGCACCCACATGGCGGCCGAGAACCGTCTGAAACTCCAATTCCAGGGGAGTCCGACACCCTCTTCTGACCTCCACAGCATTGCACGTCACGGGTGCACAGACTTGCATGCAGACAATACATTTATACACATATGGAAATAAATAAAATTTAAAAAAAAAATAAAAAAAAAAAGAAAGTGTTGTCTAGAGGGCAGCCATTCGAACATCACGTGTGGTCTCAGAACTTATCATTTATACAGTTCTACTTGGGAAAATTGAAGCAATTCAGGAAGTGTTAAAAAATAGTTGCAGGAGGTAGAGAAGTAGATATTTAGGAACATTTGTTACTTTACTGTTTGGTAATTTTCTTCTACACCTATCTTGGTATTACTTTCCTGATGTGTTAAGTATCAAAGAGATTTAGGCTCCTTTTTGCCTAGATATGAAAATCTTCCAATCCCATTGCTCAGTAATGCTTTTAAATAAATTGGTCTAAGCAGTTTTAGTGTTGTCAGCCTGGGGGCTGGGCTGGGCTTCCCTTTCATCTACAGGAACAGCTCTGGATTCCACGCATGCACATGCCTGTAAGTGCAAGCCTCCTGGAAAGTGGGTACAGGTGTTTTCTCCTTCTACATCACAGCCTGTGGAGCAGAACTGATACTGGCTAATGCTTATCAAGACGTTACATTGTGCCTAACTCTGGGGCTGCGTGCTTTGAATGGATCACCCAGCTTCACTCAACTCGAGAAGCAATGCTGAGAGAGAATTCCTGCTATTTCCATTCTTAATGAGCAAATTAGAGTGTGCAGGTGGGGATGAAATCTTGCCTGTGGTTGCATAGCTAATCAGAGGCAGGATTGTTTTGTGAACCTGGTGTTTCCGCATCACCACAGCCCTTCATGTTCTTTGCTGTCTTGTAGGTCCCACCAGGCTAGCTGTCCAGGAGACAATATTGAGTTTAGTTGGTCAGTTGCTTTCAACTCCAGCCCCCCTTCACTTACTGTGATCCCTTCTCTGGCAACTTCTTGCAGCTGCTCAGGGCTTTCTGCTCACTTTCTTCCTGTTTTAGCAGGTATCTCTCAGCATGCCAGGTTGGTGAGCTCTTCTGAGTATACCTGATTTATTAGCATCCCTCCTGGCATTGAGTTCCTGGACCCTGTCCATGGTGGAGATCACCATCCTTGCTTCCTTCTTAGAGATTGTGTTCTGCTTAATGGAGCTCAATCAAGTGACTTTGATTAAGGACTTAGCAAGAACCAAGTGCCTCTGTGGTTCTTGAAGCCTGGACAGCCCATGGGCTTGGTCTGGAGCATTCTTGCTCGCTCATTGGAACATCCTTCAGGATGTTTGTTTTGAGTTCATTCGAAGTCAAGTGGGTCATTTCAGGCTTAAATTTGCTGAGCAGGAAGTGGCTCTGGCTATGCTTGGATTACCTTCCACTTGTACACATTGGGTAGAATTGAAACTAAAAATTTCAAGCCAAGCATGGTAGTACACATCTATAATCCTAGCAGTCGGGAGGCTGAGGCAGGAGGATCACAAGTTTGAGACCATTCTGGGCTATGTGATGAAACCACGCCTGGAAAAAGAAAAAGAATTTCATGACTTTTGTGTCAGTCCTGATGGGAATTGTGCAAGGGTCCAGAAGTGAATAGAGACTTATAGCCCAGCAGAGCTCACAGACAACAAGACACAAAGTGGTGACAGATGAGGAAAATACAGGGTAACACATTAGAAAATAAAATGCTGGGGGCTGGAGAGATGGCTCAGCTGTACTTGTGGAAGACCTGGGTTCAAGTCCCAGCACCCACATGGTGACTAATGACTACCTGTAACCTGACTTCCAGGGGATCTGATGCCCTCTTCTGACCTCCGAAGGCATTGTACAACATGAATATACTTACATACATCCAGACAATGTACTCATACACACAAAATAAAAGTAATAAATAAAGGAAAATACCTTGTAAATGACACAACAGATCAAGCTATAAAATTATAATGATGTGAAGCTGGAAAAGTGAGTTTGCTCTTGGCTGATCTAAGCTATCTTTAACCTCTCCAGCTAGTTTTTCTTCATTCCAGCCATGAGTCCTTGGCACTGTATTGGTAACAAGTAGTGTTCATGACCTTGATCAGCAACCTTGTTTTTCTCCCTCAAGGCAGTATGATCTGCTGACCACGAGTATCACTCTAAATAGTGGCTCAAGTGTAGATTCCCTGCCCCAGTCACCCCAGTCCAAATCTCTAGGGGTACAGTCTAGACTTATGTACTTGAGGTAAGACCTCCCAAGTGCTTAGGGTGGACTCTTAGGTTGGAGATCTGTGCAAATCACTCTTAAGTCTCAAATGTAAGCGCCTGTCCTCTCATCCTCCACAGCCCAGCTCACTGTCTATTCTTAGTTCTTACACCAAGGCTCTTTTCCATGGACTTTTCTACTGTCTGCTCAGGTGTTTCCACCCCCAAAGCAAGTCTTTAGCCTGTGTACCTTGCTCTGTGCCCCTACCTAAAGAACAGAGGAGGGCCATACCCCCTGCTTGCACAGCCCCTCCATGCCTCGGTGCCTTCCACCCATCGTCCTCTCTACCACCGCCCTGGGAACAAGGTTCCAGAGGCGTCCCCGGGCACTGTGCAAAAGTGTCTTCCTTGACCTTCCACGGTGTCTGTCAGTGCAGTGCCCTCTGCTTCTCATTGTGTGAGGCTTTGCATTCTTCTCCCTCACTGCTCTTCCTCAGCAGGGTCCTGTGGCTTCCCAGCTTGTAGCTACCTGCTCTGCCATGAAGCCTTGGGTACCCATACCAGGTACCTGCTGGGCATCACGTCTGGGTCTTGACAACCTCGCAGACTATTGCAAGTGTAAATGCAGATCTTGTCCTGGGCTCAGATGTGTTGGAACATGTGAGAGTTCAGATTCTAAGGGTCTCCATGGGACATAGGGCAGGGCAGCTCTTCTCCTTGTCTGGATCCTGTCACTCCTGTCCATAGGCAACTGCTGCTTCCAGAAGCATCCGTCTTGAGTCTCCCCTCCCTCCACTAAGATGCTAGCTTCTGTTCCCCTTTCATTCCCAGGCTCTCACATTTCATTCTTTTTCTGTGTTCCTACAGGGGCTAAGGTGATGACAGAGCCCAAATCAGAGGTCTCTCCCTCTTTAGCCAGCTTGTGTTCTGCTTGTAGTTCCTGAAGTATAACCCAGTGCTGGCCACCCTGTGGCAGCTAGTTCATGCTCACTTTTTTTTTTTTTAAAGCATTTATATCTGAACTTTATTTATCTTTTGTCTTTTTGAGACAGACAGGGTCTCCCTTTAGTCCTAGCTGGCCTAGAGCTCACTATGTAGACCAGGCAGTCCTTGAACTCACAGAGATCCGCCCGCCTCCGCCTCCCAGGTGCTGGGATTAAAGGCATGTACCACCATGCATGGTCTAGGACGGTTTTTATCTGCCATGTGGGTACTGGGAATCAAACCCAGGTCCTTTGCAAGAGCACTTGGCGCTCTTAACCACTGAGCCATCTCTCCAGCCCCCACGCTCACTTTCTAAGCCTCATTTTCCTCACCTATAAGAAAGGACTTTCCTCCTCCTCCTCCTCCTCCTCCTCCTCCTCCTCCTCCTCCTCCTCCTCCTCTTCCTCCTTTTCTTCCTCGCATTAACATCTGAGCTACCATACTAAGCTTACTTCATACTTTTTATATAAAAAAGAGTATTTGAAAAGCTCTTTCAGGTTGTGGAGATGGCTAAGTTAGTGAGGTGCTCACTGTGCCAAGCATGAGGACCTGAGTTTGATCCTCAGCACCCACATAAAAGCCAAGCACAGCTAGGTGGACACAGGAGGCTCCCTGAGGCTTTCTGGCCAGCCAGTGCAGTGAAATCAGGAAGTTCAGATTCAGGGAGAGATCTTATCTCAAAAAATAAGGTGGAGAGTAATTGGGTAAGACACCCAGTGTCAACCTCTGGCCTCCACCTACAAACATACACAGAAACACAAAGCCACACACACAGTAACACAATAAACAAATAGCTCTTTCTGTGCTGGAGGTATAGTTTACTGTTAGAACACTTGCTTGTTTTTCAGGAGGTCCTAGATTAACTATTTTACTACCTTAGCACTACAAAAATCAAAAGCACAAAGCAAAACAAAAACCCAACTTCCTGATGTATGCATAAGTGTCTTTTGTTTGATATGATTTCAGAAAGGCAGCAAAGTATCAAAACTACCATACAAAATTCCCATACCCTTTTCACCTGTATTACGAAGTGCCTTATGCTAGGTCTGTGTGTGTGTGTCTATGTGTGTGTGTCTGTGTGTGTGTCTGTGTGTGTGTGTGTGAAAGAGAGAGAGAGAGAGAGAGAGAGAGAGAGAGAGAGAGGAGCTTTAGGAAGTGACTGAAATGCGTGCTTCCCATTCCTCCGGTTTCTTTCGTTCTTCCAGCTTGGGCATTCTTCCAGTTTGGGCATATCTACATGCACATCATGAGATATCTTGGGGGGGGGAATCAATCAAAGAACACGTTTGTTGGGGTTTTGTGGACACCCCCTTGTGTGCACAGGCGAAGTTAGTGTTATACAGTTTTCATGAATTTTGTGCATAAAACAAGGCCCCGTGGGATGGAACTTTCCTCCCCCTCCTCTTGTAGCACACATGTTGAGGCGCATATTTTTTTTTTTGTGTGGGGGGGGGGGTGGTTTTGGTTTTCTTTGTTTTGTTTTTTGTTTTTGTTTGAGACAGGGTCTCTTTTTAGTCTCAGCTGGCCTGAAGTCAGTTTGTAGACCAAGCTGGTCTTCATTTTTGCAGAGATCTGCCTGCCTCGTGCCTCCCAAGTGCTAATTAAGCCAGGTGTGGTGGCGGCATGCCTTTTAGCCGAACACTGGGGAGGGGAGGCAGGTGGATCCTTCTGTGAGTTCAAGTCCGCCTGGTCTACAGGGAGACCCGGTCGCAAAAAGACAAAAAAAAAAAAAAAAAAACAGGCGTGTGCCACCACACCCGGCTTAAAGACGGTTCTTAGCTGCCGTGTGGGTGCTGGGAATCGAACCCGCATCCTCTGCAAGAGCAGTCGGTGCTCTTAACCACTGACCCATCTCTCCAGCCCCTGCTCAAAATTTTTTTTTACGTTTTGGGGCAGTTCAGATTTCTGATTTGGGGGGTTAGGAATGCTCAATGTGCAGTGTATAGAAAACAGTTTTATTTAAGAGTAAGTTGGGGGTCTTTTTTTCTCTAAATATTTGGGTGTATAGTTCCTATAATATCCTCCAACATAAGCACAGACTCACACAGTCTTTCGTAAAGATTAATTTAAATAAACACCGTATAATTTGCAGTGTGTTCCCCACCCTTGCGGGGCCAGTACTCACTAGCTCTTATTACTGAATTCTCTGGAGTAGTCCTCTGCTTCTAGCTGAGGAGACCTGTATCAAGAAGATCTGTTTTAGCTTAGTTGGTACAGTGCTGCCATAGCATGCACAAAGCCCTGGCTTCAGTCCCCAGCAGCATATAAATTAGGCATGGTGATGAGTTACGTCCCTTTAATCCCAGTACTCAGATGAGGAAGCAGGAGAAGCGGAAGTTCTCCATGTAAGTCTGAGACCTGAATGGGCTACATGAAACTCTAGCTCAAAAGAAAAAGGAGAGGAATAATAAAAGGTGGTGCACTCTTGCCAAAGCTACAATGGTCCATGAAGGTTAGGTTTATTAAAGAGAAGCTGCATAAGCAGAGAGGAGTTCTCAGGAGTTCACAGAGAACAACACGACCCCACCTAGGGTGGATGGGAGCTGTACCAAGAGGCTGGGAGCAGCTAAGGGACCAGCATACCCCTACTCTTCTCTCTGACCTCCTCCCCCCTATGTTATAGGAAGGTACTTAGCAGAGAGCAAGGCTGATAATACTCAGAAATATCAGTGTTTATTATACTACTGCAGTGTTCTCACGCTGTTCCAGTGTTCCAGATAGTGTGGAAGGCCTCGGCCAATCCCAAACCCTTCAGTTCTGTTAGAGCTAGCAAGAGATTCAAAAGGCCCTGGGCTTGGTCTTGAACTGGACTCTCCTGGTACAGGAGTCCCGTACCAGCCACCAGCAGGTGCTCACTCAGGAGTTGTCTCCAGAACCTCCAAAGGAATTGCTCTAAAGCTCACGTTCTAAAGCCTAGGCCTGGAGGCTACTGCATCTGAGGATATGGTTTGTCCCAGCCCTACACCTGCCTTCATCCTAAGTGGCAAACTCCTGTTTATTCTTTTTTTTTTTTTTTTTATTATTTATTTTTGTATGTGTATGAATGTATTGTCTGCATGCAGGTCTGTGCACCGTGTCGTGCAATGCCGCGGAGTCAGAAAGGGTCTCGGATTCCCCTGGAACTGGAGTTCTCCTGGAATTGGAGTTACAGACGGTTCTTAGCGCCATGTGGGTGCTGGGGATCGAATCCGGGTCCCTGCAAGAGCGTCGGTGCTCTTAACCTAGGCTATCTCTCCAGCCCCAAACTCCTGTTATTCTTATGAGCTCTATCCTCTCCTGCCCCTCAAAGTCTGAGCTCTAACCAGCTCATGATCTCTGCCTCAGAGTTTGTTAGAAGTGCCCACTAAATCAACATCTGCATTAATTAAAAAAAATTGATGACATACTTATTGTGCATATTTATGGCTATGGTGTGATATTTTGGTGAATATATGAATCTACATGTTCAGCAGATCGCAGCAGTACGTGCACATATGCTCATGAGCAGCACTGAGTGTTCAGCACTTTGGGTCTTATGACCTCTTTTCTTGGTTCACCTGTGGCTGTCTGCAAGCTCTGATCTAGGACACGCCACATAGTTGTGGTATTTTGAACAGTGCAATTTTCCAGCCAGTTATAAACGCTATCTAGTGAAAGGAGATTCTTAGCTCATTTTCAGAGCTCCTCACGAGGTAAAGGATTGAAGCTGGGTGGGGCGATTGGGCTTGGTTGATTAGGGCTTCACACCTGCTGAGAAAATGCAAGGTCAGGAGGCCACATCATGGCGGCCAGTAGGATTGGATGCCAAAAGTCAGAGCAGACTCCAAAGGTCAGAATGGACTCTGGCCAAACTGTAGAATTCGGTACTGGAGAAGAGAGGTCGAGAGATGAGACTTAGGGAAGAATGCTCATTAGCTATTGGATGTAATGAGGAGGTGACCAGACAGCCATCCCAGCACAGCCATTGCAGAGGCAGGATTCCAGTCTTCAGAGAACAGGGCCAAAGTAGAGCAAGACAAAGAGGTCCTGCGATCCCCAGCAAGCTTCCAAGGCAGGAATGCTCAGGCTTCTTGGATCAAGGATCTAGCAGGAAGGAGCCCTGCATGTAAAGCCATGCCTGAGCCTCAGACCCCACAAGTTGCCTCCACTCTGCAGCTGGGGATCAGAGGGTCGGGAGCCAGCCACAAACTGCAGGGAGTGCTAGCCGGCCTCTCTTGGCATGAGGGTGGCCAGAAAATGCAGCCAGATCCAAAGGGCTTTTCCATTACAGACTGGGACACGGCCCCTTCCCGGCAGGCTCACCTGAGACCTGGGTTTCAGTGTAAGCAGGGACCTTGCCCCACACATTCCTGAGATAACATGCCAGGACCCGGCCACTGCCTTGCCAGTTTTCTGATCCTTCTGGGCACATCCCTGCCAATCTGTGAGAGAATGGCTGACACCCTCCCCAGGTTCACTTTCCAGTGTGTTTTACATTGGTGTATGTCTGTGTAAAATGACAAAAGTATGAGTCATTAATGAGTTGCCCAGAGTCCCTTTGGGAACATTCCAGGTAAATAAACCAGTATTCCATCAAAGCCACAAATAGCTTTCCCCCCTTCCATTCCTTCAAAGCAGAGTTTCTCAGAGTGCGGTCCTAGATCTCCCGTGTTAGCCATCCTACAGGGACTGTGGGAGCCCAAATAGAATAAAATCTCAGGGCTTGTCTTTCCCTCGCAGATGCTCTGTTTCTGACCCACTTCTAATGAGACGCTTTCACCTTTTCTCGACTGCTCTACTCAGTAGTGAAGCATCTTATGGAGTCTCCCCAGACTTGGTTATTAAAGTTTGACATTCAGGCAGTGACAGGATAACAGAGAAGGGCGGGGGGGGGGGGTAAGAAGGGAACCACGGGTGGGGGTGGGGAACACTGCTTTCTACCAACAGCCTTCTGCCTCCTGCCAGAGGGTCAGCACTAGAACCAAGGAGAGCCCAAGCTGGGACTGGCAGGAGGCACTGGCCAACTGTTGGGGGCTAAGTGGGCTGAGGTATTCCTGGGGAAGCTTTTGGTATAAATATTATGGGTGTCTCAGAATTTCTTGTAGACAGGGTCTCATGTAACCCAGACTGGCTTTGAACTTGCTCTGTAGTGCTTAGCTGATGTTGACCCTTCGACCTCCACCTCCCAGGTACTAGGATTACAGACTTCTACTCCTGTCCCCTGTTTATGCAATGCTGGGTATTGAACCTAAGACTTTATGCACAGTATGCAAGCACTTTACCTAGCGAACTTACTCTCAGTCCCATAATATATATATATATATATTTTTTTTTTTTTTTTCAAGCTAGAGCAGCTAAGGCTGGGATTATAGCTCCCAGCTCTCCTGTCTATATTTGAGGAAGGTTTCATAGTTTGAGATCCTTTTTGCTGTAGAAAAAAGACCCAGGCACTTTCCAGCCCCAGGCCTTTGCCATCAGCAACACACAAGCCACCCTACTTCTGCAGGTGGAAGAGTGGAAGAATGGAGCTGCTATGCTACAAACTCCACTTGCTTCTCCCAGCTTCCTCAGAACTTGATCTGCCTTGGAGGCTTGCTATTACCTCTTTGCCTAACCAGTAACTATTGACTGGACTGCCAGACACCAGACAAAGATACTGGTGCCCTAGACAGGCTGTCTCAGTCATGTTGGTAGAGGGAGAGCCACGTGCCTGGGATCCAAGAATGGCGCTCAGTCACCCAGTCCTGAAAACAAAACTCCTTATCTCATTTGTTGACTGACCCCCAAACCTGCCCTGCCGATCCAACTACCTCCTTCTAGTGGGGCGCGGGCAGGGAGGCTTGGAAAGGCCAGGCCTGACCTGATGGAGCTCTGTCTGCATGTTGCTGTGACCACAGGGCCCCAGGCAGGAGGTTGGGGGAGGGGACCACTCTGTGGGAGCTTAAACTCTCAGTTCAAGGCCAGCCTGGTCTACAGAGTGAGTTCCAGGACAGCTGGGACTACAGGGAGACCCTGTCTCAAAAAGACCAAAAAAAAAAAAAAAACCAAAAACAAAAAAGGAAGAGCAGATTGTCTAAGGAGGCTCAGGGCAGAGAAGCTGAGGGCCAGACACTGAATACTTCTGTCTAGAACCGAGCTGGCCAGAGGAGCCTCCCGCTGCAGCTGAGGGCGTCTGTCAGAACTCTTTTTTTATGACCTTGCTGTGATGTGGAGTGGAGGCCGGCTTTGCAAGAGTGTGCAGTTCTTTCCTGTGTTATTTCCGAATTCCACTCCCATTCTCCCCAACTTACACTTACTTTCCCTTTAGGAGGAAGACAGTACAAGATTGTCATTTAGTCAAGATACCATACTCAAAAGACAGTGAAGTGATGGAAAAATTTTAAAAATCTTGCTGAAGCCAGGCGTGGTGGCGCACGCCTTTAACCCTAGCACTTGGGAGGCAGAGGCAGGCGGATCTTTGTGAGTTCAAGGCCAGCCTGGTCTACAGAGTGAGTTCCAGGACAGCTGGGGCTACAGGGAGACCCTGTCTTGAAAAGACCAAAAAAAAAAAAAAAAAAAAAAAAACTTGCTTTGATCTTATGGTATGGTACGGAGGTAGTGCCCAGTGCCAGTTGTGGAGCTCCTAAGCACCTCTACTTCTCTCCTGTCCTCACTTTTCAGACCAGGCCAACCTGGCAACTGAGGTCCAGAGAGGCTTTCAAGCTTTCTAAGGTCACACAGTAAGTTGGCAAGAGAGCTGGGATTTCAGGCTATAGCTGCACCCCCCCCCCCCTCGCATCATGCGCTCGCTCCCACCAAGTCCCTGCCTGTACTGCACTGTCTCTTTGGGGTAGTTGGCACATGAGTTTGCTGCCATTTCACAGAGCCTTCCTCTGCGTGTCTAGACTAGAGAATTAGTTAAGTTCTCATGCTCTCCAGGGTGCAGTGGCTGGAATTCAGGCCTCAGAGGAAGTCTCTGCCTCCTTCCTGGATCCCACATTCTGTGCTCTGAGGACAAGGGGGCCCAGAGGTGGGAAGTACAGCTGGCAGGAATGGACCCAGGCCCTCCTTCCCAGGCTGCCTTCCACGTCCTCTTCTTTGCCCTCCAACTGTGTGGAAACGGCAGAGCCCAGCTGTCCCATGATCCCACTTTCCCAGGTAGGCTGTTTACGGAGGAGAGCCCAAGCACTGGGATTAAGGGCTTGAACCACCAGGCCCTGCTATTATTTTAATTATGTGTGTGGGAGGGTTGTACATGTGAGTGCAGGTGTCTGCAGAGGCCACAAGAGGGCGTTGAATTCCTTGGAGCTGGAGTTGTGAGCTGCCTGATGTGTGTGCTGGGAACCAAGTTCAGGTCCTCTGCAGGAGCAGCCAATGCTTTTATTTTATTTTATTTTTTTATTATTTTTGGTCTTTTTGAGACAGGGTCTCCCTGTAGCCCCAGCTGTCCTGGAACTCACTGTGTAGACCAGGCTGGCCTTGAACTCACAAAGATCCGCCTGCCTCTGCCTCCCAAGTGCTAGGATTAAAGGTGTGCGCCACCATGCTCATCACCAATCATATTTTTAAAAAGATTTGGGGGCTGGAGAAATGGCTCAGCAGTTAAGAACACTGACTGCTCTTGCAGAGGACCCGGGTTTGATTTCCAGCCACCGCATGGCAGCCAAGAACCATTTTTAAGCTGGGTGTGGTGGTGCACGCCTTTAATCCTAGCACTTGGGAGGCAGAGGCAGACAGATCTCTGTGAGTTCAAGGCCAGCCTGGTCTACAGAGTGAGTTCCAGGCCAGCTGGGGCTATCCCGAGACTCTGTCACCCCTCCCCCCCAATTTCTTTATTTACTTACTTTTATTTTGAAAAATTTATTTTAACCCAGGCATTGTAGTGCATGCTTCTATTCCCAACATTTGGTAGGCAGAGGTAGTTGGATCTTTGTGAGACTGAGGCCAGCCTGGTCTACAAAGTAAATTCCAGGCCAGCTGTGGCTACAGGGAGACCCTATCTCACCCTGCCCCACCCCCCAAAAATGATGTGTATGAGTGTTTTGCCTCAGTGTATGTAAGTGCACCTGTGTCATGCAGTGGCCAGGAAGGCCAGAGGAGGGCATCAGATGCCCTGGAACTGGAGTTACGGGTGGTTACCACCTGCCATGTAGATGCTAATGACCGAACCTGGGTCCTCTGAAAGAGCAGCTGGTGCCCCTCACAGCTGAGCCATCTCTCCAGCCCCTGGCCGTTTATTTTAATGGATTATTGATGTGGTTGGGCTTAAGTCTACCACCTTGCCTTTCCTTTTCCATCATCTCATTCTTGATCCTTTTTCCTGTTTTCAAAGCTTTTAAAGAATTCACCCACAGTACAATGTTCGGTCTGCTTTATCTTTTTTTTTTTTTTTAATTTTTTTTTAATTTTATTTATTTCTGTATGTGTATGAATGTACTGTCTGCATGCAGGTTTGTGCACCCGTGTCGTGCAATGCCGCGGAGGTCAGAAGAGGGCGTCGGATTCCCCTGGAACTGGAGTTCTCCTGGAATTGGAGTTTTTGGACGGTTCTTGGCCGCCATGTGGGTGCTGGGGATCGAACCCGGGTCCTCTGTAAGAGCGGTCGGCGCTCTTAACCGCTAGGCCATCTCTCCAGCCCCCGGTCTGCTTTATCTTAAACAGTCAGGGGTCTTTTAAAGAAATTTTTAAAAGTCTTGAAGCTGGACATGCCGGTGGCTAAACTGTGATCTGAGTACTGGGGAGCTGAAGCAGGAGGACTGCAAGTCTGAGGCCAGCCTAGGCTACATGGGGAGATTGACTAAGAAAACAAAACAACCCTCTTTTGTGTTTCTGGTGTTTCTAATTTTGCATGGAGATTCAGTCTTCTGTCTGCCCCCCATTTTTTTTTTAACATTGTTTTGTTGTTATAAACTTCTGCCAGCTTGCAGTTTTCCCTCAGACCTTTGCACTGTCTGAAATGTCCACATTTCCACTTCATCTTTAAACGCTGTTTCCCCATTGCTCACAGACTTGTAGGTTGACAGCCCCCGCTCCATCTTTCCATGGCTGACACTTGCTTCCATGCAGAGTCATCAGTCTTTCTTACTGTTCTTCACAGGGGACCCTTCTCACTTTCCTGCATGTCATTTTTCAGCTGTTTCTCACAGTCTTACTTTCTGTCTTCATGTGTTTGTCTGTGATGTGTCAAGGCATGGTTCCCTGCACAGCAGCTATCCTGCCTGGGGCCTGCTTGTTGCATTTTGTGGTCTGCGTGCCTCCACATCTACTTTTCCTCCTGTCATTCTTCTGCTTTTCCTCTATGAATCCAAACATACTTCTTTTGTAAGATTTATCGATTTACTTTTCTCTGTCTCTATCTCTGTCTCTCTCTGTCCCTCTGTGTGTGTGTGTGTGTGTGTGTGTGTGTGTGTGTGTAGTACACAGGCTCACGTACATCTGTATGAATACCCACAGAAGCCAGAAGGCGGTGTTGTATCCTGTAAATTGCAAGCCCCTATTGTAACCATTTAAAGTTTGCAAGTCAGAGCATAAAATACATTCCCACCTTTGCATAATTGTCACCACTGGCCATCTCCAGAACACTCTTCATCTTGGAAAATCGATGCTCTGGGGCTGGAGGTGTGTTCAAAGGCAGGCTGTCCACTTAGGACTTGGGAGACCCTGGGTTTGAACCCCCAGCTCTGAAATTATATACCCATTAGATGTCAGTTCCGTATCTCCCCCCTCCCCCCAGCCCCTGGCCACTGCCTTTCCAGCTTCTACCTCTGTGAACCCCTGGGGATGTCATCTAAGTGGACTCACATAGCAGGTATCTCTGTGCCTGGCTATTTCATTCAGCATGATGCCCTTAGAGTTAGGTCGTGGCCTGCGTCAGAAAGAATTTCCTACCTTTTAAAGGTTAGATAGTATTCCCTCGTGTCTGTTTGCCACACTGTGCACACCAGGTTACTTTTACCTTCTAGTTACTGTGAATAATGCTGCTGCCAGCACAGTGTTCAGATAGCTAGCTACCTGTGTCCAGGCCTTCAGAACTGTAAGTAAAGACCCGGCAGCACAAGCTCAGGGCCCCATTCTCTACTTTTTTTACCTTTTTGAGGAGCTTCATGCTTTCCCACAGCGGCCGTATCATTTCATGTTCCCCCCAGCGGTGGACCGGGGTTCCAGTTTCTCCAGAGCTCTGCCAGCACTCATCCCTGCTGTTTAAACAGTTATCCTGGTGAGCATGAAGTGGTGTCTGTGGGCTTGCTCTGCAGCTCTCCCACACTCATCCACAGAGATGCTTTGAGAGAATGTTCAGGGGCCCCACTTTTTATTTTTAGTTATGCGTTTGAGTGTTTTGCCGGTATGTGTGTAAGTTGTACCATGTGTATGCAGTGTATGCATGTAAGGTGTACCATGTGTATGTAGTGCCCACATAGGCCAGAAGAAGGTGGTAGATCCCCTGGAACAGGAGTTATCAGCTGCCATGTGGGTGCTGGGAACCACACCGGGGCCTCTAGAAGAGCAGCCAGTGCTCTCAACTACCCCATGCTGTTCATCCTGGCTCCCCTTGTACCAGTTTTGTTCTTTGAGTCATTACTTAGTCACTCACTCTGTGCTGTAGCTTGCCACCTGGGAAATGGGTTACACAGTGAATGGAGTTGGTGCACATACTTGGTGAATCAGAGCACAGGCATCTTTTTAACTGTGGGACGTGACCACATGCGGAGGGTTAGCAAAACATTGGGAAACGGTAAAAAAGTTTCTGAACACTTAACCAAAAATTAAGTAAAAAGTGAAATGCATGAGTCCAAGACATTTTTGGCAGCGCTTGCACAGGCTACAGTGTGGGACTTTTGCAGCCTTGGTTCTGAATGCACACAGCACACGCACTGTAACGCCACACTCCATGCAGCACCAATGGATGGTGTCTCAGACTGGAGACGTGTTAGGTTGCTAACTGCTGTGTTTTTATTGTACATACAAAGTTCTCTGCTCTTATAGAAACATAATAGTTTAATTACAGAAAACAAAGAATAATTTCCTACTATCATTCCTCAGCTTATAAGTATCAAATTAGTACATCTTTGTATTGTATTGGGTTAGAATGCTTGCTTTTAGAAATTTTTGTTTGAGTTGCTGACTTGAATTTCAATAAAAAGTTGTTAAATGAATTTTGGTTTAGGGATTAGGATAGACTTTCCAAGTTTTCTGAAATAGCCCTAAACATAGTTCTCTGACTTTGTTCTATACATTTGTGCTAACGAGTGTCAACATTGACAAATAAAAAATCAAAATATCCATCAGTTCTGAAAATCAATGAAGATGGTCTATATCCTGCAGGATCACATACGCAGCGAAGATCTAATTCTTTCTGTACAGATAACAAACACATCCATCCCATTAGTATGCAAATGTGTTTTCATCCTTAATAAATGGTAAAATTATATATATATAAATAATTGTTTTTTAAAATAAATTTCTTTATGATTTACTGTCAATAAGTGTTTGATCCCCCCCCCCCTTTTTTGGGATATTACTGTGTATGTATCCCTGATCGGCTGGAACTCATTTGTAAACCAGGCTGACCTCAGTCTCACAGAGACCCACGTGGCTCTGCTTCCCAAGTGCTGGGATTGAAGGTACCAGCCAAACCCAAGGTTTGATTTTTTTAAAAAAATAGCTGTTGGGGTTGGAGAGATGGCCTAGCGGTTGGGGGTGCCAACTGCTCTTGCAGAGGACCCGGGTTTGATCCCCAGCATCCACACAGTGGCTGAGAATTGTCTGTAACTCCAATTCCAAGAGAACTCCAGTTCCAGGGGAATCCAAGACCCTCTTCTGGCCTCTGCAGCATTGCACACCACGGGTGCACAAACCTACATGCAGACAGTACACTTATACACATACAAAAATAAATAAAAATAAAAAAATAGCTGTTACACCTGTATTTTCGGGGGGGGGAGGGTTGTAGGTGAAAAAAGGTTTGTTTTAAAATGATGGGTATGCCAGGCGTGGTGGTGCACGCCTTTAGTCCTAGCACTTGGGAGGCAGAGGCGGGCGGATCTTTGTGAGTTCAAGGCCAGCCTGGTCTACACAGTGAGTTCCAGGTCAGCTGGGGCTACAGGGAGACCCTGTCTCGAAAAGACCAAAAAAAAAAAGATGGGTATGAGCTTGGCTTGGTGGTGCACACCTTTGATCCCAGTACCCTGGAGTCAGAGGCAAGTAGATCTCTGTGAGTTTAAGGCCAGCCTGGTGTACATAGTGAGTTATAGGCCAGCCAGGGGTACATAGTGAGACCCTCTCTCAAAATACCAAAACGACAACAACAAATTGTGTGTGTGTGAGTGTGTGTATGTGTGGTGGATGTGCATGTAGGGGTATAAGATGGAAGCCAGTCTTCAGATCCCCGTAGAGCTAGAGTTACAGGCAGTTGTGAGCTGTCTGACATGGGTTCTGGGAAGCAAACTTGGGTCATTCACCAGAGCAGTATATGCTTTCAACTGTTAACCCTATCTCCACCCCCAGCAAGTGGGAAAAAGTTTTAAGAGCAGTGAGAGGCTCTCATGGGTTGACCGAGCTCTGGGTATGAACAGGGCACAAACTGCCGCCTTCTGTCACTGGAGGTGGTGGGGTGGTGGGGTGTCCTCCTCATCATTTTCAAGGATTTAAATGAAATAGTAGTGGGAGCCTGTTTTAACTTTCCCATGAGAGTACAGTGGAGTTTTGCAAAGTCCTAGGCATGGAATTTTGCAATAGGTTGATGAACAAGGAACTCTTTTTTTTCTTTTGTCTTTTCGAGACAGGGTCTCCCTGTAGTCCCAGCTGTCCTGGAGCTCACTCTGTAGACCAGGCTGGCCTTGAACTCACAAAGATCCGCCTGCCTCTGCCTCCTGAGTGCTAGGATTAAAGGCATGCACCACCATGCCCAGTGGACAAGGAACTCTTAAAACTACTTTCTTCTGGCTGGGCGTGGTGGCGCATGCCTTTAATCCTAGCACTCGGGAGGCAGAGGCAGGCGGATCTTTGTGAGTTCAAGGCCAGCCTGGTCTACAGAGTAGAGCTCCAGGCCAGCTGGGCTGCGAGGGGACGCCCTGTCTCGAAAAGACACAAAAAAAAAAAAAAAAAAAAACTACCTTTCTTCTGTTTTCAGGGACACAGTAAAGAGATTTTTCAGAACTGCTGCTCCTTGTCATAATTTTTGGGAAGATGAGGAAAAGATAATTATAAAAAATGAGATTTATGTTATCATGCAAGTGGTCTATTTTTGAATGAATAATTTTTTACACTTTATTTTGTTTGCACGTGTGTATGTATATGTATGTACATGTCTTGGTGCCCATGTGGAGGTCAGAGGACAGCTTGTGGAAGTCATTTCTCTTTCTACCATGTGATAGTTCCAAGGATTGAACTCAGGTTGTCAGCCTTGACAGCAGATGCATTTGCCACTGGCCAAGTAATTGTATTTACCTGGGCCGTTTTCATTTCTAATAAGATGACTTGTTAATCAGTAGAAATCTTCATGAGCCGAATTCTTGGGGTTTTCAGTGAAGAGTGTAAAGGGGTCCAGAGACTAGAAGACTTGAGAACTGCTGTACTAGATAGGGCCTGGGAAGGCTCCTTCCATAAAGGCCTGGGCAGTAAATATTTTATGCTTAGTGCACCACTCCTGCCTTAAGTACTCAGTTCTATAGCATGGAAACAACCAGTATGTGAATAAACAGGCAGGGTCTGTATCTCACTGAAAATGTTGGGAACTGGATAATGGCACGTTTTGCCAACCATGCTCTAAATTATTAAGTGTTAGGAGCGTAGGACTCACATCTGTTTCATAATTTGCCGGTTTCATCCCTCCAGCAGCGCTATTTGCTTACTTATTGTCAAGATCGCCTCTTAGTCGATTGGGCCTTCCATTCTTTAATTTTTTTTATTTCATTGTGTGATTTCTTCAGACCACGAGTCCTTTCTGCGGCGCCGCCGAGGCTCTGCACCTCACTTTTTAGACTAGGCTGGCCTTGAACTCACAAAGATCCGCCTGCTTCTGCCTCCGGAGTGCTAGGACTAGAAGTGTGTACCACCACACCCAACTTTTTTTTTTTTTTGCTTAGTGATCTTAACAGAAATAGTGCTTAGATGCTGGGATTGCAGCTGGCTACCACCATGCCCAGCTTCAAAAGACTTTTTAACTTTTTTTTTTCTTTTCTTTAAAAGAGATTTGACTGGGGCTGGAGAGATAGCCTAGCTGTTAAGAGCACCGACTGCTCTTGCAGAGGACCCGGGTTTGATCCCCAGCACCCACATGGCGGCTAAGAACTGTCTGTAACTCCAATTCCAGGAGAACTCTAGTTCCAGGGGAATCCGAGACCCTCTTCTGACCTCCGCGGCATTGCACGACACTGGTGCACAAACCTACATGCAGACAGTACATTCATACACATACAAAGATAAATAAAAGTTAAAAAAATAAGAGATTTGACTGTATAAGGTAAAGCAGGCACAAGAATATTGTATGGTGAGTGAATTCTTTAAAAGCTGAAAAGTAGGGGCTGGAGAGATTGCCTAGCGGTTAAGAGCGCCGACTGCTCTTACAGAGGACCCGGGTTCGATCCCCAGCACCCACATGGCGGCCGAGAACCGTCCGAAACTCCAATTCCAGAACTCCAGTTCCAGGAGAATCCGACACCCTCTTCTGACCTCAACGGCATTGCACGACACGGGTGCACAGACTTGCATGCAGACAGTACATTCATACACATACAGAAATAAATAAAATTAATTTAAAAAAATTAAAAAAAAAAGCTGAAAAGTAGGAAAAAAGGAATCAAGAATCAGATGAGGCAAATAAAAAAGGGTAAGATGGTGAACTTAGGCCCCACCCACATTAACAATTCGTTAAAAATAAATGGACAGGGGCTGGAGAGAGTTCAGCAGTTAAGAGCATTGGCTGCTCTTACAGAAGACCCAGGTTTGGTTCCCAGTACCCATACGGGCAGCTAACAACCAGGGGATCTGACACCCTCTTCAGGCCCCTAGAGGCATTGCACGACGTGCGTGCACTTACATGCAGGCAAAACACTCATACATATAAGATGAATAGATGAAACACTTCAGTTTAAAGGTAGATATTGGTCCTAGGGATGTAGCTCATTGGCAGAACACTTACCTAGCATGCATGTTGTCCTGGATTCTATCCAAAGTATGCAGTGAGGTGAAAAAAGACAAAGGTAGATATTGTCAGGTGGGAGGAAAACATGACTCAAATGCCTACACAAGAGGGACTCAGTGGTAGGTGGTAGGTTAAAAGCAAAAGGACGGGGGGCGGGGGGGGTGTCTTCTGGCTGAAGCGTGGTCCTGTCTCTGCAGTATTACCTAACGGAGCAGGGCGCTTGCCTCTCCACGCTGGAGACATCCGGTCCACTGGGACAATGGACTTGCTCCGCCCACGCTTCTCGGTTCTCCTCAGTTGATACTCTTGACACTAAAGCACAATCAAGGAATGCTTCAAGGTGCTCAGAACCCAGCAACAGTGTCCGGTCCTTTGAGGGTTCACTACTGTCTCCTGCCATCCCACCCCTCCCCATCCAGTGCTCAACAGTAACCCAGCGTCAGTCTGTGAGCCAGGAAGCCTTTTACCCACTCCAGGCTCTTGGGAATCCAAGCTCATTGCTCCTTTTGACCATGATTGAGTCAGTAGTGATGGACATCACCCGTAAAGGGAACAAACTTGACTTTTTTTCCTTCAAATTTTGAATTACTGCCAGTTTATGAAAGATAAAATGATTTGAAAGCTCAAAAAAAAAAAGTGAAAGGATGGGAAAGTTATATAAATATCACAAGAGAACTAGAATGTCGGTCACTGGAGTTTTATTACATATTGATCAAAAGGCAGGGCAGTGCTACTTGTAGACACCTGAAAGCTGAGTCCAAATGCATACGGAGTGACAGATCTGGTAGAGCAAGCTTTTGGGCTCTTAAGGAGGGGGTGGACCTATGGATCCACTTCCTCATTCCAGTCCCAGACTTCCGTCTGTGAGTCATTGAGAAGGACAGAAGTGGGTGGAAGAACTTGGAATTACGAGCAGCTGTATCCTGCAAATAGGTCCTAAGATGCGAGGCCCTGGGGCGCTCCCACAGGAGCCTTACAAATGGCAGCCAAAGGATACTCCACCCCCAGCTTTCTTGCCTTGAAGAGTTTTCTGGAAACTTCCAAGCCAACATGGCTACCAGCCAGCACTCTGGGACATGTTTGCTGATGTTGGAGAAGACTGGGAGTGGGGGTCTAGAGTGGCAGGCTGGTCATTGGTAGTCACCAAGATCTCTGGGTATCCTAGGAAAGGGCAGCAGTGGTCACTCTGTCTTGTTTCTGCTATTTAGGTGTTTAAAGGTGCCCAGTCAGCACCAGGTACAACAGAGGAGGAGGGAGGGGATTTTTCAGTAATAATGAAAAGTTTCGACTAGGAGGAGGGGGAGGAGGGGGAGGAGGGGGGGAGGAGAAGCTCCCCATGGAACTCCTGACAGAGTGCTGCTCTGCTTCATGCAACCCTTGCAGGGACAGGCCACATGAGCCTGCTCACCNTTCTGTCTTGTTTGTTTTCATTGTTTTCTTTTTTTTTTTTTTTTTTTTTTTGGTCTTTTGAGACAGGGTCTCCCTGTAGCTCCCAGCTATCCTGGAACTTACTCTGTAGACCAGGCTGGCCTTGAACTCACAAAGATCCGCTGCCTCTGCCTCCTAAGTGCTAGGACTAAAGGCGTGCCCACCAACGCCCGGCTTAGTTTGGTTTTATTTGCTATGACAAAACACCAACTGTCTGACCAATACAACTTGGGGAGGAAAGGATTTATTTGGTCTTTTCATATCTCCAAGGTCACAGTTATCACTGAAGGAGCCCGAGGTAGGAATTCGGCAGGAACCTGGAGGCAGGAGCTGAAGCACAGGCCAGGAGGAATGCTGCTTCTGGCTTGTCCTCTGGCCTCCAGTTTGCTTTCTTATACAACAACTCCCAGGTTGGCTCCACCATGGACTGGCCTCTCCCACATACAACAACAGTCAAGAAGATGCCTCAAAGACATGGATCATAGGTCCATCCAATGGAAGGCAGTTCCCCAATCGAGGCTTCCTCACCCCAGGTGTGAGAAGTTGATAACTAAAGCTAGCCAGCACAACCTCCCATTCCTCTAATCTTTTCCCTCTACTCTTTCTCTCTTCTTCTCTTTTCTTAGCTCTCCTTTCTTCCCTCTCTTTTCCTTCTAAAAAAAAGTCACAGTAGAAGGCATAGCACATGTCCCAAGTTAGCTTTTAACCATCAACTTGACACAGCTAGGCCTAGTCCTCTTGAGAAGGACATCTCAGTTGAGGAATTTTCCAGATCAGCTTGGCCTGCGGCGTGTCTGTGGGGGTCATCTTGACACAAGGAGGGCCAAACATACTCTGGGTGGAACCATTCCTCTGCTTAAGCCATCCTGGCAGGTGGGCTGGGCTGGATAAGAATGCTAACTGAAAATGAGCCCATGTGCCTGCCAGCTAGTGTTCCTGCATGGTGTCTGCTTCAAGTCTCTGCTTGAGCTCTGTCCCGACTTTCGTCCATGATGTGACCTGTAAGTGTGAGACAAATTTTTAAATTTTTTTAAATTAGTTATTATTTTTTATGTGTATGAGTGTACTGTCGTCATTTTAGTTTGGGGTACACCAGTGGTGTGCAATGCCATGGAGGCCAGAAGAGGGCGTGTGATTCCCCTGAGAACTGGAGTTAAAGACAGTTCTTAGCCGCCATGGTGGGTGCTGGGAATCGAACTGGGTCCTCTGCAAGAGCAGTCGGTGCTCCTAACGCTGAGCCATCTCCACAGCCCCAAGACAAAATTAATTTTTTTTTTTTTTTTTTTTTTTTATAATTTTATTTATTTCTGTAGGTATGAAGGTACTGTCTGCATGCAAGTCTGTGTCACCCGTGTCGTGCAATGCCGCGGAAGGTTCAGAAGAAGGGTCTCTCGGATTCCCCTGGACTGGAGTTCTCCTGGAATTGGAAGGCGTCAGAACGTTCTTCAGCGCATGTGGGTGCGGGGAGATCGAACCCGGGTCCTCTGTAAGAGCAGTCGGTGCTCTTAAACCGCTAGGCCATCTCTCCAGCCCCAAGAAAATTATTTTAACGCCTTCAAATTAGTCTAGTGGCATCAATTCCTTTACAGGGACTACCACCATCCTGTCATCTGTTTCTATTCATCATGCAGACTCTGAAACCCTGGCAGATCAACTCTCAACTTCCCCATTCCTCCATCCCCTGGCTTCTAGTAACTGCCACTCTACTGTCCAGCTGTACAAACTTAGTGACTCCAGGTATACCATGTAAATGGAATCAATACTTTTGTGATTGGTTTATTTCATTTCACACAGTGTCCTCAGGGTTCATCCATGTGTAACCTGTGTCAAAATTTCCTCCCTTGTAAAACTGGCTATTATTCCACTACACAGGCATATCTCATTGTGTTTTTCCATTCATCTATTGCATGGGACCTTGGGTTACTTCCATCTTTTGCCTATTGCAAGCAATACTGCCATGCACCATGGGTCCCGCCCCATGTGTTTCTTTCTTTAAAGTAATGAGATCAGAATTATTATTCAGGACCTAGAATGGACAGTATTTTTTTTTTTTTTTAATGTGTACGAGTGTACTGTCTGCATGTAGGTTGGTGCACCCGGTGTCGGCAGTGCTGCAGGTCAGAGAAGGGCATCAGATTCCCCTGGAACTGGAGTTAAAGCCGGTTCTTTTTTTTTTTTTTTGGTCTTTCTCGGACAAAGGGTCTCCCTGTAGCCGCCAGCTGGTCCTGGAACTCTCTTAGTCAGGCTGGCCTTGAACTTACAGTCCCCTGCTCTGCCTCCAGCATGTGCTGCACCGTTAATCCCGCCCGCTAAAGGTTTACTTCAGCCACCATGTGTGGTGCTGGGAATCCACCCCAGCTCCGTCCAGCGTCGCACTCGCACCCTCCCCTTACCACGCTCGCTGCAATCTCTCCAGCCCCAGCGTGGCAGTCTCTATGTTGAGACCTGGCACAATCCAACTGCATCCCCAATTTGCCCTATTGCATCGCTCCAGCAGTTTTCCCAATATTCATGCTATGTCTTTTATTTATTGGGTTTTTGGTCTGTGGTGTTATTGCCTGCATGTTGCAGCCCCATGTCATGCCTATGCCCATGGAGGTCAGAAGGGGCACGTGCTTCTCCTGGAACTGGGGTTACGAAGGTTGTTAGCTGCCATATGGGTGCTAGCAACTGAACCCAGGTCACCTGAAAGAGCAACCAGTCTCTTTAACTACTGACCATCCAAGCACTGCACCTGTAGTTGTTTGTTTGTTTTTTTTTCTTTTCAAGACAGGTCTCCCTGTAAGCCCCAGGTGTCCTGAATTCCATCTGAGACCAGCTGGCCTTGACTCACAAAGAATCCACCTGCCTCTGCTTCCCAAGAGCTAGGATCAAAAAGGCGTGCACCACCACGTCCGACTGCACCTGTAGTTTTAAGGTGATGAACTACCAACATCTTTAAGCAGTTGAGGTCTTTTCACCCAATTCAGTTTCTGGCCATGACTACTGACTGAATTAAGGGGGTCGTTTTCTGTTTCAGCTATTAACAATAATTAGCTGCCAGGGTGAGCTGAGTACTTTTGGAGTTTTCTTTTTGTTGAGATAGGGTCTTAACTACATAGTCTCTGCACTGGTCTGAAGCTCTAGTACCTAAGGACACCTCCTCTCGCCTCCACCCCACCTCCCACCTCCACTATCCATTCCCATGTGCTGCAAATTGTGCCTGTGTGGTGTGTGTGTTGGTGTGTTGTGTGGTGTGTGTGGTGTGTGTCTTTGGGCTGCCAAACCCATTTTAATTGTCATGGCTAAGGATGGAACCCAGCCTTCAGCCATGCTTGGCAAAACTAGTACCAGATGAGCTATATCCCCAGTCCCTACTTTTGGAATTTCTTCAAGAAAGTGGAGAGCAAATGGCTGTCCTCAGAAATATTTCATGACTCTCCAGTACCCACCTAAAACTGTGAAAGTTGGTCACATGACTAGAGTGACCACTGGCTTTCCCAGACCCCTCCTCTTCCCCTTCCTTCATCCTTCATTCAGTGAATTGGTTCATTTGTTTCCCCTGTGTGTTTGAATCTGTTTCTGACATGCGTGTTTGATACTGACTCTGTGCTACAGGACCCAGCGTGGTAAGGAAAGGACTCCTCATGGTTTCTCCATGTAGCGTTTCCTCAGGGCCTGATGAGAGCTCACGGGGTAAATCACTTCATCCCCACCTGACAAGTTGAGTGATTGGCCTGAACGGTTTGGAAAAAATGTTTTTGTAGTTATGTATGGCCCTTCTAATTCAGAAGCAGTTCCTCTGAGGTTTTGGCTTGTAAGGTCATAGGTGGCTGGAGGCGGTAAGAATCAGCGCCCAGGGCTTCTGCTTCGCTTTCTTCACTGACAAGTGAAGAAGGGAGCTTGTTGGGAGCCTCAGTTTGGTCAAGGAATTTGTTATAGAATATCAGAGTGTGAAATGTGTAGCCCTAGGTTGGAAGCTTTTCTAACTCTGGAAGGATGAGTAATGATACTGGGAGGTCAGGATGAAAATAATACCCCTCCTCCCACTTTATAAGGAACCTAGAAGGGAGGGAGGGAAAGCCCCTGTCAAAATACTGCATTCCTGCTGAGCAGCTGGGGGTTCTCCACTGTTTCCAAGGGCAGTGGGTATGTTTTTTCTTCCTGTGATGGGCACTCCATGACACATCTGAAACAGAAGGGAATCAAGCCCTGCAGAGGGTGGAAGAACTTTTTTAGTGTCATCCCAATGTCTCAAATGGAGCTGGCTCCACAGTCAGGGGCTCCAGCTCAACACTCCGCAGCCTGCCCTGAAGAAGCATCTTTTATCCTAGGGCCATGAAACATGGCGGAAATAGCAGGGGCTTGTGCAGCCTTGCAACCTTGATCAGGTTAATCAGCCTCACTGGCCTCATCCTAATTGCTAGGATATTCACCGCCTCACCGCGTCCGGTGCTCACGCCGTGGGCACCCACAAGACCGCCACCAGAGCGGCTTTCTAACCAGGTACACCACCCAGGGTCCCCCTGGCGCCGTTCGTTCTGCGTGCCTCTGTTGCGCTGCGTTTTTTTGACTTCTCACGCCCCCTCACCCCCCAGCTTTTTTTTTGGTCTTTTTGAGACAGGGTCTCCCTGTAGCTCCAGCTATCCTGGAACTTACTCTGTAGACCAGGCTGGCCTTGAACTCACAAAGATCCGCCTGCCTCTGCCTCCTAAGTGCTAGGACTAAAGGCGTGCGCCACCACGCCCGGCTTAGTTTGTTTTCATTTGCTATGACAAAACACCAACTTGCTGACCAATACCAACTTGGGGAGGAAAGGATTTATTTGTCTTATATCTCCAAGGTCACAGTTCATCACTGAAGGAGCCCGAGGTAGGAACTCGGCAGGAACCTGGAGGCAGGAGCTGAAGCACAGGCCAGGGAGGAATGCTGCTTTCTGGCTTGCTCTCCTGGCCCATGCTTAGCCTTTCTTATACAACCTCCCCAGGGGTGGTGCTGCCCACAGTGGACTGGACCCTCCCACATCACACAACAGTCAAGAAGATGCCTCAAAGACATGATCATAGGTCCATCCAATGGAGGCAGTTCCCCAATCGAGGCTTCCTCACCCCAGGTGTGAGAAGTTGATAACTAAAGCTAGCCAGCACACCTCCCTTCCTCTATCTTTCCCTCTATCTCTTTCTCTCTTCTTCTCTTTCTTACTCCCTTTCTTCCCTCCTCTTTTCCTTCTAAAAAAAGTCACAGTAGAAGGCATAGCACATGTCCCAGTTAGCTTTAACCATCAACTTGACACAGCCTAGTCCTCTTGAGAAGGACATCTCAGTTGAGGAATTTTCCAGATCAGCTTGGCCTGCGGCGTGTCTGTGGGGGTCATCTTGACACAAGGAGGGCCAAACATACTCTGGGTGGAACCATTCCTCTGCTTAAGCCATCCTGGCAGGTGGGCTGGGCTGGATAAGAATGCTAACTGAAAATGAGCCCATGTGCCTGCCAGCTAGTGTTCCTGCATGGTGTCTGCTTCAAGTTCTGCTTGAGCTCTTGTCCCGACTTTCGTCCATGATGTGACCTGTAAGTGTGAGACAAATTAATTTTTTTTAAATTAATTTATTATTTTTTATGTGTATGAGTGTACTGTCTTCATTTAGGTTGGTACACCAGTGTAGTGCAATGCCATGGAGGCCAGAAGAGGGCGTTGGATTCCCCTGGAACTGGAGTTAAAGACAGTTCTTAGCCGCCATGTGGGTGCGGGGAATCGAACCCGGGTCCTCTGTAAGAGCAGTCGGTGCTCTTAACCGCTAGGCCATCTCTCCAGCCCCCAAGACAAATTAATTTTAACCCTTCAAATTAGTCTAGTGGCATCAATTACCTTTACAGGGACTACCACCATCCTGTCATCTGTTTCTATTCATCATGCAGACTCTGAAACCCTGGCAGATCAACTCTCAACTTCCCCATTCCTCCATCCCCTGGCTTCTAGTAACTGCCACTCTACTGTCCAGCTGTACAAACTTAGTGACTCCAGGTATACCATGTAAATGGAATCAATACTTTTGTGATTGGTTTATTTCATTTCACACAGTGTCCTCAGGGTTCATCCATGTGTAACCTGTGTCAAAATTTCCTCCCTTGTAAAACTGGCTATTATTCCACTACACAGGCATATCTCATTGTGTTTTTCCATTCATCTATTGATGGGCACTTGGGTTACTTCCATCTTTTGCCTATTGCAAGCAATACTGCCATGAACATGGGTCCGCCCCAATGGTTTCTTTCTTTAAAGTAATGAGATCAGAATTATTATTCAGGACCCTAGAATGACAGTATTTTTTTTTTTTAATGTGTACGAGTGTACTGTCTGCATGTAGGTTGGTGCACCCGTGTCGTGCAGTGCTGCAGAGGTCAGAAGAGGGCATCAGATTCCCCTGGAACTGGAGTTAAAGACGGTTCTTTTTTTTTTTTGGTCTTTTCGAGACAGGGTCTCCCTGTAGCCCCAGCTGTCCTGGAACTCTCTGTAGATCAGGCTGGCCTTGAACTTACAAAGATCCACCTGCCTCTGCCTCCCGAGTGCTAGAATTAAAGGTATGCACCACCACGCCCGGCTAAAGACGGTTCTTAGCCACCATGTGGGTGCTGGGAATCCAACCCAGATCCTCTGCAAGAGCAGTCGGCACTCTTAACCGCTGAGCCATCTCTCCAGCCCCAGCGTGGCAGTCTTATGTTGAGACCTGGAACAAATAACTGATCAAATTTAGCCCTATGCATCTCCAGAGTTTTAAAATATTCATTTGCTTATTTATTTATTTGGTTTTTTATGTCTGTGAGTGTATTGCCTGCATGTTGAGCAACCATGTCATGCATGACCCATGGAGGTCAGAAGAGGGCATTAGATCTCCTGGAACTGGAGTTACAGATAGTTGTTAGCTGCCATATGGGTGCTAGCAACTGAACCCAGGTCACCTGAAAGAGCAACCAGTGCTCTTTAACTACTGAGCCATCTCAGCACTGCACCTGTAGTTGTTTGTTTGTTTGTTTTTCTTTTCAAGACAGGGTCTCCCTGTAGCCCCAGGTGTCCTGGAATTCCCTCTGTAGACCAGCTGGCCTTGAACTCACAAAGATCCACCTGCCTCTGCTTCCCAAGAGCTAGGATCAAAGGCGTGCACCACCACGTCCGACTGCACCTGTAGTTTTAAGGTGATGAACTACCAACATCTTTAAGCAGTTGAGGTCTTTTCACCCAATTCAGTTTCTGGCCATGACTACTGACTGAATTAAGGGGGTCGTTTTCTGTTTCAGCTATTAACAATAATTAGCTGCCAGGGTGAGCTGAGTACTTTTGGAGTTTTCTTTTTGTTGAGATAGGGTCTTAACTACATAGCTCTGCACTGGTCTGGAACTTGCTCTGTACCTAAGGACAACCTCTCGCCTCCATCCCCACCTCCCACCTCCACTCCATTCCCATGTGCTGCAATTATTGCTCTGTGTGTGTGTGTGTGTGTGTGTGTGTGTGTGTGTGTGTGTGTGTGTGTCTGTGCGCTGCCAAACCCATTTTATGCAGTGCTAAGGATGGAACCCAGGCCTTCAGCCATGCTTGGCAAACACTGTACCAGATGAGCTATATCCACAGTCCCTACTTTTGGAATTTTCTTCCAGAAAGTGGAGAGCAAATGGCTGTCCTCAGAAATATTTCATGACTCTCCAGTACCCACCTAAAACTGTGAAAGTTGGTCACATGACTAGAGTGACCACTGGCTTTCCCAGACCCCTCCTCTTCCCTTCTCTTCATTCCTTCATTCAGTGAATTGGTTCATTTGTTTCCCCTGTGTGTTTGAATCTGTTTCTGACATGCGTGTTTGATACTGACTCTGTGCTACAGGACCCAGCGTGGTAAGGAAAGGACTCCTCATGGTTTCTCCATGTAGCGTTTCCTCAGGGCCTGATGAGAGCTCACGGGGTAAATCACTTCATCCCCAGCTGACAAGTTGAGTGATTGGGCCTGAACGGTTTGGAAAAAAGTGTTTGTAGTTATGTATGGCCCTTCTAATTCAGAAGCAGTTCCTCTGAGGTTTTGGCTTGTAAGGTCATAGGTGGCTGGAGGCGGTAAGAATCAGCGCCCAGGGCTTCTGCTTCGCTTTCTTCACTGACAAGTGAAGAAGGGAGCTTGTTGGGAGCCTCAGTTTGGTCAAGGAATTTGTTATAGAATATCAGAGTGTGAAATGTGTAGCCCTAGGTTGGAAGCTTTTCTAACTCTGGAAGGATGAGTAATGATACTGGGAGGTCAGGATGAAAATAATACCCCTCCTCCCACTTTATAAGGAACCTAGAAGGGAGGGAGGGAAAGCCCCTGTCAAAATACTGCATTCCTGCTGAGCAGCTGGGGGTTCTCCACTGTTCTCAAGGGCAAGTGGGTGAGGGTGGTTTTCTTCCTGTGATGGGCACTCCATGGAGAGCAGCATCTGAAGACAGAAGGGGATCAGAGCCCTGCAGAGGGTGGAAGAACTTGTTTAGTGTCATCCCAATGTCTCAAGATGGAGCTGGGCTCCACAGTGCAGGGGCTCCAGCTCAACACTCCGCAGCCTGCCCTGAAGGAGCATCTTTTATCCTAGGGCCATGAAACATGGCGGAAATAGCATGGGCTTTGGCAGCCTTGCAACCTTGATCAGGTTAATCAGCCTCACTGGCCTCATCCTAATTGAGTGGATAGTAACGCCTACCTCTCAGTGATCAAGAAGTGGGACCGCTTTTCCGGTCAACAGGGACCTGGAGCAGTTAGTTATGAGTGACTCTGTTGCTATGAGTTTTTGCTTCTCCGAAACTCACCCCCCATGCTCAAGACTCTTGGTTGGTTTTAGCACTAGAGTGCTCACTGTAGAGGTGCCATCTTGCCTTCCCCCTTAATTTAGAGCATTTCTACTGGCTTGCACTAGGATCTCTGGGTAGATGAAAGAGAATACTTCACTTGCACAGGTTCAGAGTCTGATGGCTCCATTTGCCATGGGATCTGCTCCCTGGCATCTCAGGGATGCAGGGGCTGGCTGAGCCCCACCTTCTCACCTCTGCTAAAATATTCATGCCTCATTGAGAAAACCAGTTTTGTCTGGTACAAGCAGGAACACAGATACCATGTTTCTTTTCCTACTGGTAAGCTGGTCTTAGGTTCTGCTTCCCCCTTGGTAGGTTCTCAGCCAAGAAGAACATTCTATGCAGGAGTTTCCAAGAGGCTACTTGATGGTACTGCTGACTGATAATCCTATTTACACAGGGCAGAGACCTCCATTTTGGAGTCTTGTTTAGGGTCTAATGCCGGTTGGCTTTGAAGAAGACAGAAAGCATTGACTGCACCAAGCCCATCTGGCTGTCACCTAGAAGCCTTAAGGGTTTTTCTCTTCCAACCTGAGCTTATTTTCTTACTTCAGGTGTTTGGAAAGGGCTCCCTCTTCTTTGGAGGCAGAACTTCAAAGGCAGCATTCCAAGCCTGACTTTCTTTTAGTAAATCTTAACCAGTGTCAATGTTTACCTGTGTGTTTTAAATCCTCTGAGATGGGGGTGGGGAAGAGGAATTTCAGAAGCAGATATCCTGCCAACAAAAGTTAAAACTTAATCTGCTGTTTGGGGAGAGGGTTAGGAGGAGGAGAACCAAACAGTGCCAGTAAACTTGGAATCAGATCTTTCCACCATGTTCTACAGATTCTTGGTCCCTGGAAAGGCAAGTGTAGTCCGTTTCTCTTAGTGGGGAAGTCAGTCCTTGCAAATGGGGACAACTGGATAAGGCAGTCATTAAAAACTTGGAAAGATAAACACAGGGAAAGTAAAAAACTGCAGTTGGATCCTGACTCTGGTAAATATGTAAGTTCTATGAAAGATAAGTTAAACTCGTCTTTAGAAAGGTCTGTAGGTAGCTTACCACTCTTGGGAGTGCTCTGGTATATAGTCCAGAGGATGGAGGGTCTTTGGAATTGGATCAGGACTGTCCTTTCTAGAGGTATTCTGAACTTCAGAAGAGGGCCTGAGGAAAGACACCACCTTGGGGGGAAAAAAATCCATGGGCAAGTGGGACAATCAGTGGAAGGAGGCCACTGTTGAGCTGTCCTTGACCTTCTGCAAGGCTCAGGTTTCTTATTAATAAAATGGAGTGAACACTAGTCTCCTTTAAAATGATGAGGATGGGGCTGGAGAGATGGCCTAGCGGTTGAGAGCGCTGACCGCTCTTACAGAGGACCCGGGTTCGATCCCCAGCACCCACATGGCGGCTGAGAACCGTCTGAAACTCCAACTCCAGGAGAACTCCAGTTCCAGGGGAATCCGACACCCTCTTCTGACCTCCGCGGCATTGCACGACACGGGTGCACAAACCTACATGCAGACAGCACACTCATACACATACAAAAATAAATAAAATTTAAAAAAAAATGATGAGGATGAATTATTGTGTTTGCTCAGCATGGTGTTCAGCGGTTGCTCTTGAGGTTAGTGCAATTTCTCTCATCCCAAGGTACCTACCGTGGACACAGGGAATATGCTAGGAGATGGAATCCTGGGATGGGGAGACCCCTGGGACAGTAAGCTGAGACCTTCTTCTGCTTCTACATGCACTCATTCACACAAGTTCCTTTGGCCTTTTTCTTTCCTCTGTTCCTCTGGAGGGCTGGAGATGGTGGAGAGGAAAAGGCACATGGACAAAAAGCAGAGTGCAGAACAGTTTGACTGGGGCCATTGGCAGGAAGCAGTTGGATTTGGGGCTCTGGGACTTTGCCATTTAGGAGACTGGGGAGGGGAGCTGGTCCTTCCTTACTGCCATTGTTTTCTGTGAGTAGCAACTGATGCTTCCAGAGTCATCGTCAATCTCTCCCTCTCCTCCTCTCATGGAGCCTCACTGTTGATACAGAGTGCCAAGAAGTAGGGAGGTGACTCACACTGCCACTCTCCAGTTTGGGAGCATCAGTACATACCCTGCCCTGCATAGGAGTGTCACAGCTGCAGCTGCCTTGCTGCATCAGCCTTGCATTCAAGAACAGGAAAACCAGCAGCCAGTCTGTCCCTCTCCTCTAGAGGCTGCACAGCTGTGGAACAAGCCACTGCAATGCAGGCCCATGTGGACGTTGAAAAGAGTGAGGCAGAGGCAGGCATGGTATGTGGACATCTGTGACCCCAACACTCAGGAGACAGAAGCAGGAAGATCAACAGTATGAAGCTAGCCTGGGGTAATGTGAGATTTAAGCCAGTCTGGGCTATTCATCCACAGCAACTGAACAGAGAGATAGAACTATAGGAGCTGAAGAGTTCATCCATGATGAAGTAGATAGCAGGACTGAGAATAGTATGCTTCATGTTAAAAAAAAAAAAGCATTAAAAATGCCTTTAGTACATCCACATTACTAAAATTTTGCAGAGGAGCTCAGAAGTTACTAGTTCCATAGGACTGCTGGTCCACACACTATATTACAATAGCCACTGGCCCCTCACCACCTTCTGGAAGCTCATGTTCAGTGTAGCTGTGTTCACTGCATTTGTTTCCTCCTCGCATCTTGTTGGGCTTTGATTTTGTAATCCAAGTCAGCTGAGGATGAGTTGGGGGAGACTCTGGTATTTTTGTTTAGAGACAGGGTTTCCTCTCGGCCACATTGGCTTCAACTTGATGTGTATGTAGCCAAGGATAATCTTGAACTTCTTTCTTTTTTTTTTTTTGGTCTTTTTGAGACAGGATCTCCCTGTAGCCCCAGCTGTCCTGGAACTCACTCTGTAGACCAGGCTGGCCTTGAACTCACAAAGATCCGCCTGCCTCTGCCTCCCCAGTGCTAGGATTAAAGGAGTGCGCCACCACGCCTGGCAACCTTGAACTTCTTACTGAACATTAGCTTTCTGCTAATGTTAGACCAGCACTCTACCAACTGAACCAAATTCCCCAGCCCAACCCCTGAACGTTCTCATATCAGGGTGAGTCTTATAAATGCTGTTGGCCATTGTTACTTGCCCTGTGCTTGCCAATGAACCCACAGAGCTGCACCCTGTCTCTGTTTTCAATGAAAACCCTTTCAGAACCATTGCAAACAAATCCCTTATTCAAATGTCTTATAAAAGCCTTTCTGCAGGGCTTGGTGGTGCAGGCTTGTAGTCCTAGCTCCTCAGGAGATTGAGATGGGGGGGGTATTGCCAGTTCAGGAGCTACCTAGTAACACAGTGAGTACAAAGGCAGCGTGGGCAACTTAGTAAGATCTTGTCTGGAAAAAAAAAAAGGTTGAGGAAGGGCTGGAGTATAGGTCAGTGATAGAAGGCTTGTATAGTGTATACAGTTCTTTTTAAATTTTAAGTTTTTATTTTTGTATATGTATGAATGTACTGTCTGCATGTAGGTTTGTGCACCCGTGTCGTGCAATGCCTCGGAGGTCAGAAGAGGGTCTCGGATTCCCCTGGATCTGGAGTTCTCCTAGAATTGGAGTTACAGACAGTTCTTAGCCGCCATGTGGGTGCTGGGGATGAACCCAAGTCCTCTGCAAGAGCAGTCGGTGCTCTTAACCGCTTTTGTACTCCAGCCCCGTGTATACAGTTCTTACTACTGTGGGAGGCAAGTAGGGGAGACCCTGACCTTTCTTCTACCCCTTTAGGTAAAGTCAAGAAGGTTCTTGAATCAAAATTCAAATTGTCTAGTGACATTGTCTAATTCTTTCCTTTTTATTTATTTATTAGTCCCAGCTGTCCTGGAACGCCCTCTGAAGACCAGGCTGGCCTTGAACTCACAGAGATCCACCTGCCTCTGCCTCCCAAGTGTTAGGATTAAAGGCATGAGCCACCATGTCCAGCGGCATTGTCTAATTCTTTTAAAGAAATACCCCAATAAGCCAGGAACACACTTATATAAAGCCAAAACTTGAGATGGGGGGTGGGGGGGAGGACAGGAATCAGGAGTTGTTTAGGAGTTCAAGAGTTCAAGGCCATCCTCAGCAATGTAATGGGTATGGGGCCAGCCTGGGCTAGAGATCCTATCTCAAAACAATAAATAAATAAATAAATAAATAAATAAATAAATAAATAAATAAATAAATAAGAAAGAAAGAAAGAAAATAAATACTTCTAGTACAAAGACTGACACTGATACATGCAGGTGCTGATGACCAGGAACTCCCTCCCCTACCTCCCATACTAAGGATAGAACCCACTGCCTTGCAGTTACTAGGCCAGCATTTTACAGCTGCAACTCAGAGCTGAATACTTTAGCTGATTTTTTTTTTTTTTGCTTATGTCTTTCCAGATGGAAAAGAGAATACAAATGGGTTTTTCCTTTTTTTGTTGTTGCTGTTCTTTATTTTTATTTGTTTGTTTGTTTTTGAAACAGCCTTGCTGGGCGTGCCGGCACTCGTCTTTAATCCTAGCACTTGGGAGGCAGAGGCAGGCGGATCTTTGTGAGTTCAAGGCCAGCCGGGTCCACATAGCTAGTTCCAGGACAGCCAGAGCTACAGGGAAACCCTGTCTTGAAAAGACAAAAAAAAAAAAAGGAAACAGCCTTATTTTGTAGCCCAGACTGGCCTTGAACTTTAAAAAAAATTTTTTATTTTATGCATATGACTGTTTTACCCACATGTATGTAACCTGTGTGTGCACACCCTTGGAGGCCAGAAGATGAGGTCATCGGATCCCCTGAAACTGGAGTTATGGACAGTTGTTAGCTGTCATATGGGTGCTGGGAACAATCTTGGGTCCTTTGTGGTAGGTGAGCCATCTCTCCAGCTCCATGGCCTTGAACTTCTGATCCTTTGATGCCAGCTTTCCCAGTGCTAGGATTGCAGGAATGTGCTACTACACGAGCTTTTCCAGTACATGTAAGTACAGTATAAGATGAAGAGATCCTTGGAGGACCAGCAAGATGGCTCAGCAGATGAAGGCACTTGCTTAACAACCCGAGTTCCATCTTCCCAGGACACGGGTGGAGGAAGGAGAGAACCAAACCCACAACTTGTTCTCTGTACTCCACACATGCGCCCTAGCAGAAGTGTGTCTGGATATACAAACAAATAATAAGAAACAACAATAACAAAATGTTTTTAAGAACAGGGGCTGGAGAGATAGCTTAGTGGTTAAGAGCGCCCACTGCTCTTGCAGAGGACCCGGGTTCGATCCCCAGCACCCACATGGCAGCTGAAAACCGTCTTTAACTCCAGTTCCAGGGGAATCTGGCACTCTCTTCTGACCTCCGCAGCATTGCACAACACAGGTGCACAAACCTGCATTCAGACAGTACACTCATAAACATATGAAAATAAATTAAAAAAAAAGAGAGAAAGCATTGGGCCCTAGCACACTGCAGTGGCTTGCTTTCTGAGTTGCACATATAATAGTACTATGTGTATGCGATGTCTTCTTAGTGAGGAGTAGACTGTATGAATGTGCGTTGACGTATTTGTGTGTGCGCACTGGGTTCATAAACAGCACATATGTCTATGAAAACCTTTCTGGAAGGTGCTAACTCTCCTGTTACCTTAGAGCTTTCCATGAGTGGCTGAGGAGAGGAAAGATACTTGATTATTTCATTATCTTTATAAACGTTTATTAAACAGAACAGTGGTGGAAAATATCCATCTCTCAAGCCTTGCCTCTGGTCTCCTGGCCTCCACCTTTCTGTGGATGGAAGTTCGGATCCTGGGAAGCTCTGGTTAGTTCTCATTCTCACTATCTAAATCCAGCAGCATATTGGTGTTTAGGAGATGAAGAACCCCTCAAGCCTTGTGGAATTTCAAAGGGGTGCTAAGTAGTTAGCTGCCCTCTACCCTTCCATTCTCCTTTGCTTCCTCAAGTGCACCCCCCCCCCCCCCGCAGAGTCTCATCATGTAGCTCTGGTTGTCCTGGAATTTGCCATTTAGAACAGGCTGTCCTCAAACTCAGAGATCTATCTGCCTCTGCCTTCCAAGAGCTGGGATTAAAGGTGAACACTACCATACCATGTCCAGCTCAAATGATTAAAAAAAAATTTTATTTTACTTACGTGCACAAGTATTTTGCCTACACGTATGTAAGTGTACCACGTGTTGTGCAGTGCCCACAGAGGCCAGAAGAGGGCGTTGGATCCCCTGGAACTGAAATTATGGGCAGTTGTTAGCTGCTGTATGGGTGCTGGGAAGTGAACTTGGGGCTTCTGCAAGACCAGCCAGTGCTCTTAACAGCTGAACCATCTCTCCAGCCCCTCAGAGGATTTTTGAATTCCTTTCCTGTGTGTTACACAGCATCTCCAGATCCTCCTCTCCCTCTGGGGCTGGCAGGGTACTCACTTTTTTTTTTTTTTTTAAGATTAAAAAAATGTATCTTTATGTGTATGTCCCACAAGTATACTGGTGCCCATGGAGGCAAAAAGGTGTCGTGGAATCTCCTGGAGCTTGACCTATAGGCAGTTGTGAGTCATTCAACGTGGATGCTGGGAACTGAGCTTGGATCCTTCTGGAAGAGCAGCAAGCTCCATCAACCCCAGCGCCATCTTTCCATATCAGGGTGTTCTTATGGAAATGATCTCCCTGCATAAAATGCTTTTAAATCCTCTGGGGGTGACTAATGCTCTTCCTTGTGTGCACAGGAGCTTCTTGGAACTCTGACTGCTCTTGTCTCCTCTGCCCAGTGGTATATACTGCCCCACCCACCTCCAGTGCAGTGGTGTATACCGCCCCACCTGCCTCCAGTGCAGGAGGCCACAGGTCTTCAAAACCATCAACATGGCAATCTTTGCAGGACAGACCCTTGCAAATGCTGGACCCACCTCCTACAATTCTCTTCCTTTCTCTCTTCCACTATATACATCCTTCAGCTCTGGGTTTAGATGTTGCTTACTGGGGAAGCTTTCCTTAATCTTGAGGAATGTTCACCCCACACCACATTGCTGTGTTCTGCCACTTTGCAGAATTGCTTAGTTTATTTCTGTGTCTGTTTTCTCCAGTGCTCCGGGGAGCTTTGGCTCATTACCATAATGCCTAGCATCAGGGAACCCTGAGGGGATGTGTGGGACCAGTGAATGAATGAATCAATGAATGACCCTCCTAGAAAGCAATGATGCTTTTCCCAGGAACCAATGGCAGGCCCTGCCTTAGTAGGGGGCCAGCTCAGGGATGTGGCTGCGAGCTTGGGAGACCCAGACCATGGAGCAGACTGATGAGTGAGAAAGAATGCTGCAGGTCCCTCTGGTATCCTGGATACCAATAGGGTGGGAATGTAAACTGGGACCAGAGGCTGCATTCTTGAAATTTCACTGCCGCCTTGAAGGAGCCTGAAGGGAAGTGAACCTGACCTTGAAGTTCTTGCCTTTAATTTTCCACCCCCACTTGAAAAAAAAACATAAAAGGTACAACCATGCAACACATTCTTTCTGTGGGGGGTCAGAGGCTGGCCTCCGCTGTTACCCAGGCCCTCTCCCTGATGCAGGCACATCCTCCAGATTCATCGCCTTCCCTCTCTGAGGAGGTGCTGAGGCTTGTGGAACAGGAGCACCCTGGAACAGATTCCCTAATGAGGTGATTTGAAGACAACTGCAAGCTGTTTCATTCACTTTGCATTTTGCAGATAATTCTGGAATATTGCCCCCCACCTAGCACACTTGTATGCAAGGAATTATTATGCCAATTAAACAGATGAGGAATTAAAACTCAAAGAATTGCAGAGTCACATGGCTAAGGGAAGCCATGCCAGCATTTGAACATAGAACCTCTTGCAACTCCCAAGTGTCAGTTCTGACCACTGGGCCACCCACCTCCAGTAGCTCTGCCACATAGCACCCAGTTACCTTGGTCTTCCTGGGCTTCCTGTGACTTTCCAGGGACTAAACTGAAGCTTAAAAGAATGAACCAAGCAGCAGAACTTAAATTAATACATAGCTGGAAAGTTAGGGATGCCATTCACTTGGTGGAGTGCTTGCCTAGCATGGGTGAAGTCCTAGTTTGAACCCCAGCACTCTATAAAATAGGTATGGTGGGCCAGGCGTGGTGGTGCACGCCTTTAATCCCAGCACTTGGGAGGCAGAGGCAGGCGGATCTCTGTGAGTTCAAGGCCAACCTGGTCTACATAGCCAGCTCCAGGCCAGCTGGGACTAAAGGGAGACTCTGTCTCAAAAATATTAAAAAAAAAAAAAAAAAAAAAAGGGTATGGTGGTGCCAGCCTATAATCCCAGCTTTCAGATGGAGGCTGGAGGATCAGAAGTTCAAGGTCCTCTTTACTTACAAAGTGAGCTTGAAGGCAGCCTGGGCTACACAAGACTCTGTCTTAAAAACAGAACAAAACGAAAATTCTCCTGGAAGCGTCAGTGTTGGAACCTGGGCTATTGTTATCAGAAAGCTGTCTCCTCCTCTGATTCTTAGTTTACTCCTCTGTAGAATGGAACCAATAAGAACAAAGGCAATAAGTATTAGGCATGGAACCTCCATTTCTCTATCTGGAAAATGCATGGGCTGTGTTAAGCTTACTTCAGTTTCTTTCCCAGCACTGTCTTAAGGACTAAGAGCCCAGAGGTGAAGAAGAATCATCTTCTGCCTCACTTCTCCTTTGCCAGGAGTTTTTCTCCCTGTTTTTCTCTGGCTTAGGACATGCTTTCTCATCAATGGAAACAAACAGTTCAGGGCCCAAGTATGAACCTCAAGTACTGCATGACTGAAGAAAGGGGACATTATTGGCTTAGACATGGAACATAACAGTGTGAATTCCCCAGGACACGTGGGACGGACAGCATGAGGCTGGGAGGTGCGGTCAGCAGAGTGGGAAGGCAGTTCCCAGTAGAGGGTCTCCAAGCCTTCAGCCCCCTAAAGCATGTGGTACCAACCGGAAACTACTGCTGGATAGTGGGTCTAATTGTCTGCCTGCCTCCCTCCCTTCCGGTACAAGTGTTCTGCCTGCATGTATGTAAGTACACTATGTGTCATGCAATGTCTGAGGAGGCCAGAAAAGGACGTCAGATGCCCTGGAACTGGAGTTATGGATAGCCGTTAGCTATCATGTGGGTACTGGGAACCCAACCAGGGTCTTTGGCAAAAGCAACCATTGCTCTTAGCTGAGCCATCTTCTCCAACCTCCTAGGTGTCCCTTTTTAACTCTGGTTATGGTGCCTTGAGAAACACAATCTCCATGATCAAAATAAAGACAGACGGTATTCTTTTTTTTTCTTTTTTTCTTTTTTTTTTTTTAAACACTGAAGATCCATCCTGGCTGGATGGTCTGCAGGAAATGTTCTTTATTTTAATAATGCCTTCTGCTTTGTTTGTTCTGATTAAAAATTCTGAAACCTGGCAAACTTGTCTAACATGTGCTGAATGGGAGCATTTGCTGCCAGAAATCTATGGGGGGAAACCTCGGGGTCCCTTAGGGCTCTGATCATCTAGGCAGTGAAGGAAAGCTGCTGCACGAGAGCCTCAGAATATAACTTCTTTAAAAAATGCAAACATCAAACCTCTCTTTCTTTGGATACAGTAGAAAAACTCAAAGCAAGACTAAAAGAAGAAGCATGTGTTGAAGTAAGTCCTACTGGGGAGCAGCAGATGGACCTGCATTGATCCCCTAAATACACTCAACTCCTTTCCTTGGCATGAGGTGTGCTCCCAGGGAGAAAAGGCATTACACTTAAAATCTTACAAACTGGACAGACTCTCTTTCCCTTGTGGAGGGAGCAAATACTAAAGCATTCTTAAAATTCTGAATAAGATTAAAAACTGAAGATAAACAGCTATTAAACTCAAGGGTATGACAGAAAAGGCCCCCTCCTTCTCTGGCCTGAGTTGAGTGGGTGGGTGGGAGGTAAAAAGAGAGGAGCTGTGCTGAGGGGTACAATACCCAAGGGCTAAGAACCAGGTCCAGTAAAGGCTGAGGTCAGAGAGGAAGGGGTCAGGCGCTCACAAAGGCTTCTGGCCTGACTGGCAAAGACAGGACTTGTTGCCTCTGCACAGTTGAGACCCTGGGTGGATGCTACCCACCCCTCCTTCCCCACTGAGTAGGCAGACAGGGCAGTGGGCTCAGACCCTCAATCTTCACACAGGTAGGCCTCCTGTTCCTGGTCTGACCTCTCATCCTCTGCTTCCTGTGTTTTCTGGTGCAGCTCTTGTGTCTGTGCTTCGGCCAGTTTGGTTTCTGTTTTCTGGGAGAGCTGGCACACCTCTTGTACCTGGGATTTCACCAACTGGATGTGATTCCTGGCAGTTATAGAGGCCTGATCTGCTGCAGTTTGGTATGCAGCCTCTGCAGCCATTTCAGAAAGGCCGACTGCAGCCATCCAAGTGGTCCAGCTTCAGGTCCTCCTGTTGTTTTGACGTCGTCTCAGCCCTTGCTCCTGTGATCACCTGCCACACTTCATCCTCCTGTCAATTAATGTTCCCAAGTAAATTTGTATATTGTCGATACAGAGACACTAACGTATAAACAGCCTTAGTACACTCAGTGATTGCTTCAATCAATGCATATGTGGTTTGAGACAGAAAAGTAGAGGTGCTGTTACCAAAGACACAGCCCTCCTCATTAACGCTTCGTTACTAAGAGATTGAGGTTCCGATTTCTGAGCAATAGGAACCGCACACAGGGTCACACCGAATCCAGCCAACATAGTTTTGTGCCATGGTCTTATCAATTCTGAAAAACAGCGTTGCTTAGAGTTAGCCACGACGGGGACACACTGTACCTGAACAGTGAGGCTACGCTTCGGGACATCCAGCTCCTCGGGGCCGCCATCCTGCGGCCAGACGATATTATCTGAAATTCTTGAGACTAAAGGTGTTTCAGATTTCAGAAGTGAATATCTTGGGGAAGGGGACTCAGGTCTAAATATAATTAATTTATGTTTCATGTAAACTGGGAGATGGTTCTGCAGTTAATGACGTTTGCAGTGCAAACCTGGTGACCTGAGTTTGATTCCTGGAACCCACATAAAGATAGAAGAAAACTAGATCCACAAGGTTGTCTTCTGACCTCCACACGTGCTCCGTGGCATGTGTGCTCCCCTCTGCCCCACAGACACATCATGCATTCACATATACAGGATAATAAATTCTGTTTGGTATATACCTTATATACAAAGTCTATACTTTTTTTTTTAAGTTTTTTTTGAGACAGGATCTCTAGTCCCAGCTGGCCTGGAACTCACTATGTAGACCACCAGACTATTCTTGATTTCACGGAGATCCACCCACCTCTGTGTCCTGAATACTGGGATAAAGGGCATGTGCTACCATACCTGGCTCTTACAGATAATTTTATACAATATTTTTAGTGACCCTGTGTTTCATCCATGACTACACACGTCACATGAGGTCATCTGTGGAATTTTCAACTGTGTCCATATACTGGCCTTCAAAATGCTTTGGATATTATATCATTTTGAGTTTCAGATGTGCCACTTAATAAGGCACGTAATGGCTTCTTGTTTTTTGGACACAGTCTCACTATATACAGCCCAGGCTTACCTCAAACTTGCCATCTTCCTGCCTCAGCCCCTCTAGTGCTGGGATTACAGATCGTGTGCCATCATACAGGTGAAATTAGTCTAACAGCTAAGATTTGCTGAGCACATACATCATTTAGTTGAAAAGTGAGATCCGAGGTGAGGCACTGTCGTCTCCTCGTCCACACTCAGCAGAAACAAAAGCAACTGGCAGATCATGCCAAGGCCAGGAATTTAAACAACCCAGTTTAACGCTAGCTGTACTGCATCAAGCACATATGGATTTATTGGGCAGCTAAAAAACAGTAAACATGTGTGTGAAACAGTGAACCCCCTTTTCAGAGTTCAGGATGGAGCTCCAAAACCCAAGCTCAGGGATCCTTCTATTAGGGACCTGAGAAAGTTGGATATCACCAGATACTGTGTGTGTGTGTGTGTGTGTGTGTGTGTGTGTGTGTGTGTGTGTGGTTGCTTTTCAAATAAGGTCTCTCTTTAGTCCAGGCTACCCTATAACCCCTTATGTAGCCCAGGCTAGCCTTAATCACCTAGTAATCTTACTCCCCGGCCTTCATTGTCCTAGGACTGCAGGTGTGCACTGCCATACACAGCTAGAACTTCTCTTAAAGTGAGAACACCCTTTGTCTTTTTTACTGAACTGAGAAATCAGAGAAGCAAAGATAGATGATGGTTCAGTGGTTAATCTTCCCGGTCACTTCGACTGGATTTAGATTACAGGCACACTTGGCCACACCCAGTTTTTGGCTTTTTCGGGTGCTGGCACAGCAAACTCTTTGCCCCGAGTCACTTCCCGGCTCCATTTTTTTCCCCCCCAGACACAGTTTTGCTATATAACTGTGGCTGTTTCTAGTACTCACTGTATAGCCCAGCCTGGCTTTGAATTCATAGCAATTCTGCCTCTGATAATCTCCAAGAAATGGGATTATAGGCATGAGCCTGTAATCCACCCAGTTTGGACATTTCTTTTCTTTTTTGGGGGTATTTTTGAGACAGCGTCGCCCTTTTAGTCCCAGCTGTCCTGGAACTCACTCTGTAGACCAGGCTGGCCTTGAACTCACAAAGATCCTCCTGCCTCTGCCTCCTGAGTGCTAAGATTAAAGGCGTGCGCCACCACGCCCCGCTGGACATTTCATATAAATGGAATGATACAAGATGTGACTGCTCATGTCTTGTTTCTTCCATTTAGCATGATGATCTTAAGGTTTACCCACATTGTAGCATATATCAAGATTTCATTCTTTATTTTTACTAAATACTACTCTGTGGTATGGCTGTACCACATTTTATTTGACCATTTACTAGTCTGTGGCTTATCCTTTAGCTATGAGATAACATTTCTGTGAACTCTCATGTGCAAGGTTTTCTTTTGTGTGAGCATGTTTCCTTTCCTTTGGTAGCTGGTGGGTACTCCCCACCATTTTGTGTGTGTTGGTGACTCTTTCTGTGTAGCCTCACCTCACCTTGAACTCAAGGCAGTCCTCCTGCCTCAGCATTCTCAGTGCTATGGTTTCAGGCCTGGGCCACTTCACCCAGCTATCCTATCCTCATTTTTCGAGATACAATGGCCCCGAAAGGTTGAATTATTCTCCTGGGCCTGACATTTATAACTGGGATTCAGGCAGACTGACTTGAGAGTCTGTGCACTTCCCTGTGCCCCTCCTGAGTGCTTTCTACCCAGCAGTTGTTGTTCCAGGAGCCAGGCAGTCCAGGGAAGTTAGAGCAGATATGTCGCTGGCTGGCCAGGCTTCTCAGGTGACCACATGCAGTAATGAAAGACAGCTTTATTAAGGGTTACAGTAGAGCATTCCAAGGTCCTGGCAGGTGGGCCCTGGGACTGGTCATCATCAGGGAGGACAAGGATGAAGGCTTTGCATGAGAGGAGAGGCTTGCTCTAAGATCTGCAAGATACCTAATGCTTCCCAGGCAGAGATAGAGGGACCAGCCGGAAGGGGCCTTGGGCCCTCGGGTAAAGGGCTGGATGCTGCATGCCCTGGTTGCAGGCACAGGCTGACTGAGAAGACTCCCCAGCACAGGATGATGTCTAGCTGTCAGGTGTTGCTGCTGTCTGTCAGAAAGACCCAGGTTTGATCCTTCTCTCATCTCTCACATCAAAAGGGTGGCATGCTTTAGCTTGGAACCTGCCTAGTGCTTTTCATCTCTTGCCCTCTGGGTGCCTGGCCTTTCAAAAGATCCGCTTCTCTTCAGGGGGCGGGTGCATGTGTCATTTGCTGCTTTAAAAAAAAAAAGGATTTGGAAAAAAGTAAAGGTCTCAATCATCAGATACAAAACTGCCAGCTCTTTGGGCAGCTGGGTCCTTTCCTAGCCCTTTTTCCAGAAACTGCACAAAGGACCCAATGACGCTGGTATGGCAACTGATCCAAGAGCAGTAGAAGGAAGCCTTTGCCTCTTGCTACCAGATGTAAAGCCCCCTCCTCTCCCTGGGTGGCCTGTCACACAGCAACAAGTGATGGGACGTGCTTCCTGAAAGGTTTAGAGTGCTTCTGGGGACAGTAAGATTACACCTCAGAGTGGGAAACCCCAGTGTGAAAGATTGGGGAGTGGCGCTGGGACTTCTAGAAAGGCTTCAGGTGTGGGGAGGATTCAAAACAGCTCTATGGCATCTGGCCCAGCTTGATTCTGAATGTGTGCAGCAGAGGAAGGGAGAGGGAAGACATACAATACAGCGCAGGGTGGACGCAAGCTCTGAAAGCTGATGGAGCTGAACAAGAAAGGGCTCCAGCTACCAGCAGACACCGGTGCTCAGCAGCTGTACAGGTGCCTGGCTGGATCCAACTTACAGTGTTGGATACATGGCAGAAGTATGGGGCGCAAGCCTTGCCCCCGCATTCAGTCAGGGAAGCCCCACAGAAGCTGTAAGCAGTAGATATGGGATACATTCATGCTGGCAGAGTTCAAGCAGAAGAGGTTCCTGTGACATCAAGGTGGAAAGACAGTGTCTAGATGGGACACACTACATGGCAGAGGGGCATTCATGGAGAGAGAGAGAGAGAGAGAGAGAGAGAGAGAGAGAGAGAGAGAGAGAGAGACCAAGACCCCAAAGAGTAAATGAACAAGAGCCTTAGAGACCCAGTGAGGAAACCGTCTGCTGAGTGAGGATCCAGAGGGTTAAGGTGGCTAGGATTCACACTGGGCGTGGCTAAGGCCGCTAAGCATTTCCACTCTTGGGGCATTAGGACTTGTCCAAGTGTGGGGAGCAGGCAGCGGAATAAGGGATGCTTCTGATTCTAGGATTAAGTGATTCCTTCCAACCATTACCCTCTGGATATTTAGGCTCCCCCCAAAGCTTTGGATTTCTTGCTCTGGGACCACCAACCTAGCTCTAAGAATCCAGGGGTCTGCATTCATTTCCATTGTGCAGATCGAAAATTCTCTCCGAACTCACCAACTTTCCTTTCAGTGGCTCAGACTATCGTTATGATTTGGAAGATCATAAGGTCCTCTGTTCTTGGGGGCTCAATGAAGGGACCTCATGTTGATTGGATGCTACCATGTTGCTTATACTTGAATCTATTCATGATAGCTTTGCTGTGTTAACCACGAGGAAGCCTCTGTACTGTCTCTGTTTTCCATATACTTTCACATCAGGTGAAAGTGGTCACCCATTTTACAGATGAGGAAAACTGAGCCTCACAGAAGGGATTAGCTTACCCAAAGAGCTCCAGCCTGCATGACTCTAGGACATTCCTTCCTCTGCCACCCTCCACTGTTTGCCAGAAGCAGCACACGCTGCAAAGAAATCTTTGGCTATCACTTTAAGAGTTGAACTCTTACTTCCACTAGCATCACTTCCTGGTTCTCAGGGGCTCAGCCCTCTTGGAGGCTTTCCTCCACCCAGCCATTCTTGGATGGGATTTCTTAATGGTTCGTGCTCTGTTTCTGTGTTCTGCTAGGTATTAGAGAGCTCTGCTGTGCTGCTGTTCTGTTAGGTGTATGAACAAGGCTCTTACACGGCACAGCAAGGAACTGCTTGTGAAACCTAGTCTTTCTTTTTTTTTTTTTTAATATATATTTTGTACAAGATTAGAAACCTATTCTTTCTGAGCATTTGAACAGAGCTCTCTCTTCTGAGACTTACTTTTCTCCCTAGAAGAGCCACAGTGGGGCAGAGGTGACATGCATTCTTTGTCACTCTTTTATCCATTTTCTATGACAGCAAAGGGGGTGTATTCAAGTATGGTTTTCAGTATATTTTTATTGAACTTTTGTGGATTTCATACATCTTAATCGTAGTTAGCCCCCTCCCTGTCTGCACTACCATCATATTTTGTCATATATGTTAAGGCCTATCCAGTCAACTTTGTGTGCTCAGATGTCCCTTGGCATGAGTGCATCCGCTGGAGCCCCGACAGCCTGTCTAGTGTTTTTTCCCTTTAAGATCAACACTCTCTCATCCAGCAGTGATCAGCTACCAATGGCTACTCAGCTAAGGCTGGGGGTGGCTGCCCATTTCCCCAGTTCTATGCTGGGTTTTGTTTGCATGGGTCTTGTGTCTGGTGAGACTATTGCTGTAAGTTCTATATCTGCAAGTTCCCAGAAGCCTGGAAGACCCTTTTCTTATGGATATCTACTATCCCTGGCTCCTACAATCTTTCAGCCCCCTCTTTTGCAAGGATCCCTGAGCCCTTGGTGGGTTTAAAGCAGCTTTGCATACGGCTTTTGAAAAAGAACACATTGGCCTGAATATGTATATGTTAGCTCAAAAAACTCAAGCTGTCTTTCCTAAACTTGAGAGAGGGATATCCCAGGGGGAGGGATAGGTGATTAAAACCTGGATTTGGGGGGCTAGAGAGATGGCTCAGCAGTTAAGAGTACCAACTGCTCTTCCAGAGGAACTAGGTTCGATTCCCAGCACCCACATTGCTGGTAAGAACCGCCTTTTTTTTTTTTTTTTTTTTTCTTGGGGGATGGCCTCGCACTTTAGAGCACCCACTGCCCTNGAGGGAAGGGGGGTGGGGGTCGGAAAGAGAAAGGAAAAAAACCCAAAGGGGCCAAAAGAACAAAAACATAGGGAAAAGGGGGCTAAGAACAAAGAGGAAAAAAAAAAAAAAAAAAAAAAAAAAAAAAAAAAAAAAAAAAAAAAAAAAAAAAAAAAAAAAAAAAAAAAAAAAAGAACCTCCACCTTTAAACCAGGTGTGGTGGTGCACACCTTTAATCCTAGCACTTGGGAGGCAAGAGGCAGGTGGATCCCTGTGAGTTCAAGGCCAGACTGGTCTATAGAGTTCCAGGCCAGCTGGGACCCTGTCTCAAAAAGAAAAACAAAAACCAAAAAAACACCTGGATTTGAAGCTGAGTATGGTGGGAGTGCCTATAATCCCCAGGGGTGGGAGGATCCTGAGATAAGATCTTGATTTCCAGTCCTGCTGGGCTGCATATCAAGACCTTGTTTCTAAACAAAAACCAAACAACAGATGAAGCCTGAGGTCAACAAAGATACAATAAATGTAACAATAGATCTGCCACTACCCTGATCTCAATATGCCTCTTACAGGTCATATACTTGAAATGTCACAGTTCACTCAGTAAGTTTATACAATTGCTATGTGTCAAATAAAAAAGGAAGAAAGCTATCCATGGAAAAATTTCCTGGGTTGCAGCCTGAAGCACCCAACCATGGGTTAAGAGGCCACGCGTGCTGTTTTCACCTCAACCTCAGTTTTCTCATTTGTGAGTCGTGAAGTTGCGAGGGTGACTTTGGACCTGCAGAATTGTCCTGTGGGTCAAGGTGACCTAGCAGGTGTAAGAACACTTTTGTAAATTAGTAAATGTGACGTCCATGCAGGAGATTTAGCACAGTTTGTTCACCTCCAAGAGGTGAGCCTTTGAGGAAACTAGGCGGGAGCCTTTCATCGAAAGGGGAAGCACTCAGCTTGCAGTGGGAAGAAGTTTTGCCCAAGCCATGACACCATTCTCTCCACAGCAAAGTCCAGGGACAACCCAACAAAGCAGGGAGTTCATGTTCAAGGAAAGGGCCCATTTAGAAGAGAATCGACTAAATATAAGTTTATAATAAATCTTGGAGTGAAAGATTTTATTATTTATTTATTTATTTATTTTTAAGGCAGGGTCTGTAGGCCCAGCTGGCTTGGAAGTCACTATGTAGGCCAGGCTGGCCTTGATATCACTGAAATCTATCTGCTTTTGCCTCTTAAGTGCTGGGACTAAAAGTGTTCACTACCATGCCCTGCAAATTTATTATTATCATTATTTTTTTAATATTTATTTTTATTATTTTTATTTTTTTCATATGTGTATGAATGTACTTTCTGCATGTAGGTTTGCGCACCCGTGTCATGCAAATGCTGCAGAGGTCAGAAGAGGGTGTCGGATTCCTCTGGAACTGGAGTTAAAGATGGTTTTCAGCAGGCATGTGGTTGCTGGGTATCGAACCCAGGTCATCTGCAAGAGCAGTTGGAGCTCTTAACCGCTAGGCCAGCTCTCCAGCCCTATTATTATCATTATTATTATTATTATTATTATTATTATTATTATTGAGACAGGGTCTCCCTGTAGTCCAAGCTGGCCTTGAGCTCATTGCCTGCCTCTGCCTCCCGGGTGCTGGGATTAAAGGCATGCACTAGCTGGGCATGGTGGCGCATGCTTTTAATCCTAGCACTTGGGAGGCAGAGGCAGGCGGATCTTTGTGAGTTCAAGGCCAGCCTGGTCTACAGAGTGAGTTCCAGGCCAGCTGGGGCTACAGGGAGACCCTGTCTCAATAATAACAAAAATAAAGGCATGCACCACCACACCTAGCAGATTTATCCATTATTTTGGAAAAATAAAATTAAAAATATATGAGCTATATATATATATTTTAGTATTTATAGACATGTCGCCTCACAGTAAGATACTTCTGAGAAATTAGGCAGTTTCATCCTTGAATGAACTTGAGTTCCTATTGCCACTTAGTTGGTTTGGGAGTCACTTGGCATGGCCTCTTGATGTCATCAAGAGATTCAGTAAACAGCAGATGTACCAGGCTGCCATTTTTGTGACACAGTTTACTGTTTTACAGTAAACATGCTTATTCAGTTAGTAGAATGCATACACTCTACAGTAGTACCAACCACTGTGGTCAGTTCATAAACCATTAACAGTTGTACATTGCCATCATCAACTACTGTTTCAAGTGCTATAGAATAGGGAGTATGTTTATTCCAGCACCCCACAGACACTTGAGGAGTGTGTTATGCGTTACACTGCCATGTGTGGTGGCTGCATAGCCACTTGGCATAGGAATGATTCAGCTCTGTGATCATCTCTTGGAACCACAGACCCATGTTCAGTTCTTTTTTTTTTTAATTTAATTTTATTTATTATGTGTATGAATGTACTGTCTGCATGCAGGTTTGTGCACCCGTGTCGTGCAATGCCGCGGAGGTCAGAAGAGGGGTCTCAGATTCCCCTGGAACTGGAGTTCTCCTGGATTTGGAGTTACAGACGGTTCTCAGCCGCCATGTGGGTGCTGGGGATTGAACCCGGGTCCTCTTTAAGAGCAGTTGGTGCTCTTAACCGCTAGGCTATCTCTCCAGCCCTCCTATGTTCAGTTCTTAACTGACTATAATATTGTTACATGGCCATGCCTGCATTTAACAAAATTGAAGTGATCATTGCAAGTATTCCCAGGCTTTTAGAGTCAGGGTCCCCCTGTGGCCTGAGCTGTCCTGGAACTCCATATGTAGATCAGGCTGGCCTTAGTCTCACAGAGATCTGCCTGCCTCTGCCTCCTGAGTTCTGTAATTAAAGCCATGCATCACCATACCTGGCCTCTTTTAACTACTTTTTTTTTTTTTTTTTGGTCTTTTTGAGCCTAGAGCTCGCTCTGTAGACCAGGCTGGCCTTGAACTCACAGAGATCCGCCTGCCTTTGCCTCATGAGTGTTGGTGATTAAAGGCAAGGCGTGCACCACCACACCTGGCTCTCTTTTAATTTTTTTTTTTGACAGGGTCTCCCTGTACCTCCAGCTGTCCTGGAACTCACTCTGTAGACCAGGCTGGCCTTGAACTCACAAAGATCTGCCTGCCTCTGCCTCCCAAGTGCTAGATTTAAGGCGTGCGCCACCACGCCCGGCTTCTTTTAACTTTTTAACATCATTGAAATCCTTCTCTTGGAAGGGTTGCTTGCTGTCTCTGCTTACCCTAGTGGGTGTTTTCCTTAACTGCCAAAGGTACCTATCCTTGGGTATGATTTGAGTAGCTCTGCAGTGTCACTTTTAGCGACTTCATGGAATCCTGCCTCTTTTGGAGTGTTAGTGATCCTCTTTTAGTGTTGTAGACTGTACTTGAGTTGCTTGATCAGATCTAAGATACCTAACCAATCTGTAAGGATGTCGACTGGTCCTACTGATGGCCCAGATGATGGTGGTTGATGGGAGCAATGCTTGGGTAGGCACTGGGTTTTATAAGCTCACCCTTCATATTTTCATATTTCAGTGATTCTTCCTTTACCAAATAATCTTCTAAGTACAGGGATCTCGAAAACAAATATCCAGTTACTGAGTTTCCTGTGATGAAAACAGCCTGGATTTGAATCTAAGCTTCTATTTGTATAATCTGTACAGCCTTCGATAAGATAGTCTCAGTTTTCCCCACTGAATAAAGGGAATTGTGTTGTTCACTAACTCAGGGAATTTCCAAAAAGATTATGTGACGTCATTGCTGTAATGAACTTTACCGGCTTCCTGGACCATCACAAACTCTCCACCAAAGCTAATTATGATTATTACCAAGTGTTCATGATTTTCACCAGATGTAAATTTTATTTTCTTAAGACAGGGTCTTACTGTGTAGCTCTGGCTGGCCTGGAACTATGTAGACCAGGCTGATCTCAAACCCAGAGATCCCCCTTCCTCTGCTCCCAAAGGCTGGGATTAAAAGCATGGATCGGGCTGGAGAGATGGCCTAGCGGTTAAGAGCGCCGACCACTCTTGCAAAGGACCCGGGTTCGATCCCCAGCACCCACATGGCGGCCAAGAACTGTCCGAAACTCCAATTCCAGGAGAACTACAGTTCCAGGGGAATCCGACGCCCTCTTCTGACCTCCGCGGCATTGCACGACACGGGTGCACAAACCTGCATGCAGACAGTACATTCATACACATACAGAAGTAAAATTAAAAAAAAAAAAAGTCTCTTGGTTATACTCAAATGCACTGTGTTTTGTTAACAACTCAAGGCAATGCACCATAGTAAGACTTAGGAAAACCAAGTACATTTTTCTTTTTATGAAGGAGGGATGAGAGTGTTGATGGGTAGTGTGAACGGGAAAGCATAAAAGAAATAGACTTCTCTATTAGAGATGAATTCTCACAAATACTACCTGTTGTTCTTTTNGCCCTCTTCTGACCTCCGCGGCATTGCACGACACGGGTGCACAAACCTGCATGCAGACAGTACATTCATACACATACAGAAGTAAATAAAATTAAAAAAATAAAAATAAAAAATTTTAAAAAAAAAAGCATGGATCACCAGGCCCAGCCCAGATTTTTTTTTTTTTAATGAAACTCATCTGTGGCCCAGTTTTTCTTTGAAGTGTAACTTATAACTTCAGTAGCACTCTGCAACTAAGATCTGCAGCAGAAGGAGGGATGAGGACCACACCAAGGCTGGGGCTGGAGTATTACCAGCAGGCAGGGGGTTTGCGTAGTGAGAGACTCCGTCCCTCCAGCATCAGGTACACAGAAAGGTATGATGGCCCTGTCTCCTAACAGCCAGATGGATGACAAAGCAGCCTGCAGGTGTCCTGGCTCACCCTGCAGGTGTCCTGGCTCACCTGCCACCTGCAGCCCTCTGTTTCTGGGGATAGCACTTAGGTTCCTTGTGTCTGATATAAAATGGACTGAAGGGAAGGGTATGGGAAGGGTATAGCCTTCTTTCAGATTGATGTGTTAAGCCAGGAATCTCCATTTTGCAGGGAGAAGTCATTGTAACAATACCTGTCATGTCTGAATAACTCCTGATTGGCTATGAGCTGAGGAATTCCAATAAGCCATGGTTGAGAAACCTGTCCAAAGAATTAACATTAGTTAAAAAGTAAAAGCTGGGGACCTCCCAGGGTCCAAGTTTGGTATTCTGTCCAAGTGAGTTTGTTCCCTTAGTGTGGGGGGGGGCAACTTAGAGGTGACTGCCAGCCATGCCTGGTGTTTTAGTGTGACAGTAGACACATGTAGAATGATTTGAGGAGTGCTACCTGGTTTGTGTCAGGCAGGGCTGGTGCTTCACCAGCCTCCTGGGTCTTCCTGGACGCTGAGGGCCACCATGGGGACATTCTAAAGATCTGAGTCGCAGGGAGAGCCAAGCAGTGTAGTGCAGGAGTCTTGAGATTCTGTCTTTGGCAGTCATGGTTTCCCGTGTCCCCAGAAAGTTCTTCTGAAGCTACAACACTGGACCTGCGTGCAGTCTGGATTCTTCCTTCTTCTGGATGAAGGGATGGCCTCTTTGGAACCCATCCCCCAAACATTGGCCATACCCCTACCTGCTGAGTGTCAAGGATCCTCCCCCAAAGCCAAGGTCAGACAGCATCCAGTTTAGCTGATGCACGGGGCTGTTCCCTAAACTGCTGGAGGTCTTAACTGGTTTAAGTCACTGACCGTCCAGGCCAACTCCGGAAGGGAGGGGTTTTGTGATAATTAATATCAATCATCAGTTTGATGGGCACTAGAATCCTGTAGGAGATGAGCCTCTGGCCATGTCCTTGGGGACTTACCTAGATAGGCTTAACTGAAGTGGGAAGACAAATCTGAACTGTGGCCTGGGGTCTAGGACTGAATAAAAAGCAGGAAGCAAGCTGAACACTAGCATTCATATCTCTCTGCTTCCTGCCTGGAAATGCAACGTGACCGGCTGTCTCCAGCTCCTGCCACCAGGCTTTCCCTACCAGGATGGTCACTGTCCTCAAGCTGTGAGCCAAAATAAACCCTTTCTCCATTCAAAGTATTTGGCACAGAAATGCAAAGGTGTCTAGTGCAGGGTTTCTTCTTCCAGGGCTGCTCAGCCCACCAGCCTGGGCAGGGTCCATTCCTTGGTGCCCCTACCCCACACCGAGATGGAGATTGGATTGCCTCTAGAGCTCCTTGCACCTCCTCCGAGATGCTAGTGAGAAAGCAAAGGCTTGCTTGCTCACTTGGCACCTGTCCGTGGGTCTCCTGCTGAAGTAACAACACTCCTCCTTTGCCCTGCTGTCAGCTCATGCACAGGGCATACATGGCAACAAGCATGCGCTCAAACACACCACTCACGGCACACACCTTTGGTGTCAGGGTAGGGCTGTTTCATTGTGGGAAGTCTGATGGTTTTTTTGTTTTGTTTTGTTCTGTTTGTTTTTCATTCTCTGAAATAGGGCCTCACCTAGTAGATCATACTGACCTGGAATTCGCTATATAGCCAGGTTCAGCCTCCTAGGGCTGGAATTACAGAAATGCACCATCTCATACTGGGTATTCATTATCTTTATCATAGCCCTGGGATGGATCTAGCCACTGTCCGGTGGGAATACCGCAGTGATCCAGTCCTGATCACTGCTCTTGTGACCACCGTCCCCAGGGAAATACCTTAAGTCATTGTGAAGAGCTGGGAAGGCAGGCAGAGAGGCCAAGGGTTTCATTTGGTACAAAGTGTCAGAGCTGTCTTGCATAGGAGATGGCTAGTTAAATGTGCAACATTTCTGCCAGGTAACGGAGCACTGAACACCACCTCATGCAAACACTGTGCAAACCCTTGAGAGATCTGAGCTTCCATAATCTCCCAACCCTGGCCAATGATGCTACTCTTAGCCCATAGTACAGTGCTGTGCACAGGGTACATGGCTGGTAAGTTGCTGTGTTCACAACTGTGTTTGGGATATGACGTGTGTGTGTGTGTGTGTGTGTGTGTGTGTGTGTGTGTAAACTTAGGTATCAAAAAGCACAGAGACCCAGGCCATCACCCTCACCCCCTCTCCTGTCCTCCTGCCAACGGGAGGCATGTCCCCAGGATGTTTGCAGGCTTTATTCCGCCTGGGCAGTTACCCAGGCTCCTTTAACCCACAGCCGGATGGGGACTGGCGCTGGCAGAGGGAAGGGCCACACATCATTGTCCCTTTCGCTGAAACACACCTCTCAAGAAGTTCCGGGGTGGGGCGGGAGCTTGGCTCCAAACACAGGCCTGCCTTTATACCACTTCAACAGGCCAGAGAGGGGTGATGGCCATCACAAACAAGGGCTTCTCCAAGGAGGAAATACAAAGCCTCTATCCGGAGGACTAGGGATGAGGAGGATGGACGTGTAGTTGTCTGGTCAGGGTCTGCTGGAGAAACACAAAGGAAGAAATGATCAACCCAGGACTGCCCTTCCTCAGTGTCGCCTAGAAGGACTCTGGTAGGGTGAGGCTGGTCCCCAAACTGCAGTCTGGATTTCTTGAGGGAAATGGGGAGTAAGGGGTTCCTTTCCTGGTGGTAAAGTTGCTGAGTGATCTCCGTCTCACATCTTCCCCCACTAATCCCCAGATCTCATGTATAGGGAAGCTGGGAACACTGTGGGGAAGGCTTTCCCTTTGGCTCTGTGCTTATCAGCAGTGTTCTGTTTTTGCATGAATGAAATCTGCTCAAAAGCAGGACGGAAGAGCCTGTGATATCATGACACCATTCACCCACTCATTCTTCTGTTCAGCCATTTGATCAACAGATGTTTACTATTGCACATCTAAGAGATCAAGCAATGAGTTGACTAAGATTTCCCAAACTTCAGCCATTGGAGTGTGCTGCCCCAATTTTTGCTCAAAAGAAAGGATGATGTGGTCACTTCCTAGCTAGTTAGCCCGCAGGAAACCTTAACACCTCAAGTCTGATCTGCCTTAAGAAAGTAGCCTGGGGGCTAGAGTGGTTAAGAACACCATTGGCTGCTCCTACAGAGGACCTCTGTTCAGTTCCCAGCACCTATATGGCGCCTAACAACTGTCCATAACTCCAGTTCTAGGGGCTCCAACACCCTCTTGTGATCCTTGGGCATTGTGCAACCCGGTGCACTTACATACATGCAGGGCGTACACACGCATAGAATAAAAAAATAAATTTTTTAGGGGGGAGTGTTTTTGAGATAGGGTCTCCCTGTAGCCCCAGCTGTCCTGGAACTCACTTTGTAGACCAGGCTGGCCTTGAATGCACAGAGATCACCTGCCTCTGCCTCCAGTGCTGGGATTAAAGGCGTGCACCACCACCACGCTCGGCTATAAAATATTTTTAAAAAGAAGAGAGCCTGGCCAGTGTTGGAGACGTTAAAGACATGGCAGCACCAAACTGAAGCTCTGCTCTCAGCTGCATCTGAAAAGCTGCAGGGACTCAGAAAGAGAATGTACTGTAAGAGGCCTGTACTTCTTCCTGCTTTGCACTTCTGCTCCCTAAGTTACCCTGTGTGCTGCCCAAAGACAATGTGTGCACATGGGGAACGTAAAATGTGAGTAGAATTCATAAAGGAACCTGATGTGCCCTTTGCCTTGAAGCACTTTCCATTCTAGAGGCAGAGAAGAGCAGAGTGCTGACAAAAGTGCTAGCTGTGTGATGTTAGGGAGTTGGGGACACCTGTGGTGGAAGAGACTGCCCAAGGAAATGCTGCTGCAGCAGTCCTGGTTGCTGGGGAAGAGACGCCTCTGGAAAAGGGCCTGAGCACCCCAGCAGATGAAGCAGAGAACAGGCAGAGAGAGACTTCAGGGTCTTGAGAGCAATGCCTGTGGCCAGGTCCACCGGCCCACTCTGCCACATCCTCTGTACACGTGGATCCTAATAGTGAGTGATGTTTGGTGAATGCAACAAGCCACAGCCAGGGTGTGAGGTGCACAGTCACAGGGTCTCCCAGGACACCCTGCTGTGCTCTGTACTCCCCTCAGCAACCCTGCGAGGGAGGCGGCTGCCGTGGTAGAAGGAACCCAAGGCCTGGAGTTGGGCTTACTTCAGCTCAGATTTCAGAACCACTTTTCTCAGGAGGTAGAGACAAGAGGATCGGGAGTTTCAAGAGAGCCTGGACTACATAGTGAGGGGTATGTGTGTGTGTGTGTCCATCCTTGTCTGTAATTGTGGAGTGTGGGAACTAGAGGTCAGCCTCAGGCATCTTTCTTCAGGATCCACTTACCTTGTTTTTTTTTGAGACACATTCTCCCACTGGGACTTGGAGCTCTTTGATTAGGCTAAGCTGGCTGGCCAGTGAGCCCCGCACATCTGCCTGTTTCTGTCTCCCCAGCACTGAGATTACAGTGCATGCCACCACGCTTGTGTTTTAGAAGTTTGCTGGGGATGGAAGTCGGGTCCTCGTGCTTGCAAGGTAAGCCCTTGAGTTGCTGAGCCATCTCCAGTGTCTCAGGATCTTGGGGGGGGGGGTGTTTTTCCTCATCATTGAAGTAATCGAATCCCTCAAAGTGACTGTGAGTGTCTAGTGAGACAAGGACACAGAACACTGAGTAGTGGCCCGGCACTCCACAGGAGCTCAAGAAATATGATTTAATCATGTTGTGAACATGGTTAAATTTTTTTTTGAACTAGGGATGGAACCCAGGGTCCCATATATGCTTGGCAAGCCATTTACACTGAGCTACTCTTCCAGCCCTAAATATAACTCATTAAAAATACTGCTTCTCTGGGCTGGAGAGATGGCTCAGCAGTTAAGAGCACCAACTGCTCTTGCAGAGGACCCGGGTTCGATTCCCAGCACCTACATGGCGGCCGAGAACCGTCTGAAACTCCAATTCCAGGAGAACTCCAGTTCAAGGGGAATCCAATGCCCTCTTCTGACCTCCGCGGCATTGCATGACATGGGTGCACAAATCTGCATGCAGACAGTACATTCATACACATACAGAAATAAATAAAAATTTTAAAAAATTAAAAAAAATTAGTAAATAAAAAAACTGCTTCTCAAAAAAAAGGGGGGGGTACTGGAGAGATGGCTCAGTGGTTAAGAGCACCGACTGCCCTTGCAGAGGACTCAGGTTCAACCCCCAGCACCCACATGGCAGCTAATAAAATGTCTTTAAGCTAGGCATGGTGGTGCACACCTTAACTCCAGCACTCAGGAAGCAGAGGCAGGCAGATCTCTCTGAGTTCAAGGCCAGCGTGGCCTACAGAGTGAGTTCCAGGCCAGCTGGGGCTATAGGGAGACCCTGTCCCCCAAAAAATAAAAATACTGCTTCTAGGCAGGTGAGATGGTTCAGCAGATAAAGGTACTTGCCACCACGCTGGAAGACTTGAATTTGATCTAGAACCCATATGGTAGAAGGAGGGACTTGACTCCTACAGGTTGTTCTCTGACCTTCTTATACATGTGTGGCTCATGTGCTTCTGTGTAACACACACACACACACGCACACACGTACACACTAAATGCAATTTTTAACATTTAAAATAAAAACATCAAAATACTGCTCCTTAGCTTGGTATCATGGTTCAGGTCTAGAATCCTAGAGTTTGGGAGTCTGAAGCAGGAGGATCACCGAGAGTTAGAGAGTACCTGGGCTATGTAATGAGTTCCAGAGGTCAGCTTGTGCTACAGAGTATGACCCTATCTCAAAAACAGCAACAAACTCCAAAAACTAAAACACACTGCTTTTATATGCTCTTTGAGCCCTTACAGCAGAAGTCCTTGGAGCTAACCAGGTGGTTGCCAGGGCGGTTAGCCTCCCTGAACCTTAGCTTCATTATCTGAAAAATGAGATACTTACATAGGTAGTAAAGTCCCCCCAGAGTCCCCAGTGTGTCCCTGGAACAGGTATCCTTTGCCTCCTGACTTCCACTCAGATTTAAATTTCTCATATTGAATGCCACTCGGTCCCAGAGCTACCTGGGTGCTTATTCCCACTCCGTGCCATCCTCCTTTGAAGCAGGGTCTGTCCTAGTTTGCCTCTCTCGCTGTGATAAACTGTCTGACCAAAAGTAGCTTGGGGAGAAAGGGGTTATTACGTCTTGCAAGTTAGTTCATCATAAAGGGAAGTCAGGGCAGGAGCCCAAGGAGGAACTTGGAGGATCGCTGCATACGGACTTTCCTTCCAGCCTGTTCGTTTAGGTGCCTTTCTGATACAGCCCAGGAATGGCATAGCCCACAATGGGTTAGGCTCTCTTACAGCAATTAGCAGCCAAGAAAATATCCCACAGACACGCCCACAGGCCCTTCTGATGACCAAAATTCCTCAGCTGAATTTCCCTTTTCCTAGGTATGTCAAGTTGACAACTTTAGGACGGATTAACCGTCCTAAGGTTTTGGGGCTAGAGAGGTGGCTCAGTGGTTAAGAACACTGGCTGCTCTTGCAAAGGATCTGAGTTCAATTCCCAGTACCCACATGGTGGCTAACAACTATCTATAATTCTAGCACCTGGGGATCCAGTGCCCTCTTCTGTCCTCTTCAGGCTTTTGCACAACCTAGGAGCACTTACATACATGCAGGTATAACACTCATACACATAAAATAAAATTAAATTTTTTTATTATTTTTATGTGTATGAATGTACTGTCTGCATGTAGGTTTGTGCACCCGTGTCGGAGGTCAGAAGAGGGTGTCAGATTTCTCCTGGAATTGGAGTTACAGAAGGTTCTCAGCCGCCATGTGGGTGCTGGGGATCTAACCCGGGTCCTCTGCAAGAGCAGTAGGTGCTCTTAACCGCTAGGCTATCTCTCCAGCTGTTTTTGGTGTTTTCGAGACAGGGTCTCCCTATAGCCCCAGCTGTCCTGGAACTCACTCTGTAGACCAGGCTGGCCTTGAACTCACAAAGATCCACCTGCCTCTGCCTCCCAAGTGCTAGGATTAAAGGCGTGCGCCACCACGCCCAGCCCACATAAAATAAAATTTAAAAGTCATTAAAAAAAGATTAGCCATCACAAGATCTCATGTAGCCCAGGCTGACCTGGAACTTGCTATGTAGTGGAGGATGACCTTGAACTCCCAATCCTCCTGCCTCCGCCTACTAAGTTAGCATTACAGGTACCTGCCCTGTCAGCTTCTTTTTCTTTGTGACTATCAATATGCACTGATTCCTCCTTATTTGAGGTTTTAGTTTTCTTCAGTAAACTATTAGAAAATATTAGTATTAATCTTGATTCTTGTGAGAGAGTTACCACATTCACATGGCCTTTATTGCAGTATATTGTTCTGTTGTATTGTCAGGATTGCTCATTTCTTACTGTGCCTAGTTTATACACTTCATCATAAATGTATATGGAACAGCGTATGTGGGGTTCTCTACTGTTAATGATTTCAGGCATTCATTGGAGATCTTGGCATGTATCCCCCACGGGTAATGGGATACACTGTGACTCTGCAAAGTATCCATATCAAGTTCCCCATTTCACTAATTGTGTGGTGCAAGGTACTTCAGAAACAGCTTGTCTGGATTCACACCCAGCTCTGCCCCATTCCAGCTGGAGGGCCCTGTGGACCTACAACACAGAGAGCAATTAATCACGCAAGGCAGTGTCGTTTTACAGGGTTGCTGGCTGGATTAGGTTGAGTGAGCACAGGTAGTAAGTGATCCTGGATGATGGTGATCCTGGATGAGTGAGAATCTTTACTGTCACCATACCACCAGCAGTCAAAGTCATTCCCGCATGGACAGCTGACCTTAACTGAAACTTGAATCCAGACCTTCCTGTTCCAAACCCATGTTCTTTTCCAGGTCACTGGCAGCCTCTCTTGGTGCTGAGAGCCAATCTGGGGTCCTGTATACTTTCAGGCCTCTTATCTCTTGAGCTACCCAGACTCTCCTCAGTAGGTCTGCTCACGCCCCCACCCCCATTGCTAGGAAGAAGCTATGTATGACTGACCTTCCCCTTCTCCCCATTCCCTGAAAGACCTTGTGACCAGCCTGGCTCTTTTCAGACCTTTCTTCTAATCTCATGCTCTCCTTCCAGACCCTGAGGCAGTTCTTGCCTTTTGTAGCTGAAGGTTCTTAAAGTAAACAGACGAGATGCTACTATGAGCAAATAGTAAGCCCTGGTCAGGTCAGCCCCCTGCGGCTTTGCAGAGCCTCCTGCTGCAGAGCCATGCCTCAGGACTCCAGCTCTGTGGTTCTCATCCCCTCACCCCTACAGTTACAATGGCTGCCCCCCCCACCCCACCCCCCCAACTCAAGCCAGGGAGCCTGATGTACTTTGCACCTGGACCTGGGGCTGCAGGCTGCACCCCCTGGAGCTCTGGGTGATCTGTCAGTCACAAATAGCCCTTGAAACCTTGATTTCCTCACAGTGTAGCAGGCAGTTGCAAAGGCTGAAGACATATGGAGCAATTTGCTTGGTTGAACCATGGCTGCCCTTCCGGGGACCCCCCCACCCCTTCCTGCTGGAGTGGTCCATTGTGCCCAAGCTTGTTTTTCTCTGACTCTTTCTTGTGGCACCTTTCATGGTAGATTCAATTTAGAATGACATCTTCAATTTTTCATTCCTCTCTAGATATATTCACTCATACAGCTCTAGAGCTGTATGAGTGAATATGCTTGTGTATTTGTTTCTGCCTGGTTTCCACATCATACAGGTCCTTGCTGCTGAGCCTGCAGCAAAAGCTGTGCAGAAGACATTTGGTAATTAGTTTTGGATCTTCCCGATAGCAATGTTTTCTCTGCTTTAATTCTTCAGGGGTGATATACAGATGTGGGCACAGATCAGGGGCTCCCCCAAATCCTTTCTCATTGCCTTTCCATTTCTATATGGCAAAATAACATTTAAACTATTGATGTAAATTTCTCAAATATGTTTTATCTTTATTACTTATTTTTTATTTTATGTGTATGAGTGTATTGACTCTATGTATATAAGTACAGCAATGCCCGCAGAGGCCAGAAGAGGAGTGCGTTGGCTCCCCTTGGAATTGGAGTTAAAGACAGTTGCTAAGTCCCTGTGGGTGCCGGGGATTGAACCCAGGTCCTGTGGAAGAGCAACCAGTATTCTTAACCACTGAGTAATCTCTCCGGCCCTGTTTTATTTTACTTAAAAAACAAAACAATAAGCCGGGCGCCTTTAATCCTAGCACTTGGGAGGCAGAGGCAGGCGGATCTTTGTGAGTTCAAGGCCAGCCTGGTCTACAGAGTGAATTTCAGGTCAGCTGGGGCTACAGGGAGACCCTGTCTCGAAAAGACAAAAAAAAAACAAAAAAAACCCTAATTATTTTGCTATAAAGATGGCTCAGTGGGTAAAGATGCTTCCTGCTAAGCCTGACACCCAGAGTTCAATCCCCTGGACCCACAGGTGGAAGGAGAGAACTGACCCCTGCACATTGTCTTCTGTCCTCCACACATAGACAATAGCACACTATATTGCACACACAGATGCATGGATGTCCATACATGTGCAAAGTAAATTAATATAATAAAAACTTAAAGACTAATTATTTGATCCATCCTGCATTTTAGGGAACCCATACATACCTCATAGTCACACTGACCCGGATGCAAAAATACAAAATCAGGGGCTAGAGAGGTGGCTCAGCACTTAAGAACACTCGCAGAAAGTTGGATGGGATGGCCTAGGGGTTAAGAGCGCCAACTGCTCTTGCAGAGGACCCAGGTTCAATCCCCAGCACCCACATGGTGGCTGAGAACCGTCTTTAATTCCAGTTCCAGAGGAATCTAATGCCCTCTTCTGACCTCCGCGGCATTGCATGACATGGGTGCACAAACCTACATGCAGACAGTACATTCATACACATAAAAAAAAAAGTTGGATAGATAGATGGACAGGGACAGTCAACACCAGTGTCCAGTGCAAAAGGACCTGTGGGAGCAAAGTGTGCGAGTTGGGAGTGTGGTTACTCAGTTTGGAGACGTGAGGAGGATGAGGAGGTAGACCTAGGCTTGGGTAGGAAGACTTGGAGGAGATTGAAGCAAAATAACTTTTTTTTTTTTTTATTATAGGGGGTGAGTAGGGGAGTGGAAAGGATGGAGGGAGTGGAAGATCTGGGAAAGTCAACATCCAGTGGGAGGAGGTTTCAGAATGAGGAGAGGGAGGGATAGACTGGGAGAAAGTGAAAGAATTGGGGTGAGAGAGATGTCAGAGAAGTGCTTGGAGAAGGGTGAGAACTCATGACAACAATCTGAGCTTTAGGGAATCCACTTGTTGACAGTCTAGGTGAGGCTCAGAGCACGGTTATTGGTTCCCCCATCCATGTAGGTCATGATGAGGAAGGGGGGGCGGAGAAGGGGCAGGATGGAGGAACCTTGATTCATACTCCATGCTCTACCCCAATGTCTTCTTTTTTTTGAGACAGAGTTTCCCTTTAGTCTCAGCTGGCCTGGAACTCACTTTGTAGACCAGGTTGGCTTTGAACTCACAGAGATCCAAATTTCTTCTTTCGTACCATGAAATCTTGCATGTGAGTTCACCTGTTCGACCTGTCATATAGCTGAGAATCAGGAGGCTTTATTTATTTATTTATTTATTTATTTATTTATTTTTAATTTTTTTTTTTTGGGGGGGGAGCCTCATTCTGAAGGGAAAGGAACACGCGTTGTTTGAGCTCTGTTCTTTGCAGTTGTGCTTCATGAGGTCCAAAGAGGCAAAGGGTCTGGCCCAAGCTAGGAAGACAGGACCCTGTGGTTCCAATGCCCTTGCCTGCTTCTCTGGCCTCTGGGCTCCTGTATGTCATTGGTGTCCAGGAAGAGGAACCCAAGGACATTGATGTGGAGTGGGGGTGACAACCAGGCACACCAACTCACACCCTACTCTGGTTCAGGGATCATACATGATGAAGGGTTCCAAAGTAACTGACACTTGACAATCCACAGGATCCTCCCATGGGATGCGCAGCAGGTATGCCCGCATGATGTTTCTGCAGGACGATGAGTCTACTAATGAAAATGAAACCAGAGGAGAGACAGAAGCTGTCAGCCTCCCAGGGGTGATCCACTCCCTAGGGAAGGAGAATTGGCTGGAATCACTCCACTCTGGTTCCCAGCTGGGAAGGAGAGGCCATTTGGGACAACTCTTGGGGTGGGGGGGCAGGTCTGAGCAGTGGGCCGGGGCTCAGGTGGCCCATGTCCAATCATGGCACAGAGCAGGAACCAGGAGCCCTGTTCTGTAGGAAAGTCTGTGGGTGTTCCCTTGCTGTCTGTCAAATGGAGAAATAATAACAAGGTTGCTGCGGTGATCACGATTTGAGAATCAGAGTCAGAAGTGAAAGTACTCTGAGGACCTCACAGTATTTCTAAAGCACAGACTTCTCTTTGTCAGGACAAACAAAGGTACAGGAGAGCCCTACTGGGAATGGCAGTGAAATATTTCGTACTGTCTTTGTTCAAGAGTTCATGTATTCACTCAATGAACATTTACTCAATGCTGAAATACACTCTGAAATTATGGCAGTTGGTAAGATTCTACTCAGGGCCTCATGAAACTCATGAGGTGACAGGCATGTGGGAAAATGATGAAATACGTTGTAAAGAGATAGCTTTTCAGGGCTGGAGAGTTGGCTCAACACTTAAGAGCACTGGCTGCTTTTGCCGAAGACCCAGGTTTAAATCCCAGCACTCACATGGCAGCCGTATGTAACTCCAGTTTCAGAGATCTTCTGGTCCTAGTTTAGGCTTCCAAAATGAGCATCTTTCAGGGTTATCTAATTTTTTTTTTTCTTTCTTCTCTCTCATAACCAGCTATGTCTTTGGCAAAAACTGATTAATTTTTTTCTTATCAGAGTTTGTAATGAAGAGTCTTTCTGGGAATCTTTTCCAATTCCATGATATTTTACAACCGCCCCCCCCCCTTTTAAGAGGACTTTCTTTTTTGGGGGAGGGGGTTATTTTTGAGACAGGGTCTCCCTGTAGCCCCAGATGTCATGGAACTCACTCTATAGACCAGGCTGGCCTTGAACTCACAGAGATCCACCTGCCTCTGCCTCCCAAGTGCTAGGATTAAAGGCGTGCGCCACCACACCCAGCACAAATTCCCCTTCTGTATTAGATTAAATCAACTGTTTTCATTCATTTTCTGAGCAGTCATCAGGACCCAAACCCAAATTTGCAAGTTCACCTCCACATGACCGAGTGACCTCAGGCAACCTCAGGTGGTCTCAAGAAGGATGCATGTGTACTAGGGAATAAACAGGAGCTGCTGACGAGAGTGCAGCCAGAGCTTTACAGGACAATACTTGTAAAGTACTGAGCAACTGTCAGTGCTGTTCTCAAGAGCTGGGACATCGGGTCCTCAGAGAGAAACGCAGAGACTGCCTTTCAGTGACTGTATTGTTACAACACAGTGATATACATATGACACAGTGATATACATACGCCGGACCTAGAAGGGTTGGTTGAGGGGGGGCATGGTGGCACACGCCTTTAATCCTAGCACTTGGGAGGCAGAGGCAGGCGGATCTTTGTGAGTTCAAGGCCAGCCTGGTCTACAGAGTGAGTTCCAGGACAGCTTGGGCTACAGGGAGACCCTGTCTCAAAAAGACAAAAAAAAAAAAAATGACCTGGAAGTATACATCAAACAAACCCTTTTCCTCCTCAAGTTGCTTTGATCAGTGTTTTTTATCACAGCAACAGAGAAGCACACTAGTAGAACAGTCTGTTTTATGCCCCAGTTCTTCTCTTTTGAAGTGATAATTGTTACTCTGTGCCACTATACGTTGGACATATATAACTTGCTTTTTACTTTATAGCAGCTCAGGGTTAACAGACTTGGACTTTTAAAATCTTAGCACTATAGCCATGGCTCAACACTAAGAGCACTGGCTGCTTTTGCGAAGACCAGTTAATTACCAGCACTCACATGCAGCCTATGTACTCCCGTTTCAGAGATCTTTGTCCTAGTTTAGGCTTCCAAAATGAGCATCTTTCCAGGTGATCTAATTTTTTTTTCTTTCTTCTCTCTCATAACCAGCTAGTCTTTGGCAAAAACTGATTAATTTTTTTCTTATCAGAGTTTGTAATGAAGAGTCTTTCTGGGAATCTTTTCCAATTCCATGATATTTTACAACCGCCCCCCCCTTTTAAGAGGACTTCTTTTTGGGGAGGGGGTTAAATTTTGAGACAGGTCTCCTGTACCCCAGATTGTCATGAACTCACTCTATAGACCAGGCTGCCTGAACTCACAGAGATCCACCTGCCTCTGCCTCCCAAGTGCTAGGATTAAAGGCGTGCGCCCCCCACACCCAGCACAATTCCCCTTCTGTATAGATTAAATCAACTGTTTTCATTCATTTTCTGAGCAGTCATCAGGACCCAAACCCAAATTTGCAAGTTCACCTCCACATGACCGAGTGACCTCAGGCAACCTCAGGTGGTCTCAAGAAGGATGCATGTGTACTAGGGAATAAACAGGAGCTGCTGACGAGAGTGCAGCCAGAGCTTTACAGGACAATACTTGTAAAGTACTGAGCAACTGTCAGTGCTGTTCTCAAGAGCTGGGACATCGGGTCCTCAGAGAGAAACGCAGAGACTGCCTTTCAGTGACTGTATTGTTACAACACAGTGATATACATATGACACAGTGATATACATACGCCGGACCTAGAAGGGTTGGTTGAGGGGGGGCATGTGGCACACGCCTTTAATCCTAGCACTTGGGAGGCAGAGGCAGGCGATCTTGTGAGTTCAAAGCCAGCCTGGTCTACAGAGTGAGTTCCAGGACGCTGGCTACAGAGAACCCGTGTCTTCCCAAAAAGACCAAAAAAAAAAAAAAAAAGAAGCATTGGTTGAAATAGAGTGTTAAGATGGAGTGTTTCACCAGTGAGGAAACTGAGGCTCAGAGAAAGGAAAGGGCTGGATCAAGATAACCTGATGTTACAGAGCCACTCCTGTCACCAATTAATAAAAAGGGCAGTGGCCTGAGGCCTGTGCCATGCCTGTCAGACATGCCTAGAACCTAGGTTGGCCTGACTGGGCTCCACAGTGCTACTCAGGGATTCACAGAAGCAACATTGGGATCAGCTTCCACTCTGAGTTCTACCCAAACCCATCCTAGCTGGAAACTGGGAGAGCACAAAGAAAACCATATGGTCTTCGGAGTGTGCATGATCCGATGACCCCTGAGTGTGTGCATGTGTCTCCCTCTCCTCAGACCAATGGAAATGCACACAGCGTCCCTGGGCACTGGAGCTGATGGCATCTGCCATTCTGAGTGCAGGTTTCTTTTCCATGTGGCTCACCATCTGGAGTGGCAACCTGCTTTTCTTGTGTTGGTGGTGCGTGGATGTATATGTACGTGCTTGTGAGTGCACAGGCCAGGGTATTGTGTTCATTCTCTGTGCTTGAGCAGCTGAATGAAGAGACAGCAAGCATTGGCACAGAGGACAATGCCCAGAAGTCATCCTCGCAGTGTGAATGAATAATTCATACCATATCTGCCTCTTTCTAAGGCTTCCCCAAATAGCCGTTTTAATTGCTCATGTCTTGCGCTGCTGACTTTAATGTAGTTGTCTTTGGCTCAGAACACTTCGATGTTTCATGTTGACTTACCAGTCAGGCTTTACTTCAGGACAACATTCTCTTCATTTTCCTCTTTAGAAAGAAAAGATGAGGGCTTAAAGAAAATGATACTTTGGGGGAAGAGAAAACCATGTTTATTTCAACTCTTGTGGATCTTCCTCTTTGTAATAGGTTATCATCTGCCTCTGTGGTCCTAAAGAAAAATAAATAATCAACAGTTGTATGGGTAGGTAATGCAAGCTTCCTAGCCCAATCATCAAGCACTTGAGAATCTACAGACTGCAGACTTTTGATAGTGGAGCTGGCCCAAGTCTAAGACAGAAGCCGTGTGGCAGAGGTGGAGGAGCGGGGCTCCCCAAGCCCTTTGGAACCCAGCTGATTCTATTACAAGACCCAGATGCCACATGGTGCTGCAAGATTAGATGTTTTCCCTGCTGGATCTTGGTTTTGCTTTGATATGTGTGCTAGTTAATTGTTATTGTCACCTTGACAAAAAAATCTAGAGTCACTTGGGAAGAGGGAACTTCAATTGAGGAAAATCCCAGATCAAATTGGCCCGTGGCCATGCCTGTGAGAGATCGTCTTGACTGGTGATTGATAGGGAAAGCCCAGTCCACTGTGGTTGGCAACATCCCTAGGTCTAGGCTGTGTAAGAAAGCTAGCTAAGCATAAGCCAGTGCGTGGACCAGTAAGCAGCCTTCCTCCATGGCTCCTGCCCCAGGTTTCTTGTGTTCCTGCCCTGACTTCTCCCAAAGATGGATGGTGACCTGGAAGTATACATCAAACAAACCCTTTTCCTCCTCAAAGTTGCTTTGATCAGTGTTTTTTATCACAGCAACAGAGAAGCACACTAGTAGAACAGTCTGTTTTATGCCCCAGTTCTTCTCTTTTGAAGTGATAATTGTTACTCTGTGCCACTATACGTTGGACATATATAACTTGCTTTTTACTTTATAGCAGCTCAGGGTTAACAGACTTGGACTTTTAAAATCTTAGCACTATAGCCAGGCATGGTGGTACATGCCTTTAATCCTAGCACTTGGGAGGCAGAGGCAGGCAGATCTTTGTGAGTTCAAGGCCAGCCTGGTCTACAGAGTGAGTTCCAGNATGGCCTTGAACTCACAGAGATCTGCCTACCTCTGTCTCCCAAGGGCTGGGATTAAAGGCGTACCACAGCCGGGCATGATGGTGCACACCTTTAATCCTAGCACTTGGGAGGCAGAGGCAGGCAGATCTTTGTGAGTTCAAGGCCAGCCTGGTCTACAGAGTGAGTTCCAGGACAGCTGGGGCTACAGGGAGACCCTGTCTCGAAAAAACAAAAAAACAAAAAAATAAATAAAATAAAATCTTAGCACTATTGGCAGCTTGGGGGACTTTTAAAGTTGGGCTTTATTTTATGTTATGAGAAAAATATGAAATTTGGGGGACAAAGGATAGATGGTTATGGTTTAAAAGTTATACATTTGAGTGTCTAGGTGACACAACTCTAGCTGAGTAGAGTTGTAATTATGGTTCATTTGTCTTGATTGTCAATTTGCCCCTGGGAGGGAATTTCTTAATTCTGTTCATTGAGATGGGAAGACCTACCCTGGGTGGCACCAATTCATGAGCTTGGCCCTAGTCTGAAATGAAAAGGAGATAGCCAGCTGAGTACCAGCAAACATGCTTCAAGTTTATTGCTCTCTGATAGTGACTGTGGATGTCAAGTGACGAGGTCTCCCAAGCCCCTGACACTGTCACCTGCCTGACATGGTGGACTGTAACCTACAATTGTGAACCCGATAAACCCTTTCTCCCTTAAATTTCTTTTGTCGAGGTATTTTATCACAGCAGCAGGAAGACAGATGCTTCTAAGTACTATTCCAAATTTAATGCTTACAAGCATAGACTACTGTAGTACAGTATAGAATTTTTAAAATAATGCTTAAACTGTAGCCAATGAAGCTATGACCCACTGTTTTTTAAGTAGTCATAATGTTTATTTTATACTTGTTTTTAAAAACTCTTTGAAAGCCAAGTGTGATGGTGCATACCTTTCATCCAGCACTTCGGAGCCAGAGGCAGGTGGATCTCCTTGAGTTCCAAGTCAGCCCAGACCAAAAGATGAACCTTTCAAATCTGAGCCCCCCCCCCCCAAGACAGAGTCTCACTATGTTGACCAGGCAGACCTCACTATGTAGTTGAGGATGGCCTGCCCTAAATACTGGGATTACATGCATATGGGACCATGCTGGGTTAAATGTAGATGGGTTTTTGGTGTTGTTTGTATTTTAACTCATATCCCTTGTATGCATAAAGAAGAACAAAAGACTGCATATGCTGAAGAAAACTCAGGTGTTCCTAAAACATCTTCTTATTCCGAGTCCAGCCCTTTGGAGTTGGTTTTTCCCTGAGTTATTGATACCTGTGCTTTTAACCTTGTGCTTTGTGTTAGTGGTACAGCCTTGTTATCAGGCCCCACACAGGAACCTGAGCTGATGCTGGGCTTGGGAGGCAGCTTGGCACCTCTGCCTCCTTAACCTACTTTCAGCTCCTGTTTTAGGAATGTTGCTAGACCGGTCTGTCCACTGCTTCCTCCGCTCCCTCCAGGAGTGTGTGGCTCCTAGAGATGCAGAGTGTTCCCCTCTTACCTGTGGGATCTTATCCCAAGCCTGTGCCGTCCATCACACTAGAGGCAATGCTGGGGCTGTGAGTACCTGTACCCACACAGGCAGGGACAGCTCCACAAGGATGTAGCCTAGCTGAGTAGGGTGGCATTATGCCAGCATTGGTAGCACAGGGGTCCAGAGATGCTTAGTGTTCTGATGTGGGCATCTCAGAAGTGGTGAAATAGAATGTGCCAGTGTCATGGCGGGGCCTGAGCCTTTGCAAACTGTATGAAATCTAGCTTTCATTCTTGCTTTCCCATTGTTTAAGCTAAAGGAAGAGTGGTACCTGCCTCACAGAATCAATGTGAAGGTAAAGGAAATACTTGGTTTTACCTGTTTTACATACAGACTGTATTCAAGTGCTTCTAGTTAATTGACATTGAGCAAAAATGCTTGTGCTTTCTGTTTTGTGTTTGTGTGTGTGTGTGTGTGTGTGTATGTGCAAATGTGTATATATGTGCAGGTATGTGAGCTCCTGCAGGCCAGAGGAGAGTTGAATATCACTTTCCATCATATTCCCTTGAGACAGTATCTTTACTTAGCCTGGAATTGCCATTTTTTACCTAGACTGGCAGGGAGCAATTGCCAACTCCCCAAAACACTAGTGGCTATACCTTCCCTTTTTTTTTTTTTTTAAAAACAGTCTCACTATAGCCCTGGCTGGCCTGGAACTCACTATCTAGACCAGGCTGGACTCAAACTCACAGAGACCTGCCTGCTTCTGCTCCTGAGTGCTAGGACTTTTTTTTTTTTTTTTTGGTCTTTTCGAGAGAGGGTCTCCCTTATAGCCCCAGCTGTCCTGGAACTCACTGTGTAGACCAGGCTGGCCTTGAACTCACAAAGATCCGCCTGCCTCTGCCTCCCGAGTGCCAGGATTAAAGGCGTGCATCACCACGCCCGGCTCTGAGTGCTAGGATTAAAGGGGGGCACACCTGGCTTTTTACATAGGTGCTGGGAATCCAAACCACGGTCTCCCTGCTTGTGCAGCACTCACCCACCGATCCACCTCCTCAGCCTTTGTTTTCCTTTTTGAAATACAGTCTAATTATGCAGCACAGTTGGTCTAGAACTTGTAGCAATCCTCCTGCCTCAGCTTCCCAAATATTGGAATTACAGGCAAACAATCAACAGCGCTTTAAAACATTTCAGTTATGTTACTCCATTTCAGGCTCACAATGCCTTCTACATTTGGGAGAGGCAGATACTAGATTTATAGAGGTGCTGTCACAAAGATGTCATATTCTAGCCTTCTCCTTGCCCAGAGAAGGCAGGTACTTGCCTAAAGACAGAGTCAGGATTCAAATCCAGACTTCCAGGGCTCAGTCTGAACCATGCCAGCACAGGAGAGGCTTAGGCAGAAGGGATCCTAAAGAAGGTACCAGAAACCAGTCTTCTTCCCAGAAGGTCAGGTTCTTAGGGAATGTTGACCAGAGTCAGCATTCAGAGAGGATTCTGGAATGGCTACATTTCAGGAAATGGTAGAAAGCTCTGTTCTGACTGCTGAGGGGACTTCTGGATAGCTGGCACCTTGGAAACTCAGTTCAACTTTGGAATCCTTTAGACGGAAAGGATGAGACCTGCAGGCCTTGCCAGGAGCTGTGTGCCAGGTGCTGTGGTGAGCGATTGCCTGGCCTGGCTTCCCTGCAAGTGCCCCAGGAGGCGTATTTTCTCTACTGATCTATACCTGTGGGACACCTGAGGCTCAGAGACCGGGAAGGAATGGGCTAAGACGATAGAGCTAGAAGGATGGCCTGTTAGTTCTACTAGGGTGGGGCTGTGTGAGGGCAGACAGGGAGGCCAGGAGCTCTGGTCGGCGGTGGCGTTGGCCTTTCATGAGATGATCCCGAACCTCTGAGGAAGTTCATCTCGAATGAATGGGAACTTCAGAGTTTCATCTGGTTCCTACCCAGTAATAATTCCCCTTCCTGTATAATAAGAGTAAGACTGGGAAAACGCTATCAACAGCTGTTTGCTGGAGGCTGTGCTGAAGTTCACTGCATTTCCAGTGGAGCTGAACCCAGCACCAAGCTGACTTGATGTCTTAGTGTTATAAGTATAATTGATACAGGCCTGGGGTTGTCTCTGGGTTTTCAGATTATTTTATTATTGGTTTATAGTTGTTTGTAGGTGCTTGCAGAGGCCAGAAGAAGCTCTCTAATCTGCTGGAGCAGGAGTTATAGGCAGTTGTAAGCCACCTGAGGTGGGTGCTAGGAATGGAACTCTAGAAGAACAGCAAATACTCATAACCACTGAGCCATCTCTCCGGCCCCTGGCCACTGAGTTTTAATTTCAACTCTGCTCTGCATCCCTGGGTGACCCTGGGAAAATATCTTTGTGCCCTGGTTTTCAGTAAAGCCAAGGCATTCATTTGTTAGGTGCTTTTTAGTTCTAACTTTCTTTTTTTTGGGGGGGGTGTCTTTTCAAGACAGGGTCTCTATGGAGCCCCAGCTGTGCTCTGTAGACCAGGCTGGCCTTGAACTCACAAAGATCTGCCTGCCTCTGCATCCCAAGTGCTAGAATTAAAGGTGTGTGCCACCACGCCCAGCCTTTCTTTAATCTGGCTACTTTCATGGCCTCACTTAGAGGGTAAATAAATAAGGAATTACTCACGTCTATTGGCCATTCACTATGTCCTCAAATGCTGTTGCATGCATTGTCTTGTTTGGCCCACAGAGAAGCCTGTGTAGGTCTGTCTGAATGGTTCTTACCTGCAAAGGTTGTTAGAGAGTGAGGAAACATTTATGAAATGCTTTAAGAGCTGCTGGCATACAGTGAGGGCTCAATAATGTATTACTATTTTTGCTTTGCAGATGTGATTTTAAATATCTTTCCCAGGGTCCCAAGATCCAAGAGGTCGAAAATGACAAAACTTGGGTTCAAACCCAGGGAGGGTGGCTTCAGAGCCATATGCTCTTAGCTGTTCCTCTACACTGTCCCTTGATAAGATAAGGCACTTGAGCAACACGCTGGAGAGCAGTGAGACACTTAGTGCCACAGAGAATTCCTGCCCCGAATACACGATGACTCCATGTTTAAGGAACAGCACAGTGGAATGTGGCCCTACAGTTAGTCGGCCATGCTTTATTGTCAGTGTCATCCATGAGGTTCCAGCAGGTGACATACAGAGAGGACTCACAGATTCCCCCATCAATGAGCTTCAGAATATCAGGGAAGGGGCACAGCTATAGAAACATGGAGATGGAGGTAAAGGAAGGGAATAGGAAGTAGGCAGGGCAGAGGGAAGAGATTTGATGGTAAGATGAGCCACTGGTGTGTGGGATCCAGTCTGAAGTCTGAAGAGAACAGGTGGGAAGAACAGTCTGGAACAGGTGGAAGGAACAGACCCTGCAGCTCGTCTCCCTCTTCCTGTCCTCATAAAAGGACCCAGGAGAGTGAAGAAACCCAGAATCTTCTGGATAAAGCAGCCAGACCAAAGCAGAGATGGCAGGGGAGTCTTAAAGCCGGAACACGGGGACAGGTGCTTAGAGAGAGAACAGGAGGAAGGAAGAGGAAGTGAGAAGTGTCTTCAGAGAAAAGCGACATGGGCTTTCCCAGAGCAAGGCTCTCCACTTCAGAGAGCAGATATCAAGTCAAGTCCAAACACCTGCCATCGTCCAGCCTGTCTGCTTTAATTTCTCTCTCTCTCTCTCTCTCTCTCTCTCTCTCTCTCTCTCTCTCTCTCTGTCTCTCTCTCTCTGTGTGTGAGAGAGAGAGAGAGAGAGAGAGAACACATGCATTCCACAGTGCATATTGAGGTCAGAAGGCAACTCTCAGGGGTTGCTTCAAACTCATGTCCTCAGGCTTGCATGCAACCCCTGTACCCACTGAGCCAGCTTGCCAGCCCCCTTAATTTCTACAGAGTCAGCACTTACACAGGCCCAACTCCTCAGAGAGGAAAGCAGTGGGATGCAGTGCACGGCTTTTTGTAATAGCTGTCTCAGCCTGGACAGTTATTTGCCACAGTTTCCATGCCACACTATGCAACTCAGGGTATGTGATCCAGCACACAGCCACTGCCACTAATGTTAGCTGCGCCATGTGCTCAACATAGCCTCCTTAAGCGAGGAGCAGCAGCATCTTATATATGAGGAAACATAATCAGAAGGTGAGAGTGGATGCCTACAGGGACAGAGTGATAACCCAAATGGCTGCTGCCAGAGTCCCATGAGTCATGACTACCACTGTGGATCACGGCGGGTAAAGACTGATGGTGGGGTTGTGATGGTGGAGGTTCATGGGTTAAGGATATAAGCTACAGGGTGACATGATTCCCACAGTGCATAGGTATCTCTCCAGGGATCATATTACCAACACATGTGATTGAGGGCTTGTTTCCTGGCACACCCTGTGCTCAGCACATTCCACTGGTTATCTTATTTTATGCCCACTCCAAGCACAGGAGATTGCAAGTTCTCATAGGTTCCATGAAGAAACACCTTTTAGCAAGGTTACATAACACATGCAGCTTTAGTAAGGTGGAACCTGGGGTTCAGCCCAGCAAGCATCGGATTCCTGAGACTTGGTGGGTGACAACTACCCAAGCTGCCCACCGAGGTTTTTCCCCTTCTTGACCTGGCCACAGCCCATAGGTGTCTGTACACTCTCCCGGCCCCTTGGCTTCTTATGTCTGTCTGGCTCACCTTATCATGTATCCTTGCTTCCCTTAATTACTTGTGGCTCGCTGCCTGGTGGTGGTGGGGGGGGTGCCATGGCTATATCTAGTGTTGTGGGATATCACAGGATCCTTCCTGTTTGAAGTGCTGCCTTGTCGTCCTAGGCACACACTGCTCTGGAGGGCAGAGACAAGTCTTATTCATTGAGCCTAGCTGGGACTGGGCTGCTGACTCCTCCTCCTGCTTGGTGGGAGAAGAGTGGAGGGTGAGATGGGATCATCTGTAGTCACCTGCAGCCCCAGAGCCCCCAAATCAGGCTCTGCTTCCTCCTGGCCTCTCACCCCAGCACAGCCTGCTAGCTTCTCTGTTTCTCCAGTGCACCAGCACCATCCCCATCCACAGCTTTGGAGCTTGCTCGTCTCCTGCCTTTCCCTTAATCTTTGCTCTGTCTGCCGGCTGCTTCCTGCCCTCTGGGCTCACCAGGAGGTTCCCTACATGCTTCCCCCTCCCATGACCACCACCCTCCTTCCTCCAGCCTAGCACTCTTTCATTTTTTTTTTGTTTTTTTTTTCTGAATACCATACATTTCTGAAACATTTGCTTCAAGTGGAATATGCCTTTCTCCCTAGATTAGAAGAGCTGGGCCCTGTCTGTCTTGTCACTTCTAGGGTTGTTTATTAAAGCTCTGCTGTGAGCCATGTCTTCTACAACACATAGCCCATAGGTCTGTCATTTATGTCTTTGTTAAAGGAATGAAGAAAGTCATGGGCACTGAATGGAAGGAAGCAGGAAGGAAGGAAACCTTTAAGCTTGGGGTCAGCCTCTCTCCCCACCCCCATCCATAGAAATTGGCCAGAGGGGGGAGAATGTTATCTGGAATTGTGAAATCTAAGCTATTGGAAGTGTGTGTGTGAAACAGCCTGGGGCTGGAAGAACCAGCCTGCCCTTGTGCCTGGGCGGGGAGGGCAGGTTCTGCTGAAAGTAGAAGGGGGGGGGCCTTTAGACTGTGATCTTTCCTATTGGCCCCTTAGAAGGGGAGAGTGAAGCATGTGTAAGAGTGAGTGAGTTCCCACTTGTGCCCCTTTCCCAAAGCCCAGGGAACAAACTGCGGAAGAGGAGGCGTGGTAGATTGTAAGGGCTGTGGAGAGATAGGGGTGAATCATGAGACTACAGGAATATAGTCTGGACACCTGATTGATCAACATGCCTGTGCATACAAGCTTCTCCAACTGGACTATGGGAACCTTGGGTTGTTCAAAATTTGGACATAGATACTTGCAAAATGCACCAATTACTTAATTGTATGACATACTGATAACAGCAATGTTAGATCGTGGCAAACAACTGTGTCATTGTTTGGTAGAATCCCTTGAAAACATAATAAATAAAGTAAATTAAAATAAAAGGTTGAAAGCTAAGCATAAAAAGAACAACAAAGTGAGTGAGTTGGCCAGCCGGGACAGATGGGTGAGTTCAAAGCCAGCCTGAGTGACTAACAGAGTGAGTTTCCAGGACCGGCTGGGGCTACAGGGAACCCTGGTACTTGAAAGGACCAAAAAAAAAAAAAAAAAAAAGTGAGTGAGTGATGGGGGCTGGAGAGATGGCTGAGCGGTTAAGAGCACCAACTGCTCATGCAGGGGACCCAGGTTCGATTCCCAGCACTCACTTGGTGGCTATGGACCATCTTAACTCCAGTTCCAGGGGAATCTGACGCCCTCTTCTGACCTCCCTGGCATTGCATGACACAGGTGCACCATGCAGACAGTACACTCATACTCATTTTTTTTAATGTGTGAGAGAGAGAGAGAGAGAGAGAGAGTGTGTGTGTGTGTGTGTGGTGGGGCAGAGGCTAGTCTTCATGGATGGGCGTGAAGGGGCCTGGGCTTGCTCAGGCTGCACAGGGAACATGGAAAATGGCTTACTCATTCTGAATTCATTCCTAAGAAAATCACCACCTAGTGTCAAGCCTGGCAAAACGCTGCCTCCTCCTTGCCCCTTCTTCTCCCCCCCCCTCCTCTTCCTCCCTCCTCTCCTTCCTCACTGGCTCCCTAGAAGAGGCACACTCAATACCCAATACTGCTACTGCCACATGCACCTCGTCCTGCAGGAAAGCAGCAGCTTGCTGTGTGAGCAGAGTGAGGAGCCTGTTGGTGCCTCCTGCTCCTGAGCTGCTTGCCATGATCCCCGACAGGTGTGCCTGTGTGCCCCTTGTACAGTGCACCTGGCAGAACCTTACCTGTCTCCAAGACAACACATCCGGGCTGTTTTTCCAGGAAGGCCAGTTGCAAAACATTCAGGAATGTTTGTGCTCCTTCAGAGATTTGTAATTAAGAGGCAGAGCTGGCTCTTACCTGGAGTCGTTCCCTGCCTTCCTCCTGCTCCTCCAGCAACTGGCTCATTTGATTTATGATTGGGGTTATTGGCAGCCCAGGACATGGAGGCAGAGACCTATCAGACCTGGCTGGGTACAGGGTAAGAGCTGGGAGTTCCAGGTCCTAGTCACACCTGAAAGCAGGCATATTTTCCCAGCTCACATTCTTGGTACCTGCCCAAGGTGAACACTACAGGCCAGTGAAGAACCCACAATTCCCAGGACGGGATGGGATCCATTAAAAACTCTGCTTTTAGCAGTGTTCTGCGTGGGTGGCGGCGGTGGTGGTGGTGGTGGTGGTGGTGGTGGTGGTGTGTGTGAGTAAAAGTCCCTGTGCCGCTAAAACACTTCTCTTCATCCTGGTTCTCTGAATGACATGTCTCTGCACACTGAATAATTCATCTCCCTCTGAGCATCTGTTCACAGAGAACTTACTGTCTGGATTTCTGTAAGTTGTATAGTTCTTTCCCATAGCAACTTTCCCCTTTCCCATGGAAGAGCTCTGAGCATCAGCAGGCTGTTCCGCCGTGACCGCATCCAGGAAGAGCCCAAAGCCTTTCTTTCCCCTCTGGCCTGCCTTTTTTTTGGCGGGGGGTATTTTTGAGACACGGTCTCCCTTTAGTTCCAGCTGGCCTGGAGCTCGCTCTGTAGACCAGGCAGGCCTTGAACTCACAGAGATCCCCCTGCCTCTGCCTCCCAAGTGCTGGGATTAAAGGCATGTGACCCCACACCTGGCTCTGTTTGTTTTTTTAAATAAACTTTTACTTTCCTTTAGATTACATTTTTGTTTTTAGATTGTGTCTCCTCTGTAGCCATGGCAATCCTCCTGTTTCCATTTACATTATTGTCATGAGCCACTATGCCCAGCTCCTTTTAAAATCTGAATTCTTTATTGTTCTTTTGTGTGTACATGTATGTATACGTGCACACGTGTATGTTCTTATGTGTACGTTGTGTGCCTGAGTATGGGGGTCAGAGGAATAGCCTTGGGTCATTTCAGACACTGTCCACTTTTTTCTTCTTTTTTCCTCCCCTTTTTCTTTTGAGACAGTCTCACTGTGTGGCCTGGGGTGGCCTAGAACTTGCTATGTAGACCAGGTGGGCCTGAACCCATGGGATCAGCCTTTCTCTGCCTCTGTAGTGCTGGGATTAAAGGCATACACCACCATGCCTGTCTTTTGTTGTAGTGGTTTGGTTTGGTTTGTTTATTTGGTTGTTTTTTTTTTTGGCCTTTTCGAGACAGGGTCTCCCTGTAGCCCCAGGTGTCCTGGAACTCACTCTGTAGACCAGCCTGCAGGCTGGCCTTGAACTCACAAAGATCCGCCTGCCTCTGCCTCCCAAGTGCTAGGATTAAAGGCGTGCACCACCACGCCCGGCTTGGTTTGGTTTTTAAAGACAAGGACTCTCATTGGCCTGGAGCTGACCATCTAGGCTAGGCTGGCTGGCTGGCCAGAAGATCCTGGGGATCCACCTGCCTGTCTCCCCAGCACTGGGATTCCAAGCATTACAAGCATATGCTACCAAGCCTGGCTTTATTTTTTTAAAAATGTGGGTTCTGGGGAGCCAATCGAGGTCCTCTACTGAGCTAACTCCTCAGACCCAAATGTCAGTTCATAAAAAATTACTATTATTATTATTATTGGGTTTGTATGCATGTGTGTGGCTGTAGCACACATATGGAGGTTGGAAAACACTTGTGAAGTCAATTCTCTTCTACCTTTACATGGGTTCTGAGCCTTGAATTCAAGTCAGCAGTCTTGTGCAGCAAGTGCCTTTACCCACTGTGCCATCTTACCAGGCCCTAAAATTCTCAATTCTTTAAAACATTTTCATTTTATTATTTAATTATTTGTGTTTGTGTGTATGTGTGTGTGTGTGTTTGTCTGTCTGTCTGCCTGCCTGCCTGTCTATGCACATGTGTACAGGTGCCCACAGAGGCCAGAAAAAAGTGTCAGATCCCCTACCTGAAGCTATAGGCAGTTACAAGCTGCCTGATTGTGGTGGCTAGGAACCAAATTTCAGTCCTCTGTAAAAGCAACAAGTGCTTTTAATCACTGTGCCATCTCTTCTGCCCCCTAAAATCTTGGCCAGGTGTGGTACATGCCTCTCATCCCAGCCAGTACTCAAGAAGCAGAGACAGGTGGATTTCTGTGAGTTAAGGCCAACCTGGTCTATACAAGTTCCATGGCAGCTGCAGTACATAGTGAGACCGTCTCAAGCAAAACAAAACAAAAACCAATTCAAAAGAACAGATCTTAATTATTAATAAAATTGTCCTTTTATTTACAGTTGTTTATTTTGGGTTTGTGTATGCATGCCATGGTTGTGCATGTGGAGGTAAGAGGACAGTTTGTGGGAATCAGCTCTCTCCTTGCACCATGTGCGTTCCAGGGATTGAGCTCAGGTCATCAGGCTTGATAGCAAGTGCCTTTAACATTAAGCTGCTCCTAGCCCTGACGTTGTTTTGAGGTACAGCCCTCCGTAGTCCAGGCTTTGAACTTGGTTTTGTTTGTATGTAGCCCAAGCTGGTCTGGAACTCTTGATCCTCCTGCCTCCACCTGAGTGTTGGGATTATGAGCTGCTGCGTACATCTAATAAAATCTTAATTACTCTGGGAAGGGTTTTGAAAGGTGAAGGTCTCTATGCAGAATCAGGAGAACCACGGAGAAGGCAGAAATGGCAGTGCCAGCCTTATGTAGTAAGATTTCTGAGCTGCTGGCCTGTGGGGCTTCTCAGGGCAGGGTGAAGGAGAAAAGACCAAGCGAGGTCTCCCTGGTGGCACAAGTGTTCCTGCTCCCTTACAGATGTATCTGTCCTCAGTAATAAAGATCTCATGCTGTATGTTTGGGGGTTTACTGCAAAGACCCTTTGGGAGATTTGGCTAACAGTGAATGATCTTCAGTTGCCTGGATCTGGTCTTCGTTCTCCACGAGGAAGCGGGAGCAAGTTGTGCAGAGAAGTTTGAGCAAGGCAAAGGCTGAAGAGAATGGCCTTTACTTCCTGCAGTTAGGGCCTGTTGTGGCCCAGTGGGGGGGGAGCAGATGGTCTAACCTCAGGTTTGTAGACACTTCACCCTGGGTGTCTCATGAAGATACTCTGAAGCTGAGAAATGTCCCATCACGTGGGGCTTTCCCATGTCCTCTCCTGTTACTCTAGCCTGCTGGTTTATGAGTTTTCATGGGGTGTAAGAAGTGCATTGAAGGTGTTATCTTTCATGAGGATGAAGTTGTTTGCAGTAGGAGCCCCCCTGAGACAGATAAAACACCTTACTCAAAAGTCTAGCATTGTTAATAACATTGACGTTGAGCTTTTTTACCAGTGTAATATACACCTGTAATTCTAGCACCCAGGAGGCTGAGGCAGGAGAATTACTCCCAAGTTTGAGGCTAGCCTGAGAGGCATAGTAGAATCCTGTCTCAAACAAAGGAAAACAAACAAACAAACAAAAATAGATAAGAAAATATGGTAGATAAGAGAATATGGTAGCTTTTTTAAGCATTATTTTCCCCTCTGGTAAATAAAAATAACTAAGGTTTTTTTGAGTGTTCATTCCCACCAGAATCTATGCTACATATTTTTCTTCTTTGTGTATGTTTGTAATCTATGTAATGTGTATGGGGGTGCATGTGCATAGGTCCAAAGTTGTTATGAGGAATCTTCCTCCATCCCTCTTCCACCTTATTCTTTGAGGCAGGGTCTCTCAATCAAACCCAGAGCTCACTAATGTGGCCAATCTTGTTAGGCAGCTTGCTCCAAGTCTTGCCTTCCATGGCTGAAACTGCAGGTAAGCTGCCACACCCATCCAGCTTTTATGTGGGTTCTGGGGAGCCAAACTCTGCTCTTCTTGCCCACTTTAACCATTGAGCCATCTCCCCAGCCTTGGGCTGCATACTTTAAACTATCCAACAACCTGGAGAGTTATTTTAGCCCCACTTTATAGATGAGGCTCTCAGAGGTTAAGTTCTTGCCAAACTCACACAACTTATGAACCATGCTTATTGGACCCCATTTGATAGTTCTTAGTCTAGTGCATATAAGCATACCCCCTGGCCTCATGGAACCACAGTCTCCTCCAGAGCAGCAGTGAAGCAGCACCCAAAGCCTTTGGGTTATCCATTCATCCATTCAGTCAGTAGATACAGTTCACAGCTTCCAGAATCCTGGATATGCATCAGGCAGGTGACACACCAGGGTCCTACCCATCAGGCAGGTGACACACCAGGGTCCTACCCTTCAGGCAGATGACACACTAGGGTACTACCCATCAGGCAGGTGACACACCAGGGTACTACCCATCTGGCAGGCGACACACCAGGGTCCTACCCATCAGGCAGGCGACATACCAGGGTCCTACCCATCAGGCAGGTGACACACCAGGGTCCTACCCATCAGGCAGGTGACACACCAGGGTCCTACCCATCAGGCAGGTGACACACCAGGGTACTACCCATCAGGCAGGTGACACACCCGGGTCCTACCCAGCAGGGCCTTTCTCAGTGTCTCACTGTCTCTTTCATCCCCATGTACCATTTTTAAAAGCTTGGTTTGCATTAGGTTGTTAGCTGTCCATCACAATAACAAATAACTGGATGGTGAGCTTTAAAGAGAGAAAAGGCTTATTATGGATCACCGTTTTAGAGGTTTCGATCCATAATCGAGTAGCTTCCTTGCTCTGAGCTGGAAAGGTGAGGGTAGGGGCATGTGGAAGAACAAAACTGCTTACTTCATGGCAGGAAGCAAGAAATGGGAAGATGGGGCTGGGGTCCCACTTCTTCCTTCAAGTGTACCCTCCCAGTGAGTCCCACATCCTAAAGGCTCCACACTTCTTTAAGGCAGTTATACAGGGACCAGGCCCCTACCACACCAGCCTGTAACATGAGATGAAGAGGGAAAGCATTCCTTTTGGTTAAGGAAGAAAGTCGTTTCCTTTGATCAAGGAAGCCCTTAATCAGAAATCGTAGGCCCCTTTCTAGTCGTCACCCTTCCTGTTCACTGTACCTCAGCTTGCTGGTGTGTTGAAAGAGTGTGAAGCCCTCTCCAGGGCGTCTAGAGCTGGAACGAGGAAAGAGCAGACAGGAACAGAAGAATGTGAGAGTGGGTGTTTCAGGGCCTGAGAGATGGCTCAGTGGATAAGAGTGCTGGTTCTGCAGTTCTGATGACCCAAGTTTGATCCCTAGGGCCCACATAAATCAGCAGTGGCACACATCTGTAATCCTGGCATGCCTCCTGCATGCTCAGTCTCGCATATACACACATACAAATGTAGAGTGGGTATTTGAGGAAGAGGCAGCACTGGGACGACACGGACATGGTTGTCTAGGGGAGCTGCTGGTCCCGTGTGCTAGTTTCCCGGCTGAAATCCTGGACAAATGGTGTACGGTACAATTTCCCAGCCTTTGACAGTCCTTTGCTGCTTCAGTTGTGTGGTTCATTTATCTGTCTCATTTAGCCACTAAGGCTTGATGATTACCAGCACTTCATGCCCTGTGAGATGGGGACTTAGAGAGTGGATGTTGCCAAATAATCAGTTTGGCTAGGACTGTCTAGGGAGGAGGGCCAGAGTGGATGCAGGCATTTGGGAACCAACTCAATCCGCAAATAAATACAGCTTGCTGGCCAGTCCCCTGAGGCCGGGGCAGCTGCTGTCCTGAAGCTTGCAAGAGGCAGAAGACAGAGCCAGGATAAAGACTAGAGTGAGGTGGGCCAGCCAGCTCCTGGGTGTTGGGGGGGGGGGTGGTAATCCAGAGTGGCCTGGAGTCCAAGTCACAAAGGCAGGATTTGGCTTTAGAGCTGTTGTGTGAACCATCAGCTGGAGATGCAGAGACCAAGGTCCGGGAGAAAAGGCAACTTGCTGAAGTAACGACCGACTGGCCAGAAGTCAGAGGCAGGACCACATCTCCACCTCCCTCCTGGGGTGACCTTCCCTGATGCTGCTCCAGGATCCTAGAGACCTAGGGGATGACAGAGCTCATGCCATGGTTCAAAACTTCTGCATCTTTTGAGCATTTCTCCTTTCCCTTGACAGGTACACCAAACCACTCACCTTTGCTGACTGCATTAGCGATGAGCTGCCGCTAGGATGGGAAGAGGCGTATGATCCACAGGTTGGAGATTACTTCATTGACCACAACACCAGTAAGTTCTTGACTGTCCTTCCTTCCCCAGGCTCCATCCCCACCCCACTCCACCCCATTCCAACCCACACCCACAAGCCCAGAGCAATCAACATCAAAGAGAGATTGTGTGTTTTATGTAGAGTTAGAGATATCTATGTGAATGTAGACAGATAATGTATGCTCATGTGAAAACAGCAGTTCTTAGAGGTTTTTAATAGACTCTGAAATTCCTCTGCACCATCTAGCTCCCAAACTTTAGAGGCAGTATTCCTAATAATTTCTTCTTTATCATTTCAGACATTTCCCAATCTTGTGCTTGTGCATGTGTGTGTGTGTGTGTGTGTGTGTGTGTGTGTGTGACATATATTTATGTTCATGGATGGCTTTTCTCCTCATAGAAAAATTTTGATATGCTACTGTCACTTTCAAGCATCTTTTCCAGCAGCACATTGTACATATGTACTTAGGAGGTAGGTGTGTGTGTCTCTGTGTGTGTGTGTGTGTGTGTGTGTGTGTATGTATGTGTGTGTCCCCTTGGCCCATCATGTGAATCAGTGAGCCCTCACTTTGTATCTGTGATCTAGGATAAAAATTCTTATTCTCACCGGGCATGGTAGCGCACTCCTTTAATCCTAGCAGTTGGGAGGCAGAGGCAGGCGGATCTCTGTGAGTTCAACACCAGCCTGGTCTACGTGGTGAGTTCCAGGACAGCTGGGGCTACAGGGAGATCCTGTTGCCCCCCCCCCCAAAAAATTTCTATTCTGTCTTTCTGGGAATTTTGATGGAGAAAGTCAGAGGTGTATAGTCTGTCAGGTGAAAGAGGCCAAGGAGGAGTCCCCCAGCTGGGGGGAAGATGATTCGTTCGGTTTTCATCTGTTCTGCACTCTCTCCTGGTCCTTTGACGTTGTACACAGAGGGACAAGATTTTCCTGCCTAACCCTTGGTCTTCAGAACTGTAAGACTCCCCTTAGCCCTTCAGGGAAGAAATGGGAGGTGCCTGGCAAAGCCTGAGGGGTGAGAATAGAACATCTGATTGCTCCTACTTAGAGTGCATACTCTAGGGTTAGGATTAGGATTAGGGTGATTATCTTCATCCCAATGAGATTTAGAGCTAGTAATTGCTCAATTTGTTGTTTTTATTTTTTTTATTTTATTTTTTTAATTTATTTTGAGACAGGGTCTCCCTGTAGCCCCAGCTGTCCTGGAACTCACTATGTAGACCAGGCTGGCCTTGAACTCACAGAGATCTGCTGTCTCTGCCTCCCAACTGCTAAAATTAAAGGCGTGCGCCACCACGCCTGGCTTTTGGTTTTGTTTGTTTGTTTGTATATTTGGGTTTTTTTTTTTTTTTTTTTTTGGCCTTTTTTGAGACAAGGTCTCCCTGTCATCCTGGCTGGCCTGGAACTCACAGAGATCCACTGCCTCTGCCTCCCAAGTGCTAGGATTAAAGGCGTGTGCCACCACCACACCCGGCTGGCTTTTTTTTGTTTTTTAGTGGCTGAAAGTCAACATTGGTGGTGCACACCTGTGATCCCAGCACTTGAGAGGTTGAGATATGAAGGTTGTTAGTTCCAGGACACCCTGAGCTATATATAGTGAGACCTCATCTCCAAAACAACTGCAATCCCACCCCCCCAATAAAATCATGGCTGAGCTGGGATTTGAACTGGTGCTAGAGAATAGAGGAGCCAAGTTGAGCTTCTCTGTCTCTTGATTCACATTCTCTTCTAAGTTTTCTTTGCCTGTTACTGCGGTTTCTTCTGACCCAGTTACTGTGTCTGCTTCTATCTAGTTCCAGGCCTTTGCCCAGCAAGGCACACGGTAGGTGTATCCTTAACCCTTGCTAAGTAGAGAAGGGCATGCATGCATGAATGCATGAGTAAGTGGATGAATAAGCAGATTGTTGTTGGCACCAAAGCGTAGGAGAGTTTCTGAGAGATAGCTAATGGCATTAATGTCATTGTTGGGGGTAGCAAGGGTTTTATTAGCATTCCTGATTGCGTGCTGGATAATGAGAAGTAAATATGCCTAATTGAGTGTGTATGGAGAATGTGGTTAATGCTTGGAGGGCTGCATAGGATGCTGGGTTAAACACTGATGTGCCGGAACCCTAATCAGTCCTTTCCTGTTCCTAATTGCTGAGAGCATCCCCCTCATTAAAATCTCATGGCAGGGATGGGATTTTAAGGTACTTCTGGGACTTGCTGGAAAACCGGAATGAAGGAAGGACTAGTGGCTGTGGCAGAGCTAACTCTCTAGGGGATAATGGCAGAAGTGGAATGTATATGTGTGTAGAGGGGTAATGAGATGGGACCAAGCAGGAAGAATGCATCTGGTAGTTTTACCAGTTCACAGGCTACTGGTTTCCCTTTGATTTAAACGTGATATCATTAGATGGAAGATAACATGTCTCCAGATGGAGCTATCGGTACAAAAATACTGTGAATATGACCATTTGGGCCTAAGTATTCACAGCTGTGGATTAGAAGCACCCTTTTTCGCTCTCTTTTATTTTTATTTTTTTGTTTTGTTTTGTTACATGTATAAATGTTTTGCCTTGTGTGTGCAAGGCCCATGGAGGCCAGAAGAGGGCATAAGATTCTCTGGAACTGAACTTATGGATAGTTGTTAATTGTTAGTGATTGTGGGTACGGGAACCGAGCCTGGATCCTCTGCAAGGGAAGCCAATCACTGGGCCATGTGTCCAGCCTCCTAGGAGCAATCTTACATGTATGTGTTGTTCATGGACCAAAATCCTTCTCCTAAGATTCATAAGACATAATGGTACACACCTGTAATCCTAGCATGAGGGAGGCTGCGGCAGGAGGCTGAACCCAGTTTAGGATACTTAGTGGAACCTTGTCTCAAACAAAAAAAACAACAAAAAAGATTCATAGAGTCAGTGTAACTAACAATATTCTGCTCAAAAAGTTATCCAACTTGTATTCATTCCAAAGTATTTCTTGACTACCTGTTCTGGGAGCTTAGGCTACATGGGAGAGACAGAAGATCAGTAAGCCTGTAGATCATGTTGTATATTGGAAATGTCCTGTTCCACAGGGGAAGAGGAGAATGTGGGCCTGAGCATGCTGGGGTGCAGCTAGGTAGTGAGGGATGTAAGATTTGAACTAGGACTTGATGGAGGTAAGGGAAAGTTTCAAATAGGGAGGTTGGGGAGCAAAAGCTCTGGGGTGTGATCACATTCCATTTGTTCAGGGGACAGCAAGGAGGTGTGCCCAGAGCTCAGAGCAAGACAAGATGGACAGCATCAGAGAACAGTGGGATGTAGGCGTGTCTCAGAAGCGAGACCCACTGGAGTTGTAAACATGTGAGCAGCATGGTGTGTTTAGTTTGGTTTCTCTATTGCTGTGATAAAACACCACAACCAAATTTAGTTTACAACTCCAAGGCCACAGTCCAGCAAGCACTGGGGGAAGTCAAGGCAGGAACTGAAGCAGAAACCATGGAGGAACGCTATTTCCTGGCTTATTCTTCCTGGTTTGCTCAGCCACTCTTCTCATGCTGTTCAGGCCCATCTACCCAGGGATGGTACTGCCCACAGTGGGCTGTGCCCTCCTACATCAATTAATGATTAAGAAGATGCCTCACGGACACACCCACAGACCAGTCTGATGGAGGAAATTCCTCAGTTGAGGTTCCTTCTTCCCAGGTAACTCTAGTTTGTGTCAAGTTAAGAGAAACTCACCAGCACAAGGTGAGTTACATCTGAAAGAATGCTGAGATCAGACCTTTCTAAGGCAGGCAGCAAAGCAGAGTGTCCTGTGGGAAATGCCTGCCACAGTCTAGGGCCTCCTCCCAGCACAGAGGGGATGGGAAATGGCCAGAGGCTGGATATATTTTCAGGTAGACCTGAAAGTGGGAAAGAAAAAGAAAAGAAGGGCTATCTTTGGATGTGAGCCATGAAGGGATGAAGTTCCCATCCACTGACTAGCAGAGTGGGTTTAGGAAGAACCAGCTTCATTTGGACACAGTGAGCCTTAGATGTTGTATGTACCTGGCTAGGTGGCTGGCCAGAAAAAAGATCTGGACTGAGGATACATATTTGAAAGATACTGGTGTATAGATAATGTGTAAAGCCATGAAGATGGATGAGATCATGACAAGAGAGGACCACAAAATGACATAGGGTCTTCAGGCTACAAAAGGGATGGGAAGAAGAGGAAAGCCAGAACAGAGTCTGAGAAAGAGTGGCCACAGGGTGTGAGGAAAAGCCAGGTGAAACTGAGGCAGGCAGTGCATGGAGGAGGAGTGACCATCAGTGGTGTCAGATGTTTTGAGTGGGTCAGCCACAAAGAGAACCAGGGACTAGCCAATAGATTTGGCCATCCAGGTGACACTGGTGACCCTGACTTTGGAGAGCAGCCTTGGACAAGATTGAGGAAAATAACCTGACTAGACTAGAGGGAATCTGAAAGAAAATAGCAGGGAATTGGACATAGGAAATATAGAACCTTTTCTAAAACACAGCCAACATTATTTTGTGTCAACATTCATTCCCCATTGTGTCTAAACATTCTTCCAAGGTAGTTTGAATCTGATTAAGTTACATCTTTTACTGTTTGTTTTTCATTCTGTCATGAATATTTGAATGATGTCCATGTTTGCTGTTTTTAATACACCAATATGCTTTCTGTGGGCACACCCATACAGTTAATACATAAAACAAAGGTACCACAAGGCTCCTGTAGCTAATCTTCTGGGCTTTCCCCTGCTCATTTGTTAGTATACAGAAGAGGGAGAGTCTTTCCTTATGTTTTTCTCTGTGCACATTTCCTAAAGAAGCATTTCTAAGGAAAATCAGTTCTTATGAGAATGATTTTCCTTTTCATTAATGAAGAAGGAGGAGCTGTGCTAATGGTTTTTACAGTATGAACATGCTCTGGACAGACGACTTATTTGTAACTTTGCAACCCAATAGTTAATCTTATCTCAGTTTGTTTATAATGTGAACAAGCTCATTCAGCTTTGTGCTCTCCTTATGACCTGCAAATATAGCCATAATCCCTCATGACCCTTCCTTTTTTGTTGTTGTTGTCTTTTTTGTTTGTTTGTTTGTTGTTTATTTGTTTGTTTTGAGACAGGGTCTCCCTTTAGTCCCAGCTGGCCTGGAGCTCGCTATGTAGACCAGGCTGGCCTTGAATTCACAGAGATCTGCCTGCCTCTGCTGGGATTAAAGGCATGTGCCACCACGCCTGGCATGACCCTTCCTTACACTTTAACCCCAAACAGTGCATGAATGTGTGTCTGAATGCTTCAAGAAAGAACTGCACACATCTTGGATATTCATTGGAAACTATAACAAAGATTATCCCACTTGTGTTGCAAACAGTAGACGGAATTACATTGCTAACATCTGTTTTTGGTTATATGCATGCTGGTCTAAGTTAGCAGGGATCAGACAGGACAGCATTCTCTGAGATAAGGGTCCCACTTTTACTTTCTCAGTACATGCTAGTATAGATATATATGTCTTTTTTTTTGAGACAGGGTCTCTCTGTAGCCCCAGCTGTCCTGGAACTCACTCTGTAGACCAGGCTGGCCTTGAACTCACAAAGATCCGACTGCCTCTGCCTCCCAAGTGCTAGGATTAAAGGCCTGCGCCACCACGATTTTTTTTTTTCCATAGGCTTAGACTGTTACTTTGTTAATTTTAATTTGCAGTTTTCTGCGTAGTAGCAGTGCTGAGTGTCTCCAGATGTTCAGTTTTTAAAATGCTTGTTCTCATTGATGTTATTACGGTCTCAGAAAATACAGTGTGCATTTTGTGGGTGTGTTTGCAGTGTGTGTAGAAAGCAGATGTGTGGCATGTATTAGAAGAGTTTGGCCAAGTGGTTGCATGCCTTTGATCCCAGCCTCTGGAGAGAAGGGCAGATGGATCTGAGTTGGAGGCCAGATTGATGTATATAGAGAGTTCCAGGATAGCCAGGTCTGCATAGTGAGACCCTATCTAAAAACAAAAAAGGGGGGGGGCAGGCAGGATATGGCAGAGCTCATGAATGTGGGGGTTGGATCTCCTGCATGGAAAATGTGAAATGGTTCAAAGCACAGGGCAGTGGGAGCGAAGCGGTTCCCAGTACAGACTGCACTAAATCGACTGAAAGATTGTTGAAGTGGCTGCTTTTTTTTTTTTTTTTTTTTTTTTGTGTGTGTGTGTGTGTGTGTGTGTGTGTGTGTGTATGCGTGCGCGCGCGCTGAGTAGCTTTAGTGTCAACTTGACACACCTGGGTTGAGGGAGCCTCAATTGGGGAATTTGCTCCATTGGACTGGCCTGTGGGCACTTCTGTGGAGTATTGTCTTGATTGTTGAGCCGTGTGGGAGGGCCCAGCCCACTATTGGTGGTGCCACCCTGGGCAGGTTGTTGTGTACTGTATAAGAGGGCAGGCTGGGCATGGACCAGGGGAGCAAACTAGTAAACAGCACAACTCCATGGCCTGTGCTTCAGCTCCTGCCTCCAGGTTCCTGCCCTGAGTTCCTGCCCTGGGCTCCCTGAGTGAACTGTGACCCAGGAGATGTAAACTGAATAAGCCCTTTCTTCCCCAAGTTGGTGTTGGTCAGAGTGTTTTGTCACAGCAATGGAAGACAAACTAGAACAGGGTGTAAGGAAAAAAGGACAGTGAAATGATGTTTTAGGTAGCACATTTTGTAGTATGCATATCTGTTAAATTGTGTCCTTCTATAATTTTAGAAAAACCAAAATCTAAATAGTAGTTGGTTGAGATGACCTTGAAGAGGTTGTCCAGTTATAAAGTTAAGTAGCCTAAGGAATAGCTGTGGAGGCAGGAAAGCCAGGTTATAGAAGATGGTCTCATGGAGTAACCGGCTCAGAACTACCAGTGTTCAGCAAAGCTTATTGGAACCATCAAAGGAGCTTTTGAATGTCTGATGCCCTAAAGAAAAGTCTTCAAGAGTTGCTGGTACAACTGCTTTCCATATGGAAAGGAGGTGGTGAGGGATACTTCTACCTTAAGTCATGCCATATGGAAAAACAAAATGAGCCCTAGACCTAAACATAAAAACTGAAATTGTACAGTATCTAGAAGAAAACAGCCTGGTGTGATAGCACATGCCTGTGGTTCCAGGAACTACATTAATCTAACCAAAGGACTAAGAACATATAGTCCCAGCATGACTGAGGCTGAGAGCAAGATTGCTTGAGGGCCTGAGGGCCTGGAGAGATGGCTCAGTGCTTAAGAGCACCAACTGCTCTTGCAGAGGACCCAGGTTCAATTCCTAGCACCCACATGGCAGCTAAGGACCATCTTTAAGCCGGGTGTGATGCCGCACGCCTTTAATCCTAGCGCTCCAGAGGCAGAGGCAGGCAGATCTCTGTGAGTTCAAGGCCAGCCTGATCTATGGAGTGAGTTCCAGGCCAGCTGGGGCTACAGGGAGACCCTGTCTCAAAAAGACAAAAAAAAAAAAAAAAAAAAAAAAAAAGAAGGTCAACACC
>VZQC01005070.1:424284-488532 GCA_009823505.1 Rhizomys pruinosus | reverse complement strand
AATTTATTTCTGTATGTGTATGAATGTACTGTCTGCATGCAAGTTTGTGCACCCGTGTCGTGCAATGCCGCGGAGGTCAGAAGAGGGTCTCGGATTCCCCTGGAACTGGAGTTCTCCTGGAATTGGAGTTTCAGACGGTTCTCAGCTGCCATGTGGGTGCTGGGGATCGAACCTGGGTCCTCTGTAAGAACGGTCGGCGCTCTTAACCGCTAGGCCATCTCTCCAGCCCCTCAATGTGTAATTCTTAAAAGATTCATTTATTTGTGTGTGTATTTGTGTGTGTATGTGTGTGTGTGTGTGTGCACGCGCATGTGAACATGCACATGCTTGTGTATGCACGTGAGTATATGTACGTGTGTGGGTATGTGCACCTTTGTGAATGGGGAGGCCAGAAGAGGACATCAGATTCCTCAGAGCTAGAGTTGCTTTTGGGGGACACCTGGCTCATTCCCTTGGTACTGGGATCTGAATTCTGCTCCTCATGGCTTTGTAGCAAGCACTCTTAACTACTGAGCTTCTCTCCAGCCCCCATAACTTTTAAAACTAATATATTCATCTCTATGTGTCTCTGTGTGTATGTGCACATGTGTGTTGGAGCATGCAGAGGCTAGAAGAGGGCATAAGATCCCCTGCAGCTATAGTACCAGGCAGTTGAGAGCCACCTGATGGGGTTACTGGGAACTGAACTCGGATCCTCTGCAAGAGCAGCAGGTGCTCTTAACCACTGAGGCATCTCTGCAGCCATCTCCCACACTCCCCATATGCAAACCACCAGCCGTGTAACCTTGCGTGGATTTTGCCACTTCTCTGTCTTCTCTTCTGTGTGCACACAATTAACAGTGTTAGCTTCAGGGAGAGTTTACAGGAGTTACACTAGTTAGTGAGAGTGGTGTATATACAGCACATTCTTATTCTCTCAATACAAAATCATTTTTTAAAATTTATTATTTTTTTTATGTGTATGAGGTAGGTTGGTGCACCCGTGTCGTGCAATGCTGCGGAGGTCAGAAGAGGGCGTCGGATTCCCCCGGAACTGGAGTTAAAGACGGTTCTTAGCTGCCATGTGGGTGCTGGGAATCAAGCCTGGTCCTCTGCAAGAGCAGTCAGTGCTCTTAACCTCGCTGAGCCATCTCTCCAGCCCCACAAAATCATTATTATTAGCTATGCATGAGGATCTATGCTTTTAAGTCCAGCGTTTTGGAGGCAGAGGCAGGCAGATCTCTGTGAGTTGTAGGCCAGCCTGGTCTGCATGGCAAGTTCTAGGCTAGCCACAGTCAAGGCTGCAGAATGAGACCCTGTTTAACAAAAAAAAAAGAACAACAGGCTGAGCCTCCATAATCTGAAAAACCAAAATCCAAAGGGCTCCAAAATCTAGAATTGTTTAAGCACCACTATGTTGCACGCACAGTGCCATATCAACATCATCCATCACAGACTTGCACCATGCACAAAGGTTCTCAAAATACCATCTAAAATTACTTTCAGTTCATATCAAACATAAATGAATTTCCTATTTTGCCTTGAGCCTTATCCCCAAGATTTCTCGTTATACATCTGCAAATATTTCAAAAATCCCAAAACTGTGAAGTCTGAAACCCTTCTGGCTCTATACATCTCAGATAGGAATGCTCTGCAGATACAACCCTCAAGGCAGAAAGTAAATGACTCAGTTCTTCAGCTCATGCATATGACTTCCTGACATTCCTGCTTTTTTTTTTTTTTTTTTTTTTTTTTTTTTTTNGGAGGGCACAGCCCACTGTGGGCAGTGCCACCCCTGGGCAGGTTGTTGTGTATTTTGTTTGCTCATTTGTTTGTTTTTGTCTTTTTGAGACAGGGTCTCCCTGTAGTCCCAGCTGTTCTGGAACTCATTCAGTAGACCAGGCTGGCCTTGAACTCACAAAGATCCACCTGCCTCTGCCTCCCAAGTGCTAGGATTAAAGGTGTGCGCCACCACGCCCGGCTCCTGACATTCCTAATGCTGCTCCACCCTCAAAGGCTCACCATTTTGAATATTGAAGATCTTCCATCTGAAGAGATGGGGTTATTTCAGGCAACTGGATCTGAGATCCAGACCAGCCAGGTATTGTCAAGTCCCCAGCCAAGCTTCCCAGTTAAAGGAGACATGACCAACGCCTCATCTTGATCCTTCTTTGAGTTTCACAAGCCAGGTTTGCTTTCCAGCTCCAGCTTCTGGGGTGGCAGACCGGTGAGGCCACATGCCTCTCCTCCCACTCAGACGGCCTGCTGGGGCTTAGGAGAATTTCATCCGGCTTTGACTAGTGACAGGTCAGACTTCTGCCCTGGAATGGGCTTTGCTTTCTACTCTCTGGTGTAGTCTTTTGCCCTGTGGTGAAAGAGAAGAAAAACATTTAGTGTGTGCCTACTGTATCCCTGGAGAGCAGTAAGTTGGGTCCTCTATACAAGTCACCTTCCTCCCGACTTAGTATACACTCTCCTGCAAGATAGTGTTGTTACCATTCTACAGAAACTAAGGTCCCAGAAGGGCAAGTGGCATCCTCCAATGTCATGCCAGTGAAAAAGTAGCAGAGGTTGCCTCAATACCCAGGCATGTCTGATCTCACAGCCTTCATCCCGTTCATTTATCCCAACTAGTTGTGTTGCATGTTAATGTTCATGGGTTACACTCGGTTCCTCCAGCCTGAAGAATGTGAAGATGTGAGAAAGTTGGTGTCATAGTTCGCTTCTCTAGTGCTCTGGCAAAGAACTCTGACCAAAACCAGCTTGGGGAGGAAGGGTTTATTTCACCTTCATCTTACAGTTGGTTCATCATGGAGGGAAGACAGGGCAGGACTAGAGTATAGACCCTGCAGGAGTGTGTTATGCTGGCCAGTGCTCAGCCTACTTTCTTATACAACTCAGGACCATCTGCCCTGGGAGGAACCTGGGTGGGCTGGACCCTCCCACATCACTCAACAATCAAGAAAATGCCCCACAGAAAGGTCCACAGGCCAGTCCAATGGAGACAGTTCCTCAATTAAGGCTTCATCTTCCCAGGGCCAGAAGAGAGATATAAGGAGAAAAAGCTGTAAAGACACCGATGTTGAGAATTAATTCCTAGGTGAAGCAGCAAAGTAATGGATGATGCAGTGCAGTGTCGAGTGCATGGGCTCCCATTCTTCAGCATGTATGGACAGCTGAGACTTTAGATAGCCTAGAAAAGGAAAAACAGACCGACCACATAGTGAAGGGAAGGTCTTGGGGGAAACAGGAAGTAGTAATTTTAGGAAGCTTTCTTTTGTGCTGAACAGGGACCACACGGCCCTGCCAAGGGGACCAGGACACAGCACCTGCCAGCAGCTGCTGTAGGGAACTGGCCTCTTGGCGCAGAGACCAGCCAGCTACTTCCTGTAGCCCGGCCTGAGTGTATTTCCGACTCAGGCCCTTAGCCTGGACCCACGAGACACATGTTCCACTCTTGGCCATGACTTCCCACCTGCTCAGAGTCTGCTGAACCCTGGACAGGAATTTCAGGCTGATGGCTGTAAGCCTATCTTCAGCCTATGTCTACTCATAACACCAGCTGTCTAGATTGGTGGTCTGCACTGGGACCTCTTTCCAACCCACTGGCCACTTAAACAAAATTCAGGCCCGCCTTGGCCTATATGTGCACAATAATTTAAAAAAAATGACGGCTGGGAATTCTGTAATGATGTTAATGGGGAATTCAATTTATTCCTTGCTACAGCCTGCTTTTTTTTGGGGGGGGGGTCTTTTTTGAGACAGGGTCTCCCTGTAGTCCCAGCTATCCTGGAACTCACTCAGTAGACCAGGCTGGCCTTGAACTCACAAAGATCCACCTGCCTCTGCCTCCCAAGTGCTAGGATTAAAGGTGTGTGCCACCACACCCGGCTTACAGCCTGCTTTTATAAACTAAATGACATCAGTTCCCAGAGCCAATCATAGCACCCCCCCCCCAACTCCACACCACTGCACACTGTCACCCCACCCAGCATCACCCAGCTAGGCCATGCCTTTTGCTCCTCCTTGGGGCGGGGTCAGAGAAATCAAACTGGTCATGAGAAGAAAATCTCAACAGAAGCTACCTAGCTCTGAAACAAAACTAGAGAGTGACATTTCAAAGCCTTCCAAGACCAAGTCAAGGTTTTGGATGTTAAAATATGACCACAGGAATAACAACTCTGCCAGAAGATTGGAGAATAAAACAGGGAATCTAGGAAGCAAAAAATGCAGTGAGACTGGAAATGGAGGGAAGAAATAGAGCACTGGTCCAGAAAATGTATTTGAGATAAAAATGTACGTGATAAAATCAGGAAACGGAGAAAGAAGCATCAATGAAATAATTCATAAACGTTCCCCAGAACTGAAGGGGGGTTTTAGATTGGAAGGGCTCACTGAGTACTCAACACAGTGGATGAAAGTGTACACACAGCTGATCCAACATGGGGAAATTTTAAAACCTGGGAACAATCCAACATTCTGCAGGCTTCCAGACAGAAAAAAAAAAAAAAAAAAAAAAGGTCGCACAGAGATGATCAGAACTCAGAGTAACTCCAGATTCTCACCAGACAGACAGGAAACCTGCAAGGCAGGTGAAATGCCTTTACATTTTAAGGAAAGTCAGTTTTGACCTAAACTCTATACCCTACAGAACCATCTTTAACTAAGTGTAGGGTAGAATAAAGATATTTTGAGATATAATATAGGGATACCCAGTTTGGGTTAGGTATGAATGGGCTAGTTTCCAGCCAGCATCTCCCGGGGGCACAGGTGGGGTTCATGCGACTCCCTAGCCCCCTGCTCCAAGAGACAGCAGCTTGTGACCCAACACAGATGGTGGCTGAGCCGCGAGCGAGGTGATATATACCAAGGGGTGGTGCAGGTTCCTGGGATAGGCTGTGGGAGAATAACATTCAGTTTCTGCTGTATAAGGGGAGTACTGCCTACAGTAAAGTGGATTTTCCATTACCTCCAGAGTGTCTGGATCTGTTACTTTGTGTGATATAGGCTGGAGCAGGCCTGAGCTTCAAGTGTTGTGTGCTAGTGGGCAGGGGGTCCATAGACCACCAGCCTGGTGAGCTAGCGTGGGGACAGACAGAAGAGCAGCCAAGCAGTTCACCAGCTGCTGGAGAGCGGATTGCCAGCATTGTGCTCCTGGGGAGAGCCAACAAGCTCCAGAGTGAAATCCTGTCCAGGGGTGATCAGCCCCCTGAGCAGGTGGGGCGGACACAGCCAGCCGGGGGTGATGGTCCGCCATCCCAGGCTAAGGACCTGAGAAAGAAGGTAGCCACTCAGGTCCTGCTGCAAAAGTAGCCATCTGGCACCTGTGCTGAGGTGCCGGCTGGCTCCCAGTTAGCTTCGGGGGCAGCTAACTCCCCCCACCCCCCACCCACCCCTTCCACAGAAGAGGTAACATCAGACTGTAGGAGTGTATACCATAATGCAGGATTTCAAAAAGTTTGTTTCCTTCCCATCTTCTTTCTAGGCAGCATCTAAAAGTGATATTCTACAGAAATGATAGGGTAGCACAGATGGCAGACCTAGAATGCCAGGAAAGAGAGAGAAAGGGGGGAGGGGGAGGGGGAGGGAAAAAAAAAAAAAAAAAAAAGCTAGGTGCTGTCTGTCTGTCTGGCTATGTGTAGCAGGCCCTCAACTCACACAAACCCATGAACTCATGATGTGTACTGGTGTGCTTACCAGCACAAGTTGTACTGCCTGTGTACTAGCAGAGGGGATCTGGATACCTGACAGCATGGAAGGTTGCATTAGTGCTAAGTTTGTAGAAACAAAGTAAACATGAACAGACAATAATTAACCCTAGGGGAGAAAAACAAAAATGCTTAAAAAACAAAAAGACAGCTCTATGTGTCTCACCTGTCCTGGACCATGTTTGAAAGAGAGAAAAAAAAAAACACACTAAAGATTGTTTTCCCCAAAAGTACGGTGTGTCAGGAGTGTGCACTGGTGAGGGGGGGGGCAAGTGTTTGGTATGTGAAAAGGAAACTAAGTTAATCATCCTCCAGAGGGAGGAATGAGTAAATATGACTAAAACAACAACAAAAAAGACCTAGAGCCACAAGTGTCCTGCCTAGTATAGGACAGAACTAAGGCCTTGTACAAGGGGTGGGAGTGGGAGCTTAGTGATAGAGTGTTTGTCTAGAAGGCATGGGTCCACATGCGTTTGATTCCCAGAACAGGGAGAGATGAGGAGGGACCGGAGGGGGTGGCCAGGCACATTAAAATTGGTTCTGTTTTGGAATATGAGTTACAGCAACAGGGACTCGTGGAAGAGGCTTTATTTTTTGGTCATTTGTTTTTGATGAGTGAGTGTCTTGTCTGTATGTATGTAAATTGTGTGTGTGTGTGTGTGTGTGTGTGTGTGTGGTACCCACAGATGCCAGAGAGCATGGAGCCCCTAGAATTGGAGTACCATGTGGGTGCCTGGGAACTGAACCTGGGTCCTGGGCCAGAAGCCAGTGCTCTTAAACATGTGACCACCTTCGCACGCCCTGGTCTGCCCCTATGAATGATGTAAATTTAATAACAAACTACTAAAGATCAAAATGATTTATATTAGTGGAGCAAGACTGACATTAAGGTCGTGTTGGGGTATGAAATTCTTTTTGTGGAAAGCAGTGAAGGGATGGACAACACAGTGGAAGCTGGTTGTGTGTGGCCTGATTTCTAAACACTTGAATGTGTTTTCTTTTGTGAAGAGTTTGTCAGACCTATACACATATGGCTTGTGTGTGCTTATGAAGCCTTTTTTTAAGAGTCTTACTACGTAGCCGGCTTACCTTGAATTCAGCAGTTCTGCATATCAGCTTTCTGAGTGCTAGGATTACAGAATGTGTTTTCTTTGCCTGACTTAGAAACATCTTTTAAAAAAAAAATCCATATATAATGGGCTGGAGTGATGAGAGCAGATAGCTCAGTTAGAGAGTACTAGTTATCTCATACAATAGACCTGACACCCTAATCAGTGGCTGTTAAGATGTCATAACTCCTGTTCCAGGGGATCCAGCACCCTCTCTGACCTCCAAGGGCATTGCATGATAGGTAAATACACTCATATACATGGAGTAAAAAATAATAAATAAAATATATAAAAATAAAAAGTTTTTCCTAAAAATATATACCAGCGTGGCGTGGTGTGGTGCACCGCCTTTAATCCTAGCACTTGGGAGGGCAGGAGGCCAGAAATTGTGAGTTCAAGGCCTGCCTGGTCTACTAGAGTGAGTTCCCAGGAAACAGCCGGGACTACAGGACAGACCCTGTCTCGAAAAGACCAAAAAAAAAAAAAAAAAAAAAGAATAGATATAACAGGCTGTATTTCATTTCAGCAGCTTTGTGTATAAATTGTCTACCTCCTAATAAATGCTCTAGAATGGGGCTGGAGAGATGATTCAGTGGTTAAGAGCACTGGCTACTCTCACAGAAGACCCAGACCAGCCCAGCTGGCAGCTCTAACAACATCTAAACTCCATTTCCAGAGGATCCAACGCCCCTTCTGACCTCCAAGGGCATTGCACTATATGGGTACACTTACCTACATGCAGGGCAACAGACTCATGCCCATAATTAAAAATAATAACATTCAATATTTTTTTTAAAATATATAAGCAATTCGTAGAGAATAAGAATTCTAGCCTCTGGTCACCCGGTTGGCTGGGAATCTGTCCCTTTTTTGTGGTGTCCTTTGCTTCTAGAATTTGAGCATGTCCAGGGAATGTTAGTGCATTCTATAATCAGTCTTGGTGGGACAGATCCCCAGCCACTTTCAGGTCTGGGTCAAGAATTGCCAGTCCTGACCTGATAGGTTCCTCTGGGCTTGTTACCATCGATTTTTCAGTTAAGGCTGTGCAAGTGTGCCATGGGGGCGAGAGTCCGAAGGAGGGCGGATCGAGTCCATTAGTTATGGATTGGTTGTTAAGCCAGACATGTGGGCGCTGAGGAGCCGACAACCACTCAGGTGCCTCCATGCAAGAGTAGCCAGTACTTCTATCTCGAGCCTACTCTCCAGCCCCTAACTAAGTCGATGTACACTGAGGGTCCAAAACATGCTAGATAAACAACTAACCTACATCCCCAGTACACAGTCTTGTGTGTATACAGTTGTAAACTGTTTATTTTCTTAACTTAAATTATTCTGTACATTTCCTAGTAAGCTGGTTTTCGTGGACCCATACATTTCAGATATTTTTACTTATCTCGTAGTAGTTTTTACATTATCTTTATTTTATTTTTTTAATGTGTATGAATGTACTGTCAGCATGTAGGTTTGTGCACCTGTTCATGCAATGCTGCGGAGGTCAGAAGAGGGTCTCTGGATTTCCCTGGAACTGGAGTTCTCTCTGGAATTGGAGTTACAAGACGGTTCTTAGCCACCATGTGGTGCTGGGGATCGAACCTGGGTCCTCTGCAAGAGCAGTCTAGCTCTTAACCACTAGGCCCCTCTCCAGCCTCTCTACTTATCTTTTATTTATTATTTTTTTTTTTTATTTATTTATTTATATTGTTTTGGTCTTTTTAAGGCAGGGTCTCCCTATAGCCCCCAGGTGGCTTGGAACTCAAAGAGATCCACCTGCCTCGCCTCCCGAGTGCTTGGATTAAAGGCATGCTCCCACCACTCCTGGCTTCTACATCAACATTTTAAATTATGTTGTATCATCCTCATTTTCTATGTACCATGGTTATTTAATAAATCCCTCTTTGTTGGACATTTAGGTATTTCATTTTAAGCTCTTTCTGAGTTTACTAGGATGGCCAATAAGCCAGCTTCACTGTGCTGTGGTCCATTTCTTGAATCTCTTCTTTCCTCCACTGCTTCACCGCTGGTCTCTGGTTCATCATCTAGCTCCAAGTATGACCCTGAGATCCTGAAAGCTGAAATTGCCACTGCAAAATCCCGGGTAAGGACCTTCACGGTAACCTCGGTGAGAGAGGTCACTGAACACTAGCCAATGTACCAGCCCCATGACAGCTCACCCTAACAAGGCCCCCACTAATAACAGTAGTAGTTGTACTTGTGGTAGTAATAATTGTAATACCCTCTTTCACAAGCAATCGCCTTATTCCAGACACAGCATTGGCTGCTTCATCTCATGTCCTTGTAGATAACCCCTTGAAGTGCTTCTGCCTTCTCTGTATTTTAAAGCCCCTGCCTAAGAGACTCCACTTCCAGCTGCTCCCTGTTCTAGATCATCATTCTTAATTCTTGATTACTTAAGGAGAAAGAAGTATTAATTTATCTAACCCATTTTACTGACATGCGAAACTAAGATAGTGGTTAAGTGGCTTATTTGTGGTAAAGTGAGTATTTTAAACGATGGTTTAATTCTGGTCCAAGAAAGTATGAATGGGAACCATGGCTAGAGGAAGGAGGAAGAACTGTCATATAGGATCTGAGAGAGGCTGAGAGGTTAAGTGCTCCGTTCTATCTACTGTACCCATGCTGGACTATAAGTCTGTGTTGTCAGGTCATCAGGTATTTTTGGAAGGAACTGTGTATTTAGGCTTAGATATTGAACCTCTCAGTATCTCAATTGAAAGTTTGACACTGTTCTGCAGGTCAAATAAGCCTCCTGCAGATGGGATCTGGCTGTTGGCCATGTCTTGCCACTAAAAGTCACTGCAGCGCCTCTCACAAAGCATCTCTACACTAGAATATATATATTATATATATATATATATATATTATACTAAATATATTATAGTTGTATGACCCTAGGTATTTGCCATCTGTCCCCTAACCAGAATAGGAAAGAGAAAGGCAGTGCCTTTAGAAAGCCTGGTAGCTAAGAAGTAGGAACACTCGGCTCTATCCTGTATCAGTCAGCTCCCAACTACTTCTCGTTTCCCTGGAGTAGAGACTGGCTAATGAGATGCTGATGGAGTGGGCAGTGCAGATAAGACCAGCAGTTACAGGTGACTCATTATGCAGTATCACCAGGGTGAAGGGGTTCTGGGTTCCTAGCCTGTAGCTCCCAGTCCGCCTCTGATTTCTGTGTCTTGTTTTTCCACCATCCAGGTCAACAAGCTGAAGAGAGAAATGGTCCATCTGCAGCATGAGCTTCAGTTCAAAGAACGTGGCTTTCAGACTCTGAAGAAGTAAGTCCACCTTCGTGCAGAGCATAAGGCCAATTTCCACCTCAAGTTCCCAGCTGCCCTTGGGCCCTCTCTCCGTCCATCTGTCTGTTTCCTTCTTTATCAAGATGTAGCTCAAATCTTTCTATTCAAGTTCTTTTCCATTGGCATTTACTGATTACACCATCACCCAGGGGATGGAGGTAAACAGTCATTGCAAACTATGGAGCTTTTGTCATTGTCTGACCTCCTAAAACTATTAAGGTCTGTTCCATTCAACTGAGTCTTACTCTCCAGTTCCAGAAGCAAGTGTTAAGGATTTCTGTGCATCTTTCTCCTGCTCTGCTAAGCTACTAGATTCTCACACACGAAGCAAACTCTTCATTCCCATGGCCACTGCCTCATGGGTCCTCTACATCACTGAGGAAACATCAATCTCTTTCAGCAGCAAACCCATTTTGAGAAGCTTGCACCATACCATGTCCCCATGGGTGGTGTAAGGAGCTTCCAGCACCACACCAAACAGACAGGTGTCATTTTCATTTTTAGAAGTGAGCTTGGAGCTAAGTAAGCGATACTGCTCTTTATTGCTTAAGCACTGTGTTAACTGTTGTATTGATCATGACAGTGAAGGTTTGTGGAACCTGTGCTATATGCCAGGAAATGTTCCTTCATGAGGACACTCATCTGACCTCGGGGCAATCCAGGAATGTTCTTTAACGCTATTATAAGAGGAAGGAAACTGAGCACCACATACCTAGTGCTTGGTGTCTGTCAGCCTGTTATAAATAACCACAGTATGTATCCATTTTGTTTTGTTTTGGTTCTTGTTTTAAGATACAGTCTCATTCTGTAGCAAGTTGGCCTCACAGTTGGAGTGTCCTCCTGCCTCAGCCTCTGGAGTGTGGACTATGATGTTAGCTTCCACACCTGACTCAATTAAGGTTGAGTATTTTTTTTTTCTTTTTTAGATTTATTTTTTATTGTTTGTCATTTATTTCTTTGTTTGGAGACGGGGTCTCCCTGTAGCCCAGCTGGCCTAGAACACTATGTAGACCAGGCTGGCCTTTATCTCACAGAGATCCTCCTACCTCTGCCTCCAAGTACGGAATTAAAGCTGTGCCACATGCCCAGCATTTTGGGTTGCATGAGAGAGAGAGGAGAGGAGCGAGAGAGAGAGAGAGAGAGAGAGAGTGAGTAGTGTGTGTGTGGTGTGTGTGCACATGATGAGTGATGGAGCCATGGAGCGCAGAAGTATCAGATGGCCCAGCTGTTTTGGCTTTCGAGTGTGTGTGTGTGTGTGGTGTGTGAAATGAAGGTGGGTCCAGGGTGAGCAGGAGAAATAGTCATCAGATTCCCCTGGAGCTGGTTGTTGTAAGCACATCTGACCTGGGTTCTAGGAATCAAACCTCGAGTCCCGCTCTGGAAAAGCAGTACCTCACTGACCCATTTCCTCTGGCCCCTAAAGCTTATTCTTGAATTGTATTCAGAGTATCTGGTAGCACCCTCAGTGAGCATTACTAAGGTTACCTGGCAACCTTCACATCGACAGCAGGCAGGTTGTCCAAATTCCTGTCTTCTAGAGACTTCTCAAGAGATCAGGGAAGGTCGGGCCTGTCTGGATAGCTGTCTGTAAGCTCAGATACTTTCCTCCCCCACCCCAATCTCTCCTCTTCAGTGAGCACCTCATGCAGTCTTGGGACATGTGGGTGATATAACTACATGAACTATGGCCACCAGTTGAGGGCCAGTTGGTTCTTTTCCGTACCCTCCTTTCCCATAGCCCTCACCATCTGGGGAGTCCTAGACGCCCAGCACACACGTGGTACAAGACGGTGAGCCAAGGTGGTGCAAGCCAGTCATCCCAGCCCAACTGAGTGCCAGCTGGGATCAGAGCAAACCCTGTCCTAGAAAACAAAGCAAGAGAAAGAAAGTATGATCTGTCCAGGGGCATAGCTCAACAGAAGGCTTGCCTAGCATTCACAACAAGGACCCAGGTTCGATCCCCAGCCCTGGGAGAAAAGATTCTACAAAATGGCCCTGTTTTTTTGTTTTTTGTTTTTGTTTTTTGGTTTTTGGGTCTTTTTGAGACAGGGTTCTCCCTGTACCTGCCAGCTGTCCTGGAACTCCTTTTTTCTTGAACTCACAAAGCATCCACCTGCCTCTGCCTCCCAATGGATTAAAGGCATGTGCCACAACCGGCCTAAAATGGCCCTGTACTTTATAATAAATGCGTGTGACATGTTTCTTTTTAATTTTATATCTTTTTACATGTATTATGTACATATATTATTTATATATGCATGTGTGCCAATCCTACCTTTCAAACCAGATTCTGGCCTCATTCATTCAGGGGTTTATGGTTTATGCTTCTCGAAGTATATTTAGTGAACACCAGAGACAATTCAGGGGTAATAGAATGTGAGCACTAGAATACGATGTTCCCCCTTTAGGACCTGTTAAAGCTCTGGCCGAGTACTACCACCCCCAGCAAGCTTTGCTGTCTAGTTTAAGGTTAGCTCTTTCCCCTCCTCCTGGACCCTGAACTAGAATACTTCCCATTATTCTCTGAGCCTCTACATAACCTGCTTTAACCACTCTTGGTCACCAGGTAGCAGCATTGACAATTCTTGTTCTTGGTAAGCTGACAGTGGACACCCCAAAATAAGCCCCCTCCTCCTTCTGTGGGTTTGTAGCTGGCCCAGATAAGACTTCTTTGTAGCAGCTGGCCACCCACACTTCTCAGCCAGAATCTGGCTCCCAGTCCAGGGTGGAAGAAGACGTTCACACCAACACACACACACTAGCAGCCCAGGAATATAGTTCAAAAGCCTCTTGGGTTCAAATCCCCAGTTGCCTGGGACTTTTCACCTGAAAAGTCCCTAACAGTCCCATAGTTGTAGGGTTGATTGAGTGGGAAATCCCGTCAAGCACCATACAGAGCCTGGCACAGCGGAGGAGCTGAGTGGCGAGGGCTGGGAGAGGGCCTCTAGCTGGTTTTCTCAGACAGGACCACATCTACCCCCAAGCTTGCTGCTACTCTGTAGAGCCCGGCTGTATCAGCCAGCTCAGTTCATCTCACTCTCAACACAGAGCAGATTTCTGTTCTGTCCCATCTCATATGATGAAAGCACTGACAGGTTGTAAAATATGACCACAGCCAGCAACAGTCAGCATTTGGAGCTGAAACCAGGACCTTTTGGAGGGTTTGTTTTAATTTATTTATTATTTTCATTTTAAATCGTGTATGCAGGTTTTGCCTGTATGTTAAGTAAACTACCTGTGTGCAATGCCCTCAGAAGACCAAAAGAGGTGTCGTGGTCCCTTGGACTGCAATTATGGTTGGTTCTTAACTGCCATGTGGGTTGTGGGAATGAACCCAGTTTCCTCTGGAAGAAAGCAAGTTATCTTATACTGTTGAGCCATCTCTTCAGCGTCCAGCTTTGTTTTAAATTTTTAATGTAACTATTTTTTTTGTATTGGTGCTGGAGGCAAGCCAAGGGGCTTGCATATGCCAGGCAGGTATTCTAACACTGGACAACCAATCTACACATTTATTCCTGTCACTTTATTTTTTCTGATGCTTACGAATTGAACCCAGGACCTCTCACACGTTAAGCATACACTCTGCCCCTAACCCACACCCCTAATCCAGGACTAATGGATTGTTATTATTTTTTGTGGTGCTCTGGGAACTAGTAGATTTTGAAGTTCATATCTCAATGCTTGTTTTGTAGACATCATCCCTGATAACTCTCTCCCCAAAATGTATAAGGCCCATTCCATCTCTCTTCGAATCTTTTTCCTTCAGGGTCTGGTAGGTAACAATTCAGGCACTCCTCATCTCTTGGTCTCCTGTGTTTGCTGAACCTGGAGATGTCAAACCTTATCCCTCTGGGGGAATTTAGGGAGCTTCCAGAGTAACGTTGACAAAATGCCATGTTCATGTTTAGAGGCTGACACACTGCTCTTAGGCTTCCCGAGAGCATGTGCCTTTGCATCCAATGATGGATGAAGGTACGCTCTTAGCAAAGATGTTGTTGAGGCAGAATATGTTTGTAGAAATCCATTGAGCTTGATTCTATAATCATAATTGAAATCTTTAAAAATAACGTGAGGACTGAAGGACAGTGAGAAGAAAACCAAAAGCACGGTGTGGGGCTCTGGTCTGGCTCCCTTGACAACCCCACCCCCAAGGCAGATGCTTTGGCAGGGTCAAGATATGGCATAGCTAGGTCTTTCTGTACTTCACAGGAGCCCCTGTGCCGAGTTGTCTGGATAAGACAAGAGAGCCTGCTGCTGTGGGAGCCTGTGCCCAGCATCAGAAGCGACTAGGCATGGGAATCCCCCAAAGGCCTGAGAGAAAGGACAGCTGCATAATTTGGAAATCCTAAAACACATCTCCCCAGCACCCCCTACCACAACTTTTCTTTCCTTTAACAAAAAAAGGTTCATTCACACAAGATGTATCAATGTGTCCCTTGTTGCTTCCCACCGTTAGACTTTTCGTGCATTTCTTAGTGAAATTATGTAACAGAAATTAGAAAATTGACTACTAGCACCCCCTCAACGACAGTACTTCATACCCGCAAGTGTTTTGGGCCTGCCTCAAGAGGCTGTCACCTCTTCAGAGCCAAAATTAACCCAGAGCCTGGGTCTGCACTTAAGGCCTGAAGAAATCAGGTAGAGCTCTGTGCAGCCTGGCACACAAACTGCAGTCGGTCCTGCTTGGGGTTCGAAGCCATTCTGGTTCTGTTGGCAGATGGAGATTCATGAAACCCTCGCGCCCCACCAGGCCACTCGCCGCACCTGGCTACTAGCACTTTAGGCTCCCTGTACCCCTCACACTGAGTGTCACCACCGGCATCACCCGTGATGTGGCTGTTCAGAACAGGGTCACCTCACATCCCAGCTCCTCCCTCTGGGGACTTTTCTATGGAATGTCTTCGGCAGAACTTTGGGGAGAAATGTTCCTTAGATCAAATTTTCAGACTAAATCTGAGTCCAGATTTTAACGGACCTGGCAGAGTTGCCTAGGCCCAAAGTCCTCGAAAGGAATAGACAGGCTATTTTTAGTGGGAGACACAATTGGGGCTTTGTTTTCTCCATGGAAGCCATAAATCTTTAGCGCAGGGGGCCTGTGTGGGGGAGATCCCACTCCCCTGCTGCCTCTCCTCTCCTTGGAGCCTTGAGGCCAGGATGGAAACCTGCTCGGTTCCTCCTCTTCCTAGTGATTCCGGACTAGGGCTATTTTTAGCCTAGGACAGTTTGGCCTATCGGAACATCTGTGAGGGTTTTTCACCCAGAATAATGGGTTTATGGTGTTCCCTCTGACTGTTAAACTTCCTTTTCTCCACCCTCCACTGAAGCTTCAGAGCAGCCTTTGATGGTAACATGAAACAGTTACGTGGGCCTGCTCTCAGAGCCTTCTCCACACCCTAGCCCTCCTCAGATCCCTACCCTTCCACCACCTCCCATTTACTTTGACCATCAGAAACTTATAGCAGGACCACAGGGCATAGCTCAGGTTCAGGTACAGCACTTGTCTAGCGTGTGTAAGGCCCTGGGTTTGATTCCAACCACTGCAAAGAGAAAAGAAAGGAAAAAAAAAAAAAAAAAAAAAAAAAAGAGACCAGATTGTTCTTTCTTTCTCTTAAATAACTTTTCCTTCCATCAAAACAAACCTACACGCAGGGCCTGGGTGAGCCAATAATCCTGGCTACAGACTGATTTATTTATTTATTTATTTAATTTATTTATTGTAATTATTTATTTATTTATTTTATTTTGAGCACGGTCTCCTTATAGGACCCCAGCTGTCCTGTGAAACTCACTCTGTAAACAAGTGTGGAATAACTGAACACACAAAGATTCTGCCTCTGCCTCTGCTCCCAAGTGCTTTTAGGGAATTTTAAAAGGGGCATCAGACCACCACACCCGGCTTGTTTCCGTTTTTAAGTAAAAGTACTTACTCTCAAATGAAGTTCAAAATTTTTTTAAAAGACTAAATAAAAGAAGCACACAGAAATGGGCCACAGCATAAAATAAGAAGGCACAGAACCAACTCCACAGAGTATATCCCCTCTGACCCTCTAACAACGTAATGGCATTGTAGTGCATAGTACACACATGCGACACACAATATGAGATGGAAATAGTAAGTAAGTAATAATAAAAACATTAAGAAGGCCGATTCTCCACCAGGGAGAGTTTAGCATTTACCCCAGGGAAACATACAGGCAAGTATAGAAATGATTTTTGTAGTCATACGAGGTTGGAACATTATTAGTATTTTGTGAGTCAAAGCTAAGGCCATGCTACAAAACAGCCTGTGGTCCCCAGAACAGCCTCCCTGCCAATCTATGCCAGATTCTAACTCTGTTCAAATATGTTTAGCTCTGTTCTCTGGGCTACCACAAGTAAGTCAGGAATACTGCTTCATAAAGTCTAAGTTTCCAACATGGTATAACACTCAGCTCCATGAGATACGTTATAGCAACCACCTGCCTGGCCTAGGGGACTAAGGGAAGGAGTCAAGGAAGGCTCCCTAAGAGAGCTCATGTTTACAGGACCCCAACTTTAGGAGCACTGCTGCTTCTGGGGCATGCATATTTGCAGTTTGACAGGGACCTTCTGTGCCTTTTCCCCAAAGTGGGGTCTGGAGAGGAAGAATGTGCTGGACAGAGAGCGACTTGGGGGACTGAAGTCCTGCAGCGTGCACGTCGCCTCAGTCATCCCACATCTGATCTCTCTCATCTCCTGTCCTCTAGAATTGACAAGAAAATGTCTGATGCTCAGGGTGGCTACAAACTGGATGAGGCTCAGGCTGTGCTGAGAGAGACCAGAGCCATCAAGAAAGCTATCACCTGTGGAGAGAAGGAAAAGCAAGACCTCATCAAGGTGAAGTGGCCCCTCCCAGCTTCTCCGAAGGACTCACACCAGGACTCACACCAGCCGTTTTCACATATACCACACAGATCACTGAGTTCTCATTACAGTGCAAATGTCCAGCCAGACATGCCCCAAACTGAAACTTTTTGAGCGCTGCCCAGCTTGTTTTCTGAGGGACCAAACCAAACCTCACAGTGTCATGTCTCCACCAGTCTCTTCTGTGTTCTCACTCTGTGCTAGGAACTGAACCAGTGAGAAAAGTAATTCTTCTCTAAGTTCTTTGTATGCATGGGTCAGTCTATCTTCATTCTACAGGTAGCAGACTAAGGACAGTCTGACTCAGAGACTAAGAAGCAGAGCCATCCTTTAGGCCCTGGGGTACCTGGCTTACAAGCCCATTGCTTCAACCCTGGACATACTCTTCACCAAGGAGTCACCTGACTCTTGACATACTTTACCATGGCCTTGCTGGCACATCTGGACTCAGAGACTTAGAGCTGCCATGAGCCGCTCTGGGAGGAAGCTTTGGGCTCTATGGCAAACAGCAGTTTCAAAGCACTCACCTAGGACTGTGGCCCAATGGAAACACTGAAGCAGGCGCTTGTGAACAGCAAGGAGTAAATACTCCTGCGTGAGTTGGTGGTTAAGAGCACAGAGCTCTTAGACCTGGCCCTGTGAGTTGCCGTGATCAAAGTAATAAGATCACAGTACAGCAGAGCTGCTGACTCCTGGCTAATTAACATGTCATTTAGTTGATATGACACCCCATGAGGTGACGACCTGGGATTATCCCCATTTCACAGAGTAGATAGATGTAGAGAAAGGTTAGTCAGCTAGCTCAGTTTACAGGGTGAGGAAGAAACAGGAGTTGCACCTCAGGTAGAGTTGGTATGCTCACTGGTTTCTCTCATGTGAAAGTCCCAGCTCCATCCCTCACTAAGTAGTAGGCTGCCAGGTAAACATGGACTCACTCCTAAAGTAGAGAAGTCACACACCTCACTCCTGTACATCCCCTCCCTGCAGAGCCTCGCAATGCTGAAGGATGGCTTCCGGACTGACAGAGGGTCTCATTCGGACCTGTGGTCCAGCAGCAGCTCTCTGGAGAGTTCAGGTTTCCCACTGACAAAGGAGTTCCGTGGGACGTGAGCTCACAGAACCGGACATCTCGGGAAGGCGTGAAGTATGCCAGGGTGGCCGGGAAAGGGCTGCCTCTAGTGCATCAACCTGTCTGCGTCGCGCCATACGTTGCCTGCGGAGCTGCCTGTGACTGCTAACTTGGCCGCAGGAGATGTGATGCAATGATGCAAGGAAAAGCCAGCGTAGGGGACTCCACAGGTCTAAGGCCAGGGTAGGGGACTCCACAGGTCTAAGGCCAGCGTAGGGGACTCCACAGGTCTAAGGCAAGGGTAGGGGACTCCACAGGTCTAAGGCCAGCGTAGGGGTATCTAATCCCATCTGGTTCTAAAGAAGGCCAGCGTTATGTGGGACATTCTACAGCTAAGGCCAGGGTATGGGGACTCCACGTGTGTCATCTATGATGGCAGGGCTTTATGGGGACTCTCATCACTTGCCTTCTACTAGGCCACGCGAGGGACTTCCATCAGGTCTTAACAGGCCTACCTAGCGTATGTGTGGCTGCTTCACTATCAAGGTTCACCTCAACAGGCCAGGTACGGGGAACTCCACTAGTCGTCTCAACGGACAGGTAGGGGGACCTCTACAGTCTATGCTGGTGGAGCTAGGCCTAGGGTGGCGGATTATCTACGACGAGGTCTCTACAGGGCCAGGGGAAAGGGAGACCCACAGGTTCTAAGGCACGAGGCGTAGGGGACTCACCTATACTACAGGCGCCTCGAGGATGGTCTAGGAAGCATAATGGTGTCTACCAGGCTCTCAGAGTCACGACTGGACTAACTTTCCACATGCGCCCTAGGGCAGGAAGCGTCGTGAATCTCCGAGGCGTTCTCAGAGTAGTAGGGACTCCACACGGCTCCGCGAGAGCTCTGTGTCTCTAGGCTCTCGGGAAGCGCTAGAGGGGACACAGGTCGAACCCTACGGCCTGACTTAGGAGAACTCGTCCGTCTCTAAGCTCTCAGAGTATGGGACTCAAGGTTGCCTGGGCCAGGACAGGAGGCTGGCTAGATTTTGAGCTCGTCGGGTCATTCCAGGTTCGTCAGTAAGTCCGAGGGGACTGCGCACCGGGTCCCTTGCCTAAGGGAGCGTTGAGGTTGTTCGCCGGGCTCTGCACAGAATGTGTTTTGAATGGACGGAGTGTCTTTTTTCTCCACGGCGTTGCGTTTTCTTGTCATTCGTTTTGTGCTCCATTTCTGATTTTCTTTCACAACTGGAGGAAGCCTTAAAGGATCAATTTTCTTTGTCTTATTATCCCCTAAATCAGGTGGGCAATGAGTTGGTTTTTCAGGAAGACAGCTGCTGGCTGCGGTCGCTGTACGGGTGCTCGGTCCTGGTCCCAAGTTGTGGGAGGTCATGTTATAGGTGCCTGCCCAGACACAGTGTTATCTTATTGAAAGTATGGCAGTAGGGGGCATGGCCTGACGAGGTGAGCCATGATAGTTTTGTGAGAGCTTTGGGCTGTGTGGGGCTTCACAGGACACGATTCGCGATCATCTGCCCATGATCTCGCCACTCACTCAATGGGTTGTTGAAATGCTGTATATCCTATTTGAATTTATGTCACGCTAGTTGTTCCTCAGCCATACCACTCCTTACTAGGAAGCCGTGGAGAAACTGTTGGCCACAACCTGGATTTCATTTTCCTCACTGATCCTGTTGAGTACGATACTTGAGCTTCTTGCTTCTGACCTAGGTGATGGAGAAAATGGCTGCTTAGCCGCCTATCGGACCTACCTTTCCTCGCTGTACACTGCCATGATGGCCGCAGGCTACTTAAGCCCCGCAAACAGTCAGACCGTGCCTGCCGTTCTATGGTTTCCTACGATCTGGCACAAGCTTCTGGACTAAGCTAACCTCTGGTGGATGTGTGCATGCTCTGAGTTATTCAGTCTGGAGGGATGATCGGACCTGACTGCTCTCTCGTCAGGTTGGCTTCTGTAGTGTGTTTATTCATATTGGGTGTCATCTCTGGTCCCTTTTCACCACACACACTTGTGCAATACTGTTGGTTTTAATGTCATTTCGTCTTTTTATTGGGGCTTTCTCTAGGTCAGGGGAAGGGCCATCTTTTTTAGCGAGTAGGATGATATTTACTTTACGTGGGTCGTGGTACTTCTTATCATTTCTCTTCCTGAGAGGTGGCTCAGAAGTTGGGAGCCTATTGAGGCTTCTTGCTCCCTACATGCTTTGAAAAAGGAAGAAGGGATTCTGCTTTAACCATCTTCTCCTGCAGTTTTCTGCGACTCAAACGCAGTCTACAGCAGGCTTTCTAAGGCCTGCCGGAATAGAGTGTATTTCTCTGGGTGGCTCTTTTATAAACCTACCGCCCAAGCAACTGGTCATCTCTCTCGTGACATGAGCTAATTCTGAAAACCTTTAGCATCAGTCACTGCTCTCACTTTAAGGGTATATACGCATTTGTTAATTATGACTGAGTTCGCCTGACATCTTGTTCTCTAGTTCAGCTTGGCTTCAGTGTTTCACCAAGCAGATATGTGGGCAGGCAATCAGTTGGCTGCAGAAGAGGTTCAGATCTGGCAGGGCCTTTTGCGGTAGTGAGGAGGCTATAGATATTAGGAGAAAAGGCGGTTATTTCAAGTTCTGGGATGGTGGACGGCTGGCTACTCAAGTCAGAGTAGCCATCCCAACTACGATCCCATTCACTACGGGTATGGGATAGCGGCGGCAATCGACCCTTGTTGCCTAGGGCGGCGTTCCAGCTTACTCGTTGTCTCTGCTTTTTATATTCTCAGAAAGATTATGTGCAATTACTTGGCACGATGTGATTTGTGTGGGTGGGTTTATCCTTTTGATTAGTCCTCACGAGAGAAAAGCATGACAGCGTGACCCCTGTCCTAGGGGCACTTCATGTGCTGGATGACGAGCAAAAACTTGCCTTTCATGGCTTGGAGGTCTTCAGAGATTTTGCTTTACTTGGAAAAGGTCTAGTACTATTAGGGGCTTTTGCCAACTGTAACGGCTGCTCTTGCTTTCCTGTAATGCAAATCAGTTTTCTGATGGTCCTAGGGGTAGGAAAGCAAGTTTGGTCCCAAAGAGTAGCATGGGGTTGTACACATTTTTGTTTTGTTGGTTTTTAATGCTGCCTGAGCGTCTCTGCCGGCTAGTTTTGCTTTGTTTATGTACCTAGGCCCTTTTCCGAGACAGGGTCCCCTGTAGCCCGCCAGCTGTCAGCGCACGTAGATATCTCTATCTTTTGTAGACAGGCTGGCCTTAGAACTCAACAAAGATCCGCCTGTCTCTGCCCCCAAGTGCTAGGATTAAGGCACAAAGGACATTTTTTTATGTCGTTTTACTGGGGACTGAATGGAGGCCTTGTACATGCCAAGCAAGTAGCTCTGGCTGTTGTAACTCCAGTTCTTTTTCTAGTTTTGTTTGGTTGGTGGTGGTTTTTAAGGGCAGAGTCTCTCCATGTGATCCAGGATGGCCTTGAAGCTTCCCCTCTGTAGCTCAGGAACTTCAAGGGGTGGCAAAGGATCCTAGGACTGACTGCAGGGCCTCGGACCTGCAGGACCATTACTCTACCACTCAGGTATGATTCCAGCCTTATTTTGAGATAGGGCCTCAATGTATAATCCCTGGCTGGTGCTAGAACTCGTTCTAATAGACCAGGCTAGCCTTGAAGCGTCATAGTGAAAATGCCTTACTCCCTGCCCTCCCATGTGTTGAGATTAGAGGTATGTACCGTCACACCTGGCTCTGATTGTTCCCTTTTTGAATTAAAAAAAATTTTTTTCTTTTCAAGTATCAGTGGGTATGGGAGATACCCAGTATGCAAGTATAGGTCAGAAGCCAACTCTGTTGATTCTCACCTTCCACTTCCATGAGCACTGGGGATCGAACTTGGGTTTGCCAGCTCCTTCCATTTGGCGGAAGCACCTTTTACCCACTTAGTCAATCACATGGGCAATACTGATATCAAATGGAAAAACTAGAATTTAACTGTGAAGTCAGTCTTACAGTCACAAAATAAATAGGACTTTTGATCCTTCTGCCTCAGTCCTCTGTAATTTCACAGTATTTACTCCAGGGATTCAGATGTTCTGATTGTGTAGAATCCTAAGCATTTGGGGATTTCATTATCACACTGATAGTGTAAAATAATAAAGATGTCATATGTAGAGTTATCTTTGCTGAGTATAAAGTGTTTATTATACTAAAAATACTTACATGTTTAATGAGCTTATCTAATAAAAAAAAAAATTTAACAGCAGAGCTTCTTCTGTCTTATTTCTATACAAGAGGACAAGAGTTAGACCTGAAATATTTTTGACCTTCCCAGGTGGTGTGATCAGAATTTGATCCCTATAGATGTTCTGGCTTCAAGTTCGTGATTTTTTTTTTTTTTATTTGTGGTCTTTTCGAGACTCGGGTCTCCCCTGTGTCCCAGCTGTCCTGGACTGCACTCTGTAGACCAGGCTGGCCTTTAACTACAGAGATCTCCCGCCTGCTCTGACTCCCAAGTGCTAGGTATTAAAAGCGTGCGCCACCTTCTGCCCGCCCGGCAAAGTTTATCGATCTTCTGTACACTACAGACCCAACCTATTTTGGTAGAACACGTAACCCTGGCCTTATGGCTAGTGACTAAACTAACTAAACTAAACTCGATAGTGTGTCACATCCATTGTTCTCCTGACCAAGTTGTCTGGTCTGTGAAGCTTCTCAGCCAGTCAGAATGTCAGTGTCTAGCTTTCCCTCTCTACCAACTCCCAGTGAATAGCAATGACAGAAATCTAGTAGAAAAGAAGAGGAAAAGCAAAAAAGAAATTCAGCAGTCTGACTTCGCCAAAAAACCCTGGGGGAATCTAGCTTTAGGCTCAGCTAGACCCAGGAATTCAAGCAGTATTGCATAAATCCAGTCTCTTCCTCTCTGTCCTGCTTTTTTTGTGTTGGGTTTCAGTTTTCAAGCAGATTTTCCTTGATGACCCCCAGGAGTCCTAAGCTGGCATACTTCTGGCTTGCCAGCCTCGGTAGAAAGGCTGCCTTCCTTCCCAACAGATGAGTTTTTTTTGTTTTTTTTGTTTCTGTTTTTGGGTTTTTTTGTTTTTGTTTTTGGTCTTTTCGAGAACAGGGTCTCCTGTCAGCTGTCCCTGGAACTCCCTCTGTAGACCAGGCTTGGCCTTAAACTCACAAGGATCCGCTTGCTCTGCCTCCTGATGCTGAAATTAAAAGCGTGCACCACCAAACCCGGCAACATTTTTTAAAAAATATTTTATTTTTGTTTTGTTGTTTGTCTATAAAAAAAAAAAAAAAAAAAAAAAAAGGTCGCACAGAGATGATCAGAACTCAGAGTAACTCCAGATTCTCACCAGACAGACAGGAAACCTGCAAGGCAGGTGAAATGCCTTTACATTTTAAGGAAAGTCAGTTTTGACCTAAACTCTATACCCTACAGAACCATCTTTAACTAAGTGTAGGGTAGAATAAAGATATTTTGAGATATAATATAGGGATACCCAGTTTGGGTTAGGTATGAATGGGCTAGTTTTCCAGCCAGCATCTCCCGGGGGCACAGGTGGGGGTTATGCGACTCCCCTGACCCTGCTCCAAGAGACAGCAGCTTGTGACCCAACACATGATGGTGGCTGAGCCGCAGCGAGTGATATATACAAGGGGCGTGGTGCAGGGGTCTGGGATAGGCTGTGGGAGATAACATCAGTTTTGCTGTATAAGGGATGTACTGCCTACAGTAAAGTGGATTTTCCATTACCTCCAGAGTGTCTGGATCTGTTACTTTGTGTATACAGGCTGGAGCAGGCCTGAGCTTCAAGTGTTGTGTGCTAGTGGGCTAGGGTCCATCAGACCACCAGCCTGGTGAGCTAGCGTGGGGCCAGACAGAGACCAAGCAGTTCACCAGCTGTGGAGAGCGGATTGCCAGCAGTGTAGCCTGGGGAGAGCCAAGCAGGCTCCAGAGTGAAATTCCTGTCCAGGGGTGATCAGCCCCTGAGCAGGTGGGCGGACACAGCCAGCCGGGGGTGATGGTCCGCCATCCCAGGCTAAGGACCTGAGAAAGAAGGTAGCCACTCAGGTCCTGCTGCAAAAGTAGCCATCTGGCACCTGTGCTGAGGTGCCGGCTGGCTCCCAGTTAGCTTCGGGCAGCTAACTCCCCCCCCACCCCCCACCCCACCCCTTCCAGCAGAAGAGAGTTAACATCAGACTGTAGGAGTGTATACCATAATGCAGGATTTCAAAAAGTTTGTTTCCTTCCCATCTTCTTTCTAGGCAGCATCTAAAAGTGATATTCTACAGAAATGATAGGGTAGCACAGATGGGCAGACCTAGAATGCAGGAAGAGAGAGAAAAGGGGGGAGGGGGAGGGGAGGGACGACTACGACGAGGACGCAGAGCCTCAGGTGCTGTCTGTCTGTCTGGCTATGTGTAGCAGGCCCTCAACTCACACAAACTCATGAACTCATGATGTGTACTGGTGTGCTTACCAGCACAAGTTGTACTGCCTGTGTACTAGCAGAGGGGATCTGGATACCTGACAGCATGGAAGGTTGCATTAGTGCTAAGTTTGTAGAAACAAAGTAAACATGAAAATGACAATAATTAACCCTAGGGGAGAAAACAAAAATGCTTAAAAAACAAAAGGACAGTCTATTAGTTCACCCTGTCCTGGACCATGTTTGCAGAGGAAAAAAAAAAAAACACACTAAAGATTGTTTTCCCCAAAAGTACGGTGTGTCAGGAGTGTGCACTGGTGAGGGGGGGGGCAAGTGTTTGGTATGTGAAAAGGAAACTAAGTTAATCATCCTCCAGAGGGAGGAATGAGTAAATAATGCCTAAAACAACAACAAAAAAGACTAAGAGCCACCAATGCCTGCCTAGTATAGGACAGGAACCTAAGGCCTTGACAAGGGGTGGGAGTGGAGCTTAGTGATAGAGTGTTTGTCTAGAAGGCATGGGTCCCATGCGTTTGATTCCCAGAACAGGGGAGAGAGAAGGGAGGCCGGAGGGGGTGGCCAGGCACATTAAAATTGGTTCTGTTTTGGAATATGAGTTACAGCAACAGGGACTGTGGAAAGTGCTTATTTTTTGGATCATTTTTTATGTGATGAGTGTCTTGTCTGTATGTATGTAAATTGTGTGTGTGTGTGTGTGTGTGTGTGTGTGGTACCCACAGATGCCAGAGAGCAATGGAGCCCCTAGAATTTGGAGCTACCATGTGGGTGCTGGGAACTGAACCTGGGTCCTGGAGCCAGAGCAGCCAGTGCTCTTAACATGTTGAGCCACCTCTCCGGCCCCTGAATATGTAAATTTAATAAAAAACTAAAGATCAAAATGATTTATATTAGTGGAGCAAGACTGACATTAAGGTCGTGTTGGGGTATGAAATTCTTTTTGTGGAAAGCAGTGAAGGGATGGACAACACAGTGGAAGCTGGTTGTGTGTGGCCTGATTTCTAAACACTTGAATGTGTTTCTTTTGTGAAAGTTTGTCAGACTATACACATATGGCTTGTGTGTGCTTATGAACCTTTTTTTAGAGTCTTACTATGTAGCCTGGGCTTACCTTGAATTTTCAGCAGTTCTGCATCAGCTTTCTGAGTGCTAGGATTACAGAATGTGTTTCTTTGCCTGACTTAGAAACATCTTTTTAAAAAAAAAATCAATAATAATTTAGGGCCTGGAGTGATGACTCAGCAGTTAAGAGTACTAGTTATTCATACAATAGACCTGACACCTACGTGGCTGGTTACAGCTGTCCATAACTCCAGTTCCAGGGGATCCAGCACCCTCTTCTGACCTCCAAGGGCATTGCATGATAGGTAATACACTCATATACATGGAGTAAAAATAATAAATAAAATATATAAAAATAAAAAGTTTTCCTAAAGAATATATACCAGGCTGGGCGTGGTGGCGCACGCCTTTAATCCTAGCACTTGGGAGGCAGAGGCAGGCAGATCATTGTGAGTTCAAGGCCTGCCTGGTCTACAGAGTGAGTTCCAGGACAGCCGGGACTACAGGGAGACCCTGTCTCGAAAAGACCAAAANAAAAAAAAAAAAAAAAAAAAAAAGAATATATACCAGGCTGTATTTCATTTCAGCAGCTTTGTGTATAAATTGTCTACTTCCTAATAATGCTCTAGATGGGCTGGAGAGATGATTCAGTGGTTAAGAGCACTGGCTACTCCTACAGAAGACCCAGCACCCACATAGCAGCTAACAACCATCCATAACTCCAATTCCAGAGGATCCAACGCCCTCTTCTGACCTCCAAGGGCATTGCACTATATGGGAGCACTTACATACATGCAGGCAACAGACTCATGCCCATAAATTAAAAATAATACATTTTCAAAAGCTTTCTTTAAAATAATAATAACAATTCGCTAGAGAATAAGAATTCTAGCCTCTGGTCACCCGGTTGCTGGGAATCTGTCCTCTTTTTGTGGTGTCCTTTGCTTCTAGAATTTGAGCATGTCCAGGGAATGTTAGTGCATTCTATAATCAGTCTTGGTGGGACAGATCCCCAGCCACTTTCAGGTCTGGGTCAAGAATTGCCAGTCCTGACCTGATAGGTTCCTCTGGGCTGTTACCACGTGTGTGTCTGGTGCTTGCAGAGTCCAGAAGAGGGCATCAGATCCTTTATTTATGGATGGTTGTTAGCCATCATGTGGGCGCTGGGAGCCGAACCCAGGTCCTCTGCAAGAGTAGCCAGTCTTCTTATCTACTGAGCCATCTCTCCAGCCCCTAACTAATCGATGTTAACTGAGGGTCTCAAACATGCTAGATAAACAACTAAGCTACATCCCCAGTACACAGTCTTGTGTGTATATCAGTTTGTAAACTGTTTATTTTCTTAACTTAAATTATTCTGTACATTTCCTAGTAAGCTGGTTTTCGTGGACCCATACATTTCAGATATTTTTACTTATCTCGTAGTAGTTTTCTACATTATCTTTTATTTTATTTTTTTATGTGTATGAATGTACTGTCTGCATGTAGGTTTGTGCACCTGTGTCATGCAATGCTGCGGAGGTCAGAAGAGGGTCTCGGATTTCCCTGGAACTGGAGTTCTCCTGGAATTGGAGTTACAGACGGTTCTTAGCCACCATGTGGGTGCTGGGGATCGAACCTGGGTCCTCTGCAAGAGCAGTCTACGCTCTTAACCACTAGGCCATCTCTCCAGCCCCTCTACATTATCTTTTTATTTATTATTATTTTATTTTTTATTTATTTATTTATTGTTTTGGTCTTTTTAAGGCAGGGTCTCCCTATAGCCCCAGGTGGCTTGGAACTCACAGAGATCCACCTGCCTCTGCCTCCCGAGTGCTTGGATTAAAGGCATGCTCCACCACTCCTGGCTTCTACATCAACATTTTAAATTATGTTGTATCATCCTCATTTTCTATGTACCATGGTTATTTAATAAATCCCTCTTTGTTGGACATTTAGGTTATTCATTTTTAGCTCTTTCTGAGTTTACTAGGATGGCCAAATAAGCCAGCTTCACTGTGCTGTGGTCCATTTCTTGAAATTCTCTTCTTTCCTCCCTGCAGTGGTCTCTGGTTCATCATCTAGCTCCAAGTATGACCCTGAGATCCTGAAAGCTGAAATTGCCACTGCAAAATCCCGGGTAAGGACCTTCACGGTAACCTCGGTGAGAGAGGTCACTGAACACTAGCCAATGTACCAGCCCCATGACAGCTCACCCTAACAAGGCCCCCACTAATAACAGTAGTAGTTGTACTTGTGGTAGTAATAATTGTAATACCTCTTTTCACAAGCAATCGCCTTATTCCAGACACAGCATTGGCTGCTTCATCTCATGTCCTTGTAGTAAACCCCTTGAAGTGGCTTCTGCCATTCTCTGTATTTTAAAGCCCCTGCCTAAGAGACTCCACTTCCAGCTGCTCCCTGTTCTAGATCATCATTCTTAATTCTTGATTACTTTAAGAGAGAAGTATTATTATCCCCATTTTACTGACATGGAAACTAAGATAGTGGTTAAGTGGCTTATTTGTGGTAAAGTGAGTATTTTAAACAGTGGTTTAATTCTGGTCCAAGAAAGTATGAATGGGAACCATGGCTGAGGGCAGGAGGGAGAACTGTCACTAGGATCTGAGAGAGGCTGAGAGGTTAAGTGTCTCGTTCTAGTCTACTGTACCCATGCTGGACTATAAGTCCTGTGTTGTCAGGTCATCAGGTATTTTTGGAAGGAACTGTGTATCTAGGCTTAGTATATGGAATCTCTCAGTATCTCAATTGAAAGTTTGACACTGTTCTGCAGGTCAAATAAGCCCTCCTGCAGATGGGATCTGGCTGTTGGCCATGTCTTGCCACTAAAGTCACTGCACTGCCTCTCAAAGCACTCTCAGATATATATATATATATATATATATATATATATATATATATATATAGTGTGTATGACCCAGGTATTGCCATTGTCCCCACCAACCAGAATAGGAGAGAAAGGCAGTGCCTTTAGAAAGGCCTGGTAGCTAAGAAGTAGGAACACTCGGCTCTATCCTGTATCAGTCAGCTCCCAACTACTTCTCGTTTCCCTGGAGTAGAGACTGGCTAATGAGATGCTGATGGAGTGGGCAGTGCAGATAAGACCAGCAGTTACAGGTGACTCATTATGCAGTATCACCAGGGTGAAGGGGTTCTGGGTTCCTAGCCTGTAGCTCCACGTCCGCCTCTGATTTCTGTGTCTTGTTTTCCACCATCCAGGTCAACAAGCTGAAGAGAGAAATGGTCCATCTGCAGCATGAGCTTCAGTTCAAAGAACGTGGCTTTCAGACTCTGAAGAAGTAAGTCCACCTTCGTGCAGAGCATAAGGCCAATTTCCACCTCAAGTTCCCAGCTGCCCTTGGGCCCTCTCTCCGTCCATCTGTCTGTTTCCTTCTTTATCAAGATGTAGCTCAAATCTTTCTATTCAAGTTCTTTTCCATTGGCATTTACTGATTACACCATCACCCAGGGGATGGAGGTAAACAGTCATTGCAAACTATGGAGCTTTTGTCATTGTCTGACCTCCTAAAACTATTAAGGTCTGTTCCATTCAACTGAGTCTTACTCTCCAGTTCCAGAAGCAAGTGTTAAGGATTTCTGTGCATCTTTCTCCTGCTCTGCTAAGCTACTAGATTCTCACACACGAAGCAAACTCTTCATTCCCATGGCCACTGCCTCATGGGTCCTCTACATCACTGAGGAAACATCAATCTCTTTCAGCAGCAAACCCATTTTGAGAAGCTTGCACCATACCATGTCCCCATGGGTGGTGTAAGGAGCTTCCAGCACCACACCAAACAGACAGGTGTCATTTTCATTTTTAGAAGTGAGCTTGGAGCTAAGTAAGCGATACTGCTCTTTATTGCTTAAGCACTGTGTTAACTGTTGTATTGATCATGACAGTGAAGGTTTGTGGAACCTGTGCTATATGCCAGGAAATGTTCCTTCATGAGGACACTCATCTGACCTCGGGGCAATCCAGGAATGTTCTTTAACGCTATTATAGAGATGAGGAAACTGAGTCACATACCTAGTGCTTGGTGTCTGTCAGCCTGTTATAAATAACCACAGTATGTATCCATTTTGTTTTGTTTTGGTTCTTGTTTTTTAGATACAGTCTCATTCTGTAGCTCAGGTTGGCCTCACAGTTGGAGTGATCCTCCTGCCTCAGCCTCTGGAGTGTAGGAATTACAGATGTTAGCTTCCACACCTGACTCAATTAAGGTTGAGTATTTTTTTTCTTTTTTTAAGATTTATTTTTATTGTTTGTCATTTATTTCTTTGTTTGGAGACGGGGTCTCCCTGTAGCCTCAGCTGGCCTAGAACTTACTATGTAGACCAGGCTGGCCTTTATCTCACAGAGATCCTCCTACCTCTGCCTCCCAAGTACTGGGATTAAAAGCTTGTGCCACATGGCCCAGCTATTTTGGCTTTTGAGAGAGAGAGAGAGAGAGAGAGAGAGAGAGAGAGAGAGAGAGTGAGTATGTGTGTGTGTGTGTGTGTGCACATGAGTGATGGTGAGCATGGAGCGCAGAAGTATCAGATGGCCCAGCTGTTTTGGCTTTCGAGTGTGTGTGTGTGTGTGTGTGTGTACATGAGTGCTGGTGAGCATGGAGAGCAGAAGTATCAGATTCCCCTGGAGCTGGAGTTGTTGTAAGCCATCTGACCTGGGTTCTAGGAATCAAACTCGGGTCCTCTGGAAAAGCAGTACCCACTGACCCATTTCCTCTGGCCCCTAAAGCTTATTCTTGAATTGTATTCAGAGTATCTGGTAGCACCCTCAGTGAGCATTACTAAGGTTACCTGGCAACCTTCACATCGACAGCAGGCAGGTTGTCCAAATTCCTGTCTTCTAGAGACTTCTCAAGAGATCAGGGGAGGTCGTGCCTGTCTGGATAGCTGTCTGTAAGCTCAGATACTTTCTCCCCCCCACCCCCCCAATCATCCTCTTCAGTGAGCACCTCATGCAGTCTTGGGACATGTGGGTGATATAACTACATGAACTATGGCCACCAGTTGAGGGCCAGTTGGTTCTTTTCCGTACCCTCCTTTCCCATAGCCCTCACCATCTGGGGAGTCCTAGACGCCCAGCACACACGTGGTACAAGACGGTGAGCCAAGGTGGTGCAAGCCAGTCATCCCAGCACTGAGGCCAGCTGGGATCAGAGCAAACCCTGTCCTAAAACAAAGCAAGAGAAGAAAGTATGATCTGTCCAGGGCATAGCTCAACAGAAGGCTTGCCTAGCATTCACAAGGACCCAGGTTCGATCCCCAGCCCTGGAGAAAAGATTCTACAAAATGGCCCTGTTTTTTTGTTTTTGTTTTTGTTTTTTGGTCTTTTTGGTCTTTTTGAGACAGGGTCTCCCTGTAGCTCCAGCTGTCCTGGAACTCGCTGTGTAGACCAGGCTGGCCTTGAACTCACAAAGATCCACCTGCCTCTGCCTCCCAAGTGGATTAAAGGCATGTGCCACCAAACCGGGCTAAAATGGCCCTGTATTATATAATAAATCGTGTGACATGTTTTTCTTTTTTAATTTTATATCTTTTTACATGTATTATGTACATATAATTTATATATGCATGTGTGCCAATCCTACCTTTCAAACCAGATTCTGGCCTCATTCATTCAGGGGTTTATGGTTTATGCTTCTCTGTAGTTTTTAGTGAACACCAGAGACAATTCAGGGTAATGATGTGAGCACAGATAGATGTTCCCCCTTTAGACCTGTTAAAGCTCTGGCCGAGTACTCCACCCCAGCAGCTTTGCTGTCTAGTTTAAGGTTGCTCTTTCCCCTCCTCTGGAGCCCTGACTAGAATACTTCCCATTATTCTCTGAGCCTCTACAAACCTGTTTTACCACTTTGTCACCAGGTAGCAGCATTGACAATTCTTGTTCTTTGGTAAGCTGACAGTGGAACCCCAAAGATAAGCCCCCTTCCTCCTTCTGTGGGTTTGATAGCTGGCCCAGATAAGACTTCTTTGTAGCAGCTGGCCACCCACACTTCTCAGCCAGAATCTGGCTCCCAGTCCAGGGTGGAAGAAGACGTTCACACCAACACACACACTAGCAGCCAGGAATATAGTTCAAAGCCTCTTGGGTTCAAATCCCAGTTGCCTGGGACTTTTTCACCTGAAAAGTCCCTAAAGTCCATAGTTGTAGGGATTGAGTTGGGAAATCCCTGTCAAGCACCTGACAGAGCCTGGCACAGAGGAGGAGCTGAGTGGGAGGGTGGGAGAGGGCCTCTAGCTGGTTTTCTCAGACAGGACCACATCTACCCCCAAGCTTGCTGCTACTCTGTAGAGCCCGGCTGTATCAGCCAGCTCAGTTCATTCCATCTCAACAAGAGCAGTTTCTGTTCTGTCCCATATTATTGATGAAAGCACTGACAGGTTGAAAATATGACCAAGCCAGCAACAGTCAGCATTGGAGCTGAAACCCAGGACTTTGGAGGGTTTGTTTTAATTTATTTATTATTTTTATTTTATGTGTATGAGTGTTTTGCCTGTATGTTAAGTAAACTACCTGTGTGCAATGCCCTGCAGAAGCCAGAAGAGGCTGTCGGGTCCCTTGGAACTGCAATTATGGGTGGTTCTTAGCTGCCATGTGGGTGCTGGGAACTGAACCCAGTTCCTCTGGAAGAACAGCAAGTATTCTTAACTGTTGAGCCATCTCTTCAGCTCCAGTTTGTTTTAATTTTTAAAATGTAATTATTTGTTGTTTTGGTGCTGGAGGCAAGCCAAGGGGCTTGCATATGCCAGGCAGGTATTCTAACCACTGAGACACACATCTAACCTTTATTCTGTCACTTTATTTTTTCTGATGCTTACGAATTGAACCCAGGACCTCTCACACGTTAAGCATACACTCTGCCCCTAACCCACACCCCTAATCCAGGACTAATGGATTGTTATTATTTTTTGTGGTGCTCTGGGAACTAGTAGATTTTGAAGTTCATATCTCAATGCTTGTTTTGTAGACATCATCCCTGATAACTCTCTCCCCAAAATGTATAAGGCCCATTCCATCTCTCTTCGAATCTTTTTCCTTCAGGGTCTGGTAGGTAACAATTCAGGCACTCCTCATCTCTTGGTCTCCTGTGTTTGCTGAACCTGGAGATGTCAAACCTTATCCCTCTGGGGGAATTTAGGGAGCTTCCAGAGTAACGTTGACAAAATGCCATGTTCATGTTTAGAGGCTGACACACTGCTCTTAGGCTTCCCGAGAGCATGTGCCTTTGCCTCCATGATGGAGGATGGTACCAGCAAAGATGTGTTGAGCAGATATGTGTAAGAATCCATGAGCTTGATTCATAATCAGTAATGAAATCTTTAAAAATAACGTGAGGACTGAAGGACAGTGAGAAGAAAACCAAAAGCACGGTGTGGGGCTCTGGTCTGGCTCCCTTGACAACCCCACCCCCAAGGCAGATGCTTTGGCAGGGTCAAGATATGGCATAGCTAGGTCTTTCTGTACTTCACAGGAGCCCCTGTGCCGAGTTGTCTGGATAAGACAAGAGAGCCTGCTGCTGTGGGAGCCTGTGCCCAGCATCAGAAGCGACTAGGCATGGGAATCCCCCAAAGGCCTGAGAGAAAGGACAGCTGCATAATTTGGAAATCCTAAAACACATCTCCCCAGCACCCCCTACCACAACTTTTCTTTCCCTTTACAAAAAAAAAAAGGTTCATTCACCAAGTGTATAATGGTGTCCCTTTGTTCTTCCCCACCCCCTCAACCAGCTTCACCCCAAGTGTTCCTCTCAGAGCTGTTCACCAGAGCCAAATTCCAGAGGCCGGGTTGCTAAGGGGCCTGAAGAAATCAGGTAGAGCTCTGTGCAGCCTGGCACACAAACTGCAGTCGGTCCTGCTTGGGGTTCAGAGCCATTCTTGGTTCTGTTGGCAGAGGAGATTCAGCCCTCGCCCCCCGGCCCTCGCCCCTGCTCTAGCATGTTGGCTCCCCTGTACCCACCACCCCCGTTGGCTGTTCAGAACAGGGTCACCTCACATCCCAGCTCCTCCCTCTGGGGACTTTTCTATGGAATGTCTTCGGCAGAACTTTGGGGAGAAATGTTCCTTAGATCAAATTTTCAGACTAAATCTGAGTCCAGATTTTAACGGACCTGGCAGAGTTGCCTAGGCCCAAAGTCCTCGAAAGGAATAGACAGGCTATTTTTAGTGGGAGACACAATTGGGGCTTTGTTTTCTCCATGGAAGCCAAAGTAACTGCAGGGGGCTGTGTGGGGGACCTCTCCCTGCTGCCTCTCCTCTCCTTGGAGCCTTGAGGCCAGGATGGAAACCTGCTCGGTTCCTCCTCTTCCTAGTGATTCCGGACTAGGGCTATTTTTAGCCTAGGACAGTTTGGCCTATCGGAACATCTGTGAGGGTTTTTCACCCAGAATAATGGGTTTATGGTGTTCCCTCTGACTGTTAAACTTCCTTTTCTCCACCCTCCACTGAAGCTTCAGAGCAGCCTTTGATGGTAACATGAAACAGTTACGTGGGCCTGCTCTCAGAGCCTTCTCCACACCCTAGCCCTCCTCAGATCCCTACCCTTCCACCACCTCCCATTTACTTTGACCATCAGAAACTTATAGCAGGACCACAGGGCATAGCTCAGGTTCAGGTACAGCACTTGTCTAGCGTGTGTAAGGCCCTGGGTTTGATTCCACCACTGCAAGAGAAAAAAGGAAGAAAAAAAAAAAAAAAAAAAAAAAGAGACTCAGATTGTTCTTTCTTTCTTTAAATAACTTTTCCTTCCATCAAAACAAACCTACACGCAGGGCCTGGGTGAGCCAATAATCTCTGGGCTACAACTGATTTATTTATTTATTTATTTATTTATTTATTTATTTATTTATTTATTTATTTTATTTTGAGGCAGGGTCTCCTTATAGCCCCAGCTGTCCTGGAACTCACTCTGTAGACCAGTGTGGACTTGAACTCACAAAGATCCGCCTGCCTCTGCCTCCCAAGTGCTAGGATTAAAGGCATGGACCACCACACCCGGCTTGTTTCGTTTTTAAGTAAAGTACTACTCTCAATGAAGTTCAAATTTTTAAAGACTAATATGAAAGAAGCACACAGAAAAGTGGGCCACATAAAAATAGAAGGCAAGAACCAACTCCACAGAGTTATCCTCTGACCTCTACACGTAATGGCATTGTATGTGCATATCCACACATGCGACACACAATAATGATGATAATAATAGTAAGTAATAATAATAAAAATTAAGACAGCGATTCTCCACCAGGGGAGAGTTTAGACATTTCCCCCAAGGGACATCAGGCAAGTATAGAAATGATTTTTGTAGTCATACGAGGTTGGAACATTATTAGTATTTTGTGAGTCAAAGCTAAGGCCATGCTACAAAACAGCCTGTGGTCCCCAGAACAGCCTCCCTGCCAATCTATGCCAGATTCTAACTCTGTTCAAATATGTTTAGCTCTGTTCTCTGGGCTACCACAAGTAAGTCAGGAATACTGCTTCATAAAGTCTAAGTTTCCAACATGGTATAACACTCAGCTCCATGAGATACGTTATAGCAACCACCTGCCTGGCCTAGGGGACTAAGGGAAGGAGTCAAGGAAGGCTCCCTAAGAGAGCTCATGTTTACAGGACCCCAACTTTAGGAGCACTGCTGCTTCTGGGGCATGCATATTTGCAGTTTGACAGGGACCTTCTGTGCCTTTTCCCCAAAGTGGGGTCTGGAGAGGAAGAATGTGCTGGACAGAGAGCGACTTGGGGGACTGAAGTCCTGCAGCGTGCACGTCGCCTCAGTCATCCCACATCTGATCTCTCTCATCTCCTGTCCTCTAGAATTGACAAGAAAATGTCTGATGCTCAGGGTGGCTACAAACTGGATGAGGCTCAGGCTGTGCTGAGAGAGACCAGAGCCATCAAGAAAGCTATCACCTGTGGAGAGAAGGAAAAGCAAGACCTCATCAAGGTGAAGTGGCCCCTCCCAGCTTCTCCGAAGGACTCACACCAGGACTCACACCAGCCGTTTTCACATATACCACACAGATCACTGAGTTCTCATTACAGTGCAAATGTCCAGCCAGACATGCCCCAAACTGAAACTTTTTGAGCGCTGCCCAGCTTGTTTTCTGAGGGACCAAACCAAACCTCACAGTGTCATGTCTCCACCAGTCTCTTCTGTGTTCTCACTCTGTGCTAGGAACTGAACCAGTGAGAAAAGTAATTCTTCTCTAAGTTCTTTGTATGCATGGGTCAGTCTATCTTCATTCTACAGGTAGCAGACTAAGGACAGTCTGACTCAGAGACTAAGAAGCAGAGCCATCCTTTAGGCCCTGGGGTACCTGGCTTACAAGCCCATTGCTTCAACCCTGGACATACTCTTCACCAAGGAGTCACCTGACTCTTGACATACTTTACCATGGCCTTGCTGGCACATCTGGACTCAGAGACTTAGAGCTGCCATGAGCCGCTCTGGGAGGAAGCTTTGGGCTCTATGGCAAACAGCAGTTTCAAAGCACTCACCTAGGACTGTGGCCCAATGGAAACACTGAAGCAGGCGCTTGTGAACAGCAAGGAGTAAGTACTCCTGCTGTGATTGGTGGTTAAGAGCACAGAGCTCTTAGACCTGGCCCTGTGAGTTGCCGTGATCAAAGTAATAAGATCACAGTACAGCAGAGCTGCTGACTCCTGGCTAATTAACATGTCATTTAGTTGATATGACACCCCATGAGGTGACGACCTGGGATTATCCCCATTTCACAGAGTAGATAGATGTAGAGAAAGGTTAGTCAGCTAGCTCAGTTTACAGGGTGAGGAAGAAACAGGAGTTGCACCTCAGGTAGAGTTGGTATGCTCACTGGTTTCTCTCATGTGAAAGTCCCAGCTCCATCCCTCACTAAGTAGTAGGCTGCCAGGTAAACATGGACTCACTCCTAAAGTAGAGAAGTCACACACCTCACTCCTGTACATCCCCTCCCTGCAGAGCCTCGCAATGCTGAAGGATGGCTTCCGGACTGACAGAGGGTCTCATTCGGACCTGTGGTCCAGCAGCAGCTCTCTGGAGAGTTCAGGTTTCCCACTGACAAAGCAGTTCCTGGACGTGAGCTCACAGACGGACATCTCGGGAAGCGTGAGTATGCAGGGGTGGCGGGAGGCTGCCCTAGTAGGATCACCGTCTGTCCTCACCTGCCTGCGGAGCTGCCTGTGACTGCTAACTTGGCCGCAGGAGATGTGATGCAATGATGCAAGGAAAAGCCAGCGTAGGGGACTCCACAGGTCTAAGGCCAGGGTAGGGGACTCCACAGGTCTAAGGCCAGGGTAGGGGACTCCACAGGTCTAAGGCCAGCGTAGGGGACTCCACAGGCCCGGCTAGGAGCTTGTGTCTCCAGGCTCTCAGAGTAGAGGACTCCACAGGCCTGGCTAGAAGCTCGTGTCTCCAGGTTCTCAGAGTAGAGGACTCCACAGGCCCGGCTAGGAGCTTGTGTCTCTAGGCTCTCAGAGTAAGGGACCCCACGGGCCTGGCTAGGAGCTCGTGTCTCTAGGCTCTCAGAGTAGGGGACTCCACGGGCCTGGCTAGGAGCTCGTGTCTCCAGGTTCTCAGAGTAGGGGACTCCACGGGCCTGGCTAGGAGCTCATGTCTCCGGGCTCTGCACAGAATGTGTTTTGAATGGACGGAGTGTCTTTCTCTCGTTTCTTTCATTCTGTTTTGTGGCTCCATTCTGATTTTCTTTCACCAGCTGGAAAGCAAAGGATATTTCTGTCTTATTATCCCCTAATCAATGCATGGAGTTTTCAGACAGCTGCTGGCTGCGGGTGTCGGGGCTCGGCCTGGTCCCAGTTGTGGGTAGTGAAAGTGTTGCCCAGACACCAGTTATGAAAGTAGCCAAGTAGGGGCGGCCTGCAGTGAGCATAATTTTTGGAGAGCTTTGGCTCTGTGGGGTCACAGGACACGATTGCGCCTGCCTCCCACCCTCTGTGGTTGAATGCTGTTCCTATTTGAATTTTGTAGCTGTCCTCCCACTAGTGAAAGGGAAACTGTCCACATGTGATCCCGTGAGCCTTGAAGCTTCTTGCTTCTGACAGGTGGGTGGAGAAACTGGCTGCCCCTCCTTCCCTGTACCTGCCATGTGGCCAGGCACAAGCCCCCCAAACAGCAGACCGGCTGCCTCTATGTTCTAGGGCCAAGCTTGACTGCAACCTCTCTGAGTTTTCTGTGAGGTCCTGCCTGCTTTCGTCAGGTTGGCTTCTGTGTGTGTTATTCATCTCTGTCCCTTTTCACCCCCTGTGCTCTGTGTTTCTGTCATTCGCTTTGGCCCTGAGCCATTTTTAGCTGTAGGATGATACTTTAGTTGTTTCATTTCTCTTCCTGAAGTGCTCAGGAATGTGACTTTGAGGCTGCTCCTACAGCTTGAAGGAAGAAAAGGATTTTGGCTTAACCATCTTCCCTGCAGTCCACACAGCTAGCCTGGGGACTAGGAGTTATTCTTGGCTCTACCTACGCAAACTGTCAAGTCTCTCATGAGCTACTGAAACCTAGCTCAGCACTGGTCACAATAACCATGTAATTCCTGACTGTTCCTATCTTGTTCTCTAGTTCAGCACCAGCAGCAGCAATCAGTTGGCTGAGAAGGTCAGATTGCGCCTTCGGTATGAGGAGGCTAAAAGAAGGTAATTCAAGTCTGGGATGTGGAGCGGTGGTCTCAACAGTCATAACTACCCACTACCATAGTGGGCCATCTGACCTGTTCCTAGCCTTTTACATTTGTCTCTGCTTTAATTCTCAGAAAGATTATGTGAAGGCAGATGTGATTGTGTGTGTGTGTTAATCCTTTTGAATTCAGAGAGAAAATGACTGACTGGCCTAGGGCACTGTGCTAGACAGAGCAAAACTCTGCTTGGAACTCAGATTTGTTTAACTTTAAAGTCTAGTAATCTTTCCACTTACCTGCCTTGCTTTCTGTATGCAATCAGTTTTCTGATGTTCCTGGAAGCAGTTTGGTCCAAAGTAGCAATGGGTTTACATTTTTGTGTTTTTTTTGTTTGTTTGTTTTTGTTTTTTGGCCTTTTCGAGACAGGGTCTCCCTGTAGCCCCAGCTGTCCTGGAACTCACTCTGTAGACCAGGCTGGCCTTGAACTCACAAAGATCCGCCTGTCTCTGCCTCCCAAGTGCTAGGATTAAGGGCACAAAGGACATTTTTTTATGTCGTTTTACTGGGGACTGAATGGAGGCCTTGTACATGCCAAGCAAGTAGTCTGGCTGTATGTATCTCCAGTTCTTTTTCTAGTTTTGTTGGTGGTGGTGGTTTTTTAAGGCAGAGTCTCTCCATGTGATCCAGGATGGCCTTGAACTTCCTCTGTAGCTCAGGAACTTCAAGGGGTGGCAAAGGATCCTAGGACTGACTGCAGGGCCTCGGACCTGCAGGACCATTACTCTACCACTCAGGTATGATTCCAGCCTTATTTTGAGATAGGGCCTCAATGTATAATCCTGGCTGGGCTAGAACTCGCTGTATAGACCAGGCTAGCCTTGAAGTCATAGTGAAATGCCTACCCCTGCCTCCCAAGTGCAGAGATTAAAGGTATGTACCGTCACACCTGGCTCTGATTGTTCCCTTTTTGAATTAAAAAAAATTTTTTTCTTTTCAGTATCAGTGGGTATGGGAGATACCCAGTATGCAAGTATAGGTCAGAAGCCAACTCTGTTGATTCTCACCTTCCACTTCCATGAGCACTGGGGATCGAACTTGGGTTGCCAGGCTTCCTTCCATTGGCAAGCACCTTTACCCACTTAGCAATCACATGGGCCCTACTGATAATCAGAATGAAAATAAATTTAACTGTGAAGTCAGTCTTACAGTCACAAAATAAAATAGACTTCTGCCTTCTGCCTCAGTCTCCTGTGCTTTCAACAGTATTTACTCCAGGGATTCAGATGTTCTGATTGTGTAGAATCCTAAGCATTTGGGGATTTCATTATCACACTGATAGTGTAAAATAATAAAGATGTCATATGTAGAGTTATCTTTGCTGAGTATAAAGTGTTTATTATACTAAAAATACTTACATGTTTATGAGCTTATCTAATTAAAAAAAAAAATTAACAGCAGAGCTTCTTCTGTCTTATTTCTATACAAGAGGACAAGAGTTAGACCTGAAATATTTTTGACCTTCCCAGGTGGTGTGATCAGAATTTGATCCCTATAGATGTTCTGGCTTCAAGTTCGTGATTTTTTTTTTTTTTTTGGTCTTTTTCGAGACTGGGTCTCCCTGTAGTCCCAGCTGTCCTCTGTAGGAACTCACTCTGTAGACCAGGCTGGCCTTGAACTCACAAAGATCCGCCTGCCTCTGCCTCCCAAGTGCTAGGATTAAAGGCGTGCGCCACCCCGCCCGGCAAGTTCATGATCTTCTGTACACTACACCAACCTTATTTGGAGACACGTAACCTGGCCTTATGGTAGTGACTAAACTAAACTAAACTAAACTCGATAGTGTGTCACATCCATTGTTCTCCTGACCAAGTTGTCTGGTCTGTGAAGCTTCTCAGCCAGTCAGAATGTCAGTGTCTAGCTTTCCCTCTCTACCAACTCCCAGTGAATAGCAATGACAGAAATCTAGTAGAAAGAAGAGGAAACAAAAAAAGAATTCAGCAGTCTGACTGCCAAAACCCTGGGGGAATCTAGCTTTAGGCTCAGCTAGACCCAGGAATTCAAGCAGTATTGCATAAATCCAGTCTCTTCCTCTCTGTCCTGCTTGTTTTTGTGTTGGGTTCATTTTCAAGCAGATTTTCCTTGATGACCCCCAGGAGTCCTAAGCTGGCATACTTCTGGCTTGCCAGCCTCGGTAGAAAGGCTGCCTTCCTTCCCAACAGATGAGTTTTTTTTGTTTTTTTTGTTTCTGTTTTTGGGTTTTTTGTTTTGTTTTTGGTCTTTTCGAGACAGGGGCTCCCTGTCCAGCTGTCCTGGAACTCCCTCTGTAGACCAGGCTGGCCTTGAACTCACAAGGATCCGCTTGCCTCTGCCTCCTGAGTGCTAGAATTAAAAGCGTGCACCACTGCACCCAGCTAACAGATGAGTTTTATTTGTTGTTTTGTGTTTGTCTATCTGTTTGGGTGGGCGGCATGTTTGTGTTTTCAGCTTCTGAGACAGGGTTATACTATGTAGTCTAGGTGGGCCTCAGAATCATCACTGTCCTGCCTCAGTCTTCTAAGCACTATTCCTGACAGTTTCCATGAATCCTGGGTCTGAGACTGGCATTTTTGAATAACCAGTCATTGTTCCAAGGCCAGTAGAGGGTGGGGGGATTAGAAGGCCCAGATATGGGTCATGTGCTCGTGCTGGAATGGAGATTGAGTTCAGTTCAGTTTACCAAGTGGCTTGAGAGTAAGTATATCATTTCCAAGGACAGTATGGGATATTAACAGAAGGAATTGGATAATTGTGAGGTGGAAGGAACCGTGTATTTGTGCTCTTCATCCCTTGTAAAGTCACTCCCCTGAAACTTAGAGCTCTCCTATCTTGTAGTCATGTCTATCTTTGATAATCAGTTCTAGAGAGATTGTTCCCCACCCCTTACCCCCCACGCCTGGGGCTGTGATTCACCACACCCAAAGCTAGATTTGGTAGAAAGGACAGGGCAGCATCTGAGATGGGAATGCAGAGCATGCAGGTCTTGAAGGATGGAAGAAAGGTAGCAGTAATGCATGGGAACCTCCATTGATCATCGCTTGCCAGACTTTGTCCCATGTGCATGTCTGAGGGGAGAAACTGGTAGTTTACATTAAGTTCTGCAAAGAATGGAATACCTGAAATTTTAAGGCATGGGAAAACACCCTGAAAGTACATGGAAGATTTCAGTCATTCCTCAGAGTCCTGTATGTAGTCGTCTCACCAGACCGTCACACATCTTTCTACCCTTTGAGAGCTACAGACCAGCAACTACAAAGGTGTCTTAAAGCTAAACTATTGATTGCTGTGTACATAAATATGAGATTAAGCTGGGAGTGGTGGCGCACTCCTGTAATCCCAGCACTTGGGAGGCAGATGCTGGCGGGTCTCTGGGAGTTCAAGGCCAGCCTGGTCTACAAAGTAAGTTCCAGGACAGCTGGGGCTGCAGGGAGATGCTGTCTCAAAAATAAATAAATAAATAAGATTAAATAACCATAAGAATTCCTGTTTGGGGGGAGGCTGGAGATATGGTTGGTTCAAGAGTTAGTACTGGCTGCTCTTACAGAGAATCAGGGTTTGATTCCCAGCATCCACATGGCAGCTAACAACTTTCCGTAACTCCAGTTCCAGGGTATCTGTCTTCTGATTTCTGCAGGTATTGCACTACATGGGTGCACTTACATACATGCAAGCAATACACTCATACACATAAAATTAAAATAACAAAGAAGTCCTGTTGGGACACTTGGGCAGAGAAAGAACAAATATAGTTTTTTGTTGTTGTTGTTGTTTTTTGGTCTTTTCGAGACATGGTCTCCCTGTACTCACAAAGATCCGCCTGCCTCTGCCTCCCAAGTGCTAGGATTAAAGGCATGCGCCACCACACCCGGCAGATTGTTTTTTTTATTGAAACTTTTATGACACATCACAAAGCATCTTGTCTCCACCAAATATTAATGATAACGTTTGGTGATACTTGCTGCAGATAAGATGGTGCTACGAGTCCAAATGTTTGGGCTCTCAACAAGAACTGGCTGTGAATAGTGATGTCCAGTCTTGAGTGAGCCATAGGACATCTGTCCAATGAGATTAACAAGTCCTTGTGTGTCCACAGGGCTAAGGCATGGGAGCCCAAAGCACTTTGCAGTGACCAGCTTCTAAAACATCATGCTGTGATTGCCTTTTGATGTTGCTAGCAGTCTTTCATTTTACTTCAGTGAGAATAATACCCAATTCTGGAGAATGCTTGGCAATTTGTAGAGTTCTTTCTGTGTTTTTTCATGTGGCGCTCATGGCCTGTCCTCCTAGATTATCGTCATCATCTCCACCTTACAGACAAAGATACTAACTCTTTAAAAAGTTGGGCTGGAGGCCGGGCATGGTGGCACATGCCTTTAATCCTAGTACTTGGGAGGCAGAGGCAGGCGGATCTCTTTGAGTTCAAGGCGAGCCTGGTCTACAGAGCGAGTTCCAGGACAGCCAGAGCTACAGGGAGACCCTGTCTCAAAAAGACCAAAAAAAAAAAAAAAAAGTTGGGCTGGGGAGATGGCTCAGTGGTTAAGTCCCAGGGGACCCAGGTTTGATTCCCAGCACCCACATGGCAGCTAAGAACTATCTTTAAGCCAGGCGTGGTGGGGCATGCCTTTAATCCCAGCATTTGGGAGGCAGAGGCAGGCGGATCTCTGTGAGTTCAAGGCCAGCCTGATCTACAGAGGGAGTCCTAGGCCAGCTGGGGCTATAGAGAGACTGTGTGTCAAAAAGATTAAAAAAAAAAAAAAGATACTGGGCTGGTGACCACTTCCATTAATATTTAGTAAGTACCTACAGCAGACCAACCACTGTGCAAGAGATTTGCGATACCAAAATGATTTTTTTTAATATTTTTATTTTGGAGGGCTGGAGAGATAGCCTAGCGGTTAAGAGCACCAACTGCTCTTGCAGAGGACCTGGGTTCGATCTCCAGCACCCACATGGTTCCCGAGAGCCATCTGTTAACTCCAGTTCCAGGGGAATCTGACACCCTCTTCTGACCTCCGCAGCATTGCACGACACGGGTGCACAAACCTACATGCAGACAGTACACTCATACACATAAAAAAATAAATAAAATTTAAAAAAATATATTTTTTTATTTTTTATGTGTATGGGTGTATTGCCTGCATGTGTATAAGTGCACTTGTGTCATGCAATTCCCTGTAGAGGTCAGAAAAAGGCGTCAGATCCCCTGGAAATGGAGTTACAAAGATGGTTGTTAGCCTCTATGTGGGTGCTGGGAATCGAACCCTTGTCTTCTGCAAGAGCAGTCAGTGCTCTTAACTATTGACCCATCTCTCCAGCCCCACCAAAATAATTTTTTTGTTGCTGCTGGGAATCAAATCACAAGACCTTGTGCATGCCAAAACGTGCTGTACCACTGAGCTATAGCTCCAGCCCCACAAAATTTTTCATGCATTTATTCCTTCTGTCATAAAGGCCAAGGCCATAACTCCCAACTCAGGGTCTCTGAATCCCAGTTCATGACTGTTCTTAGAGTGCCACCACCACTCAGAAGGGAGAGCACACAGTTCATCACAGCCCAGTGCTTCCCACAGCCTCTGATTCTGCGCCCATTGTAGACCACACACTGCATGTATTGCCACTCATTTTCACAACCACCCTAAGGGGCGAGCAGCTGCTTCTATCATCTTCAAGGCTCAGGAGCATTCCCCCAATATTACATAAGTAATAAGTGGTCCAGCCGGTGACAGTGGTAGCACAGGAACATTTACTGAGAATTTACTATATGCCAAATAGTGTGTTTTGAGAGTTTATGTATTCAGTCACTGCCCCATGAAGAAGGAGCTCTTGTAATCGCCTTCAGAGAGATGAGTATCTGACCCAAGGCCACACGTGCAGCTCATGGTCAGAAGCTATTGCATGGTACTACATCCAGGTCTGTATTGCATCAGTCTAGGACCTGGCCTGGGTCATGTGCATGCCTCCTCACTACAGAGCCACCTTCATTGTTGGTACCTGGTCTGCACCCACATGTGGTCCCTGGACACATCATGCTGGTCAGAAGGAAGGTCATAACTGTCAAAGACTGCTCTGATGATGTCCCGGCTCCTGGTACCTAATATCCTTAGAAACACCATCTGTCTCTATTCCTGCAATGTGATGGTTCAACAAGCATATCTTCTCAATCTCCAGGATCGCCAACCTCAAGATCCAGCTGGCCAAACTTGACAGTGAGGCCTGGCCTGGGGTGCTAGACTCAGAGAGGGACCGGCTGATCCTCATCAATGAGAAGGAGGAGCTGCTGAAGGAGATGCGCTTCATCAGCCCCCGAAAGTGGACCCAGGGAGAGGTGGAGCAGTTGGAGATGGCCCGGAAGAGGCTGGAGAAGGACCTGCAGGCAGCCCGAGACACCCAGAGCAAGGCGTTGACTGAGAGGTAGGTCTGGGATCAGGAGATGTGGCCGCCTGTGTCCATGGACCTTGAGGAAAAGGAGAACATCTAGTCTGTTCTGTCAGCCCAGCAGGGGCCAGGGTTAGAGGGCCATTGTAGGGGTGCCTGAGCTATCCTGTGAGCACCCTCATTTAGAAATCCCACAGCTTGGGGCTGGAGAGATGGCCTAGCGGTTAAGAGCACCAACTGCTCTTGCAGAGGACCTGGGTTCGATCCCCAGCACCCACATGGCGGCTGAGAACCGTCTGTAACTCCAATTCCAGGAGAACTCCAGTTCCAGGGGAATCTGACACCCTCTTCTGACCTCCGCGGCATGGCATGACACGGGTACACAAACCTACATGCAGACAGTACATTCATACACATACAAAAATAAATAAAGTTAAAAATTTAAAAAAAGAAATCCCACAGCTTTCCAGATTGGATGTCAGGAAAGGTGACTTGTGTTCCTGGGTACCAGCACCCTAGAGGAAGCACATTACCAAAAGTCTGTGGTGCAGGCACTTAGAAGGATATCTGGTCAATAGCAGTTGATCTCCCTGACAGTCATTTTCCAACATGGTAATAGTGACTCACAGTCTCTAATTGTTTCACATACTACTGCATCTCTGATGATCTCCCCTGTTATCCATGAGCTCCACATCATGAAAATCAGTTGCAGATTGAAAACATTTGAAGAATATATACAAGTATACAATGCATTAATGTGACAACTATTTTATATGCACTGTATTGATATATAATATATAGAGATGATTTAAAGCATACGAGAGGGCCGGTAAGGTAGCTCAGTGGGTAGAGGTGCTTGCCACCAAGGCTGATGACCTGAGTTCAATCCCCAGGACCTGCATGGTGGAGATAACTGGCTCCTACAATTTGTCCTCTGACTTACACATGTGCATCACCACACACACACACACACACACACACACACACACACACACACCCCAATAATGATAATAAAGCATGCAGGAGAGTATATATGTTATAGGAAATACTCTTTTATTTATATACACACTCCAGCGTCTGAGGACCATGGGTGGGAAGGGAGACAACTGTTTCTTTTCATTCTTCATGACCACCAGATAGATTTTAGCACATCCTGAGAGGTTGAAGGTTGAAGGTTGTGTGCCGTCCAGTGGCGCGAATCATCAGAGGCGGACTGGGAATTAATCACTCAGTCAACTTGTTCTTTGTAGTTTCTTTTAATGGTACCATTTACTTCTTAACTTTTACAATTCCTAATGCTACTCACAATTGCTAGCAATTACTAACGCTACTAACAACTAATGTTACTAACAACTAATGCTACTAACAACAACAGCTTAGAAACCAAGAATATTTATACCAGTAGTGAGCCAATCAGCAGACAGATTATATAACAGTAGTGGACCAATCAATACATAAGTTTTGCATCTATAGATACAATTCCTTATGTAAGATATTATGTTCATGAAGTTGACAAGGTAACATAACATATCATCTTAAAAGTTACTGAAGCATGCGCCTTTTGGCCACAGACCAAATGCCATGACTACAGACCAAGTGCCATTTCTCTTCAGCCTGTCACTTCAGGCACTCCCTGTCTCCCACAGGTTGAAGCGCATTTCTTTTTTTCAGGACTGGGGATGCAATCACACATGCTAGGCAAGTACTCTACCATTGAGTTACATCCCAGCTGCATTTCAAAAAGCCACTATTGGATTTTTAATTTTTCAAATATCGACAAATAATGCAAACTTGAAAGAAAGCCATGAGTCAACCTCATCTAAGCAGAAAGCTAGAAAGTTGTACTTCCTGTTTCGACCTGGATCAGACTTCTGCATTTCCTTTGGTGCACCTTGCAGCCTCTACCACCATGGTACAAGGCAGAGCACTGACTTGGAAGTAGGCCCTCCGATCCCCTGATAACCATTCATTCATTCATTCATTCATTCAGGAGGTCTTGTGATCTATGTTCTGTGCATATGGCCATCTGGAGGATTCAGGAATTAGGATGACTATCACATGAGATCACAGTGGAAAGGCTATTATCATCAAGTTAAGGGGTGATTCCTCTCCAACAACCAAAACTGCTAGAATCTCGATATGAGATCGTCCAGCTTCTAGTACTATGGGGGATAGACTGTTTAAGGCAGGGAAAAAAAAAAAAGAGGGGAGGGAGGAAGGAGTCCTTGTGAGTCTCTTCTGGTTTTATTTTTTTATTTTTTGAATTATTTCATTTCTTGTGTATATGAGTGTGTTTGCATGTTGTTTATAAGTGTACTATGTCTGTTCAGTACCCATAGAGGCCAAAGAACATGTCAGATCCCCTAGAACTGGAGTTCTAGAGGGTTGTTAGCTGCTGTGTGTGTTCTGGGAACCAAACCGAGGTCGTCTGTAAGATTAGTCACTGCTCTCATCCTCTGAGCCATTTCTCTAACCCTCCTTTTCTGGTTATCTGGTTATTTTTATTTTTTTAACAGCATACTTAGAGCAAAGTCTCTGCCCTTAAGGAGCACATCACTGAAGCTAGTACCTCTTAGTTTATTTAAAATGCTCTGTCGGGGCTGGAGAGATGGCCTAGCGGTTAAGAGTGCCGACCGCTCTTTCAGAGGACCCGGGTTCATCCCCAGTACCCACATGGTGGCTGAGAACCGTCAGGAGAACTCCAGTTCCAGGGGAATCCGACACTCTCTTCTCACCGCAACATTGCATGACATGGGTGCACAGACCTACATGCAGACAGTACATTCATACACTTAAATAAATAAAATAAAATAAAAATTAAAAAATAAATAAATAAAATGCTCTGTCAATACCTTTGCTAACCAGCTTGGTCAAATAGAAGATATTATCAAGGTCAAAATTAGAAGTTTGATCTCTTCATGATCCCCTTGGTATTTACATATGGGGAAAATTGTCTTTCATGGGACAGACTGCTTCTGAACCCTAACCAATCAAATGAAATGTGTGCCATTGGTCTAATATACGCACTAGCACAGAACATGTACAAGCAAGAGATGAGAGGCATTTCCCACCATTGCTTCTCGCAAATGGTTCCAATATTGTTCTGATGCTGAGGTTGTTGAAGGCATGTTTTTTTTAATTTTAATACTTCTTTATGTCATAAAATATTTCTTTTTTTTTAAATTTTATTTTTTTTTTTTTATGTGNAGGGGCTGGAGAGAGCTCAGTGGTTAAGAGTACTGGTTGCTTTTGCAGAGGACCTGAGTTCAATTCCTACCACTCACATGGTCACTAACAGCTGCCTGTAACTCCAGTTCCAGCAGATCTAATGCCCTCTTCTGACCTCTGCAGACATTTCACACCATGGGTGCACTTATATGAATGCATGCATGCAAGCAATACATTCATACACATAAAATTAAAAAAATTTATTGAATCACCAATTCAATACAATGTGTTTTGATTATGTTCTGTTATGTTTTGACCACCTCTCCCATCTAAGGCCATATAACTTTTTTAAAGGCATTTACTTAAATTTTTGAGGTAAATGGAACAGAAATGGTATAATTTACACTGTAGGTCAGTTAAGGCATAGTTTATGACTTCTACTTGATTGTTCAGTTAAACCTCAGATCATAGAGTAAACATCATTATCAGATGTTCACAGTGGGAATATATGGAGAACACAGAGGACCGGTGGTTCCCACAGGGCTTGTCCATATGCTTTTCTTTTAATTTTGACCTCAGTGGCTTTTTCTAACTCTTGGGCACTGATATAATCAGACAAGTGCCATGAGCAGAAGATGCGTGTGCAAGCACTCACATAAAAACAAATTGACCACCCACGTGTACTTTAATATGGACAAGGGTGCCCCTAATTGAATGTTTACAACAAAATTACAGCTTATGCAAAGAATAGAAGTAGTTAAAATATTAAGGCTATATAGTCTTTTTTTTAAATTTTAAACTTTTATGTTTCTCTTTTTTTTATTTATTTATGTATTTTTTTTATGTGTATGAGTGTACTGTCTGCATGTAGGTTTGTGCACCCGTGTCATGCAATGCCTCAGAGGTCAGAAGAGGGTGTTGGATTCCCCTGGAACTGGAGTTAAAGACGGTTCTCAGCCACCATGTGGGTGCTGGGGATCAAACCCAGGTCCTCTGCAAGAGCAGTTGGTGCTCTTAACCGCTAGGCCATCTCTCCAGCCCCATTCTACTCTGCTTCCTTGAGACTGATTTTCATAGCATCTAAAATAAGAATATGCACTATTTGTTTATCTGTTATTTAACATGATACCCCAAATGACAAAATTTCATTCTTTTTTTATGATTCAAAATATTTGTGCATGTGCACAGTGACACACAGGCACACACACACACACACATATAGACAAACATACACTCATGGGTAATGTTTTTTTTTTGTTTTGTTTTTTTTGTCCTTTTGAGACTGGGTCTCCCTGTAGCCCCAGCTGTCCTGGAACTCTCTATGTAAACCAGGCTGGCCTTGAACTCACAAACATCCGCCTGCCTCTGCCTCCTAAGTGCTAGGATTAAAGGCATGTGCCACCATGCCTGGATTGGGTAATGGTTTTCAAATGCATGTGTATATGTGATTGAGACCAGGAATAAGCAAGAGGATCCTCTTTCTGGTGATGCTGGGTAGAAGCCCAGTTTATAAAGCAAGGAAACGTGCCCATGCCCCAGGAGAAGCAGCCTGGAAATGCCAGGAGTCTGTGGTGCTTTGTGTATATACAATCCTACAGCCCTTAAATTCTAAAGCACCCAGCTTGCAGTAACATCCTAGCGCCTTGATAAGCTCCATTTGCACGTGGTACAGTATTCGATGGTTCAAGTTGCTCAGCCTCTGCCCAGCCCTTCAGGCCTTCAAAGAATCCCTTGATTGGTCACTGGGGAAATCTTTCCTGGCCAAGCACATTATCAGAACTAACAGAGACACCCAGAATGTACCCACTTCAGCCCTGATGTATCATCAGTTCCGTGTAGACCTTAAGTAGTTGTTGTCTTATAGCCCTTGGAAATACCAGCTAGAAGTTTCCTTTAGTTCCAAGACAGAATGCTGATTTTCCTTGGACTGTGCCTTTTGTGGACAAGGTCTATATGCCCATGTGCCTTTAGTGTTTGGTTGAAAGAATAAATGGATAGGTACCCTAGGCAGACATTAACTGGGCCTCTGTGCCTGTGTCCTGGGTCCCTTATCTACAATTAGACCCTCTGACTGTCTCTGGGCTCCTTTGGCTGTCAATCATCCAATCTGCCAGAAGCTGGAGAAAACACACTCATCAGAGCCTTACTTGATACCTGCTGGGTCAAAGAGATACTTCCACCTGCTGACCCTGAGCAGGCCATAGGCCAGTGTGAGCTTTGTTTGCTTGGAGAGAGAAAACGAGCTTCGCTGATTCTTCCACAGTCTGCAAGCAGGTGCTGGACCAGATTGTGAACTGAGATTCTTTACTGGTAGGAAAATTTTCCTTTTCTGAAGCTAGGACTGGAAGTTCCTTTCAGCACCCCTACGGTATACTGGATGTAAAAGCTACCAGTGTGCTCCAGACCCCATATTCTGCCCAGTAAACTTGACAGCAACCCATTTTACAGAGAAGGAAACCAGGGCTCCCCCAGCATCACCCAGTGGCAGAGCTCACTTTAGGTGGCTGCCCATTCAGGTCTCTCAGTGTTGCCTTCAACCCCATCTTTTTTATTTTTATTTTTTTATTTTATTTTATTTATTTTTTTTTTTTCGGTCTTTTCGAAACAGGGTCTCCCTGTAGCCCCAGCTGTCCTGGAACTCACTCTGTAGACCAGGCTGGCCCTGAACTCACAAAGATCCGCCTGCCTCTGCCTCCCGAGTGCTAGGATTAAAGGTGTGCGCCACCAGGCCCGGCTCAACCCCATCTTTTAAAGGTCAAGCAGCTCCACTGCAGGTGCTAATCAGGCCACACAGAGGTCCCAGGGGGCAAGTTCCTGGGCAAGTGCAGCAGTCAGAAAAGTAGTGGGTGGGCACAGGGGCAGGAGACTATGTGTGGCCTAGGAGAGGGTCAAGAAGGAAACCCACAGGAATGATGGGGATGCTGACCAGTCTGCGACCACTGGCTTCCGGCCCTCCTCTGCGTGTGCTGGTGGGCCTGCAGATTTCTGCTTCCCTTCTAAGTTTGTTTCGTGTGTGTGCGTGCATGTGTGTCTGTGTGTGTGTCTTCCCCTCAGCTCCCCCATTCCTCTGCTGTTTTCCCTCTCTCTTCTCTGCCTTCCTTCCCCTCTCTTACTCAAAATGGAATGAAAGCTCCCCACATACAGTGGCCTTTTCCATTCAAGGTGCCTTTGAAGACAGGAATAAACATGTCCTGAAAGCCCTGACTACAGAGCCTACCAAAGCCAGGTCCCAAATCCATCAGATTATGCTTATACTCTACACCTCACTCTCCCTTTCTGCATGCTCCCCCCCCCCACCATGCATCAGAGCTAGTATGGACTCAGGGTGCTTGTTAGATCACTGGTGCATGATCGCCACCACCACACCCCCACCAGGGACCAATTCTTCAGGCCTGAGATACACCCCAGGCTCCTGCATTTTTAACCAGCACACCCAGCGCTAAGCTACAGTTTGTGGGGATTCTGGCCTCACACCCTGGATCTTTTGCCTGCTTCCAAGCTTGGTGTGTCCCTTGCCTCCTGGCGTGTACCAGGCGCCAAATTCATGCCATCTGGCCTGCTAAGTCTGGTGCTACTGGGGGAAGCCCGCTGCACCTGCGTGTTGCTAGCTGTGGCTACCCTGCAGTGCTCAGAGAGTCAAGGCAGTCAGACCTGCTAAGTCTGCTGCTGCTGCTGGGGGAAGCCCGCTGCACCTGCGTGTTGCTAGCTGTGGCTACCCTGCAGTGCTCAGGGAGTCAAGGCAGTCAGACCTGCTAAGTCTGCTGCTGTTGCTGCTGCTGCTGGGGGAAGCCCGCTGCTCCTGCATGCTGCTGACTGTGGCTACCCTGCAGTGCTCAGGGAGTCAAGGCAGTCAGACCTGTTTTCTCATCCTATCTCCAGTGGACACTTGTATTTACACTAAGCATGATCCATGGCTTGTTCTGGAGAAACTGTGAGCTCCACCTCTTGACTTAATTGCCTTCTTAGGGCTTGCTCTTTGAGAGGGACTGGAGACTCTACAGCTTCACCCATTCCCTTGAGAGTTGTGAGGTTTGTTTACTATGTACCCCATATGCTAGCCTGCCCCTGCCGGCCCCAGGCAAGAATCTGAAAAAAAGCTCCAGAGACTGAGGTAGCCACAAATCATGCCAAGGCCACTATGCCAGTAACAAGCTCTGGTTGTCTTGACTATCATTCCACAAGGTCAGTTACCCAGTAACAAACCCAGAATGTCTTCTGCACTTGTGTCTACAGCTACCTCAGATCATTTTTCCAGGGTGTGTGGGATGCCTGAATATGTTGGTGGAGGGATGGCCTGGTTTGGTTTTGTGTAGAAACCTGCCCTTCCTCCCAGGCTGGACTAGCTAAACTCTATGGTACCTTCCAGAATGTAGGTAGCTAGGGTCAGTCAGCTCCTCCCTGACAGGGTGCCAGAGAAGATGGGCACCCTCAGAGGAACACATCCTCACATGGAAATGTATCCTCTAGATCTTCTGGTGAGTGAATAAACCTTGTCTACTTCATCTAGGACAAAAGTACCTTTTCCTTCCCATCTCCTATCCATCTTAAATGTCCACTTCAGTAACTGTATTCATAGGGCATCTACCTGTTACAGGAAATGGCCCCAAATCTCTGGATAAACACAAGAGAAGTTTATTTCTTACCCATATAATATCCAGTTGGAGCTGGGCGTGGTGGCACACGCCTTTAATCCCAGCACTGGGGAGGCAAAGGCAGGTGGATCTCTGTGAGTTCAAGGCCAGCCTGGTCAACATAGGAAGTTCCAGGATAGCTGGGGCTACAGGGGGACCCTGTCTTAAAAAGACCAAAAGAAAAAAATATATATACATATATATGGTGTGTGGGTGTGCACGTATGTGTATCTTCAATTGGCAGCCTCTTTTGTGATCAACTGATTAACCCACACCATTTCTATGACACCTTCCTGTTACACTCCCAAGAGTCTGCAAGAAAAACATGTCCACTTCTATAACCTTTTCAGTTTTCTACAGATGGCTTCTGCTCACATCCCATTGGCTAGAACTTAATCTTGTCCCTCAGCTAGCTCTAAGAGAACCTGGGAAAGTGGTGTAGCTTTGAGCCCAGGAATCTCGGAATTAGGCGAGGGTAGGTTCAGGCAGCCTCAGCCACAAAGCTGCTTGTTCGAGGTCTAAATTAGGGCTCTCCTTTCAGCTGTTCTGGACCTTGTCACAGCCTCTGGTAATTAGATACCTGTTGTCCTCTACACTCCAAGCTTCCTACGAGCAGAAACAAGTTCACATTCCCTTACTACTTTATCTTCAGCACCAGCCACAGCATCTAGCATGGCCTGAGTGCTCGGTAAATATCAACTGGAGAGGAAAAGGGAGGGAAGGAGAGAAGGAAATAGTAGTTGTGAAAGGAAGGAAGGGGAGGAGGAGGGAGATGTGAGGAGGAGGGAGAGAAGGGTAGCTGGGTAGAATCCTAATTCCACCACTGACCACAACTTTGAGTAAACTATTTAACTCTAAGGACCTCAATTTCCTCATTTGTATAATAGTGAGAAATCATTCTTACCATGCAGGTGTCATTCTGAACCAAATTAATACAGACTGTTAAGGTTCCTAGTATAGTTCCTAACATCTAGCAGACAACATCACAATTACTATAGATTTCTATAAAGAAGGTGCAGTTCTCCCAGACACTGTAGTAAGATGCTTGTAGAAAGTAGTTGTGAATGTGCCTTTAGATCACTGTGTCTATGAGAACACATGCCTGTTTCCCCTTGGGGAGCTAGAGGGACGCTGGGCCCTGGATCCCTTTGAGCTCCACTCTCACGGCCGGCCTCCGTCTTCATAGGTTAAAGTTAAACAGCAAGAGGAACCAACTGGTGCGAGAGCTGGAGGAAGCCACTCGGCTGGTGGCTACGCTGCACTCACAACTGAGAAGGTGAGTGTGGGGGGGTGTCTAAGTGGGGGAGGGGGTCTGGTGACTACCCGCTGGGGACAGACAGCAGGTAGTCCAGCTCTGCCCTTAACTGGTCCTCCTTTGTGAAGCATAGAAGGTGACTAGTCTCACAGATGTGGGATTGGCCAGATGGCTGGACAGGGGAGCCTTCTTCATCTCTTTCTTGGAACTGTACACGCAGAGATAGTGTCTGAAAGCAACGGCTTGTGTCTGCCAGCCCACTTTTACAGCACCTTTGAATCACAGTTGGTTTCAGCAGGCTGAGGCTCTGAAGGTGGAGGTTTGTTTCTGGAATTTCACAGTAGCATTTCATTTTGATCAGTTTCCTCTCTCCTCCACCCTCATGCCAAAGTGGTTTCCTTTTGTGTATAGCAATAGATACTTATATACATACATACATATATATATATATATTTTTTTTTTTTTTTTTTCTTTTTGAAACAGGGTCTCCCTTTAGTCCCAGCTGGCCTGGAGCTCACTATGTAGATCGGGCTGGCCTTGAACTCACAGAGATCAGCCTGCCTCTACCTCCTGAGTGCTGGGATTAAAGCGTGCGCCACCATGCCAGGCAAGTTAAATATTTTAAGGTATTAAGAAGTGAGTTGGAGCTGGGCTTAGTGGCGCACATCTTTAATCCTAGCACTCGGGAGGCAGAGGCAGGCAGATCTTTGTGAGTTCAAGGCCAGCCTGGTCTACAGAGTGAGTTCCAGGACAGCTGGGGCTACAGGGAGACCCTGTCTGGAAAAGACAAAAAAAAAAAGCGAATTGGTAGCCGGGCGTGGTGGCGCACACCTTTAATCTTAGCACTTGGGAGGCAGAGGCAGGCAGATCTTTGTAAGTTCAAGGCCAGCCTGGTCTACAGAGTGAGTTCCAGGACAGCTGGGGCTACAGGGAGACCCTGTCTGGAAAAGACAAAAAAAAAAAGCGAATTGGTAGCCGGGCGTGGTGGCGCACACCTTTAATCTTAGCACTTGGGAGGCAGAGGCAGGCAGATCTTTGTAAGTTCAAGGCCAGCCTGGTCTACAGAGCGAGTTCCAGGACAGCTGGGGCTACAGGGAGACCCTGTCTCGAAAAGACCAAAAAAAAAAAAAAAGTGTGAGTTGGACCATGCATGGTGGTGCACACCCCTAATGCCAGCACTCCACAGGAGAGGCCAGGAGGATTAGAAAATTAAAGCCAGCCTCGGCAACATAATGAGTTTAATGAGTTTGAAGCCAGCCTGGGCTATATGAGACTATCTCCACACACACAAAAAAGTGACTTGACTTCAAGAAAAGTATTGAGAACTAGCTCAATAAAAATGTAATGTGGGATGGAGGCCACCCTGGTCTATATAGTGAGTTCCAGGCCAGCAGGGGCTGTAGACCAACCTTTTAACAACAACAAAGTCATGTGGCCAATGGGGGCTGGGGAAGCAGAGATAGAAGGAAAGAATAGAAGCCAGGTATGGTGGTACACACCTTTAATCCCAGCTCTCAGAGGCTCAGGCAGGAGCACCAAGAGTTTGAGGGTTAGCCAGACATACAAAGTGAGGCCCTGTCTCAGACAAAGTAGGGGGCTTCAGGCAGTGAACTTGAATCCACATCCTAGATCTGCTGCTTTCTGGCTTTCTCAGCGAGTCTGTTTTGTCCTTAGTGAAAGTGGGTGCATGGTCTGCCCTGAGTTGTTAAGTGGGCCGGGAAGGTGGTTGTATATCAAATGCCCACGGTGTTTCCAGAGCCTGGTAGAGTCCCCGTTAGCCACCTCACACCATGTCACCTCTTTCTTCCCCTTCCTGTTCTCAGCCTCTCAAGCAGCATGCAGTCCCTGTCTTCAGGCAGCAGCCCTGGGTCCCTCGCATCCAGTCGGGGCTCTTTGGCTGCCTCCAGTCTTGACTCTTCCACCTCAGCCAGCTTCACTGACCTCTACTACGACCCCTTTGAGCAGCTGGACACGGAGCTGCAGAGCAGGGTGGAGCTGCTGCTCCTGGAAGGGACCACCGGCTTCCGACCGTCAGGCTGCATCACCACCATCCATGAGGACGAGGTGGCCAAGACGCAGAAGGCGGAGGGAGGCAGCCGTCTACAGGCCCTGCGTTCCCTGTCTGGCACGCCGAAGTCCATGACCTCCCTGTCCCCACGCTCCTCCCTCTCCTCCCCCTCCCCTCCCTGCTCCCCTCTCATCACCGAGCCTCTGCTGGCTGGAGATGCCTTCCTGACCACACTGGACTTTGAAGACCCCGACCTCAGTGCCACTCTTTGTGAGCTGAGCCTTGGAGGCAACACCCGGGAAAGATACCGGCTAGAGGGACCTGGACCTGAGGGCAAGCCCTTGGGCCAAGGTAGGGTAGTGCGTGCGTGCGTGCGAGCGTGTGTGTGTGCGCGTGTGTGTGTGCGCGCGTGCAGAAGCCGGCGGATCTTTGTGAGTTCAAGGCCAGCCTGGTCTACAGAGCGAGTTCCAGGACAGCTGGGGCTACAGGGAGACCCTGTCTCGAAAAAACAAACAAACAAAAAATAAAATAAAAAAATAAGGGGACAGGAAGGAAGAAGTTCCAGAATAGCTGGGGCTACAAGGAGACCCTGTCTCAAAAAAATAGTAATGAATGCAAATTGGAGCAAAAAAACCCTGTAAATCTGAGAGAGGGATCACTAACAGGACTGGAGGATCAGGCAGAGCTCTAATCACACAAAACCTGGCAGGTTGCAATAGGCATTTGGATTTTATCCTAATTGCAACAAGGACTCATGTGACTGTTGGAAGCCAGAGAATGATTTGTGTTTCTGCCTGAAATCAAAAAGAACATTTTGGAGTTGGTTGGGACTCAAGTGGGAATCTTCAGCTTAGATGCCACTGCTGAAGTGATAACCAAGGTTTATTAAAAAGAAAACTGTAGCAGCAGTTACATAATGTTTTTGTTTTTTTTTTTTTTTTTTTTTTTTGAGACAGGGTCTCCCTGTAGCCCCAGCTGTCCTGGAATTCGCTCTGTAGACCAGGCTGGCCTTGAACTCACAAAGATCCGCCTGCCTCTGACTCCCAAGTGCTAGTATCAAAGGCGTGCACCACCACGCCTGGCTATAATAAATAATTCTTTTTTTTTTCTTTTTAATTTTATTTTTTATGTGTATGAATGTACTGTCTGCATGTAGGTTTGTGCACCCGTGTCGTGCAGTGCCTCGGAGGTCAGAAGAGGGCGTCGGATTCCCCTGGAACTGGAGTTAAAGATGGTTCTCATCCACCATGTGGGTGCTAGGATCGAACCCGGGCCCTCTGCAATAACAGTCGGCACTCTTAACCGCTAGGCCATCTCTTCAGCCCCATAAATAATTCTTAATACTTATTGGAGATATACTGTGTTGAAAAAATAGACTATGTCTCATCTGCCCATTTCATAGATGAGGAAGCTGAGATTCTGAGCTGTAACCTCTGTTGTCCAGGGTTACATTCACAGCAAATGAGGACGCTGGGCATGGAAGCCGGGCCTTTCTGAGCCCAAGCCCTTTTTGTACCCCACCTTTAGGATGAACGGTGGCTCAGTGTCATACAAATAATGTGATTATCTTGGTACTTGCACCAGCCCCACCAAGCCCCCCTGGCCTGGCCCATGATGGACAGGGCACAGCAGGGTGATCAGTAATTTCTCCTGAGGCTCCACAGCTGTGCTTTCCAGCAGCCATAGCATGGGTACTGTAAGAGTCTGGTACTGCTGTGCCTAATGCTTATCCATTTCGGCGGCATAGCACTGTGAAGTGGATGTTGTCTTTTTCAGAGTGGGCAGTGGTGTCTCTGCTGTGCCTGGAATTGCCTTCTCCTGTGCAGGGGCCAGGGATCCGGTGCTAAGTTTTCTTGGTTACCTAAAGGCTCAGAGTGGCAGCTGTTTCTTTAAAGAGGGGGCTGGGTGATTCCCCAGGGTTCCTCATCAGGAAGGGAATCTTGCTGCGTGCTCTCCAACAAAAATAAAAACAAGCTTTCTACTGCCTCAGGTGGCAAGCTTAAATAGATTGTTCCCTGGAGAGCAGGGCATGCAGGTGGAACCTCTACCAAAGATTAAAAAGTGTCTTTGATAGGGATCTGGAGCCACATCAGGACACTCAGACTCCAGCCAGGTCCTAGCAAGAGACCCTTCTGATTGTCCCCTCCTGATAGTGGCCTTGGGATTCCTGAGCAGGCAATAGCCACAGGGGATGGGTGTGTTTCCTTCGTACCACCTCCAGAAGTCGCCCCCACAGCCAGCAGTGCCAGGCAAAGCTCAGACACTAAGCAGGTTATGTGATTAGTGCTGCCTCTCAGCAGACAAATTAATCTCTCTAAGTGGTTTAGTGGAGGGTAGAGCTGCCTGGGGCTGAAGGCAGGAGGTCCCCTCAGGTTCAGCGGGTGGGACTAAACCAAGAAAGCTCCTTCCTGTCTGCAGCACTGGACATGTCCCTGGCTCTCCTTATCATCTTCCCTTTCCCCAGCCTGCTATGCCCACAAGTCTTTGTGCAGCTCCACACTTTGAGGCCTGGGTCTTCCCTGCCCCAGGATCTGGCATGCACAGGCGCTCAGGAATGTTGGCAGTAGGGTGAAGTACCTGGAGCTGACCATCCTGGGAGGCAGGAACTGCCTTCTTCACTTTGTAGCTCTGAACCTGGCAGTAGACCCTGCACCCCACAGGTTCTCATTACTAGGGAAGGAAGAAACTTGTACCACATGCAGTCAGCCCAGTTAAGAGCCCCATCAGAGACCTCCTGAGACCTCTGCTAAGGGTCGGGAGGAGGAAAAATAGACAAAGTTGAACTGGATTGACTGAGCAGGAAGGAGAGCAGGTGCTTAATCCTCTCCTGAGCCTGCAGGAACCCAAGATGTGTAGGGAATAACTAGACAGCACTAGTATTCGCTGGACTCAGTGACTGGAGCTTATAATCTCATCACTCAGGAGGTTCAGGTGGGAAGATCATAAGTTTGAAGCCAGCTTGGACTACATATATATCAAAACCCAGTCTTAAAAACCCAGAGAGGAAAAAAAAAAAAGTCGGGCGTGGTGGCGCACGCCTTTAATCCTAGAACTTGGGAGGCAGAGGCAGGTGGATCTCTGAGTTCAAGGCCAGCCTGGTCTACAGAGTGAGTTCCAGGCTAGCTGGGGCTATAGGGAGACCCTATCTCAAAAACACCAAAAAAGAACCACAAACAAAACAAAAAAAAAACCCAGGGAGGTCAGGGCAGGACTGGGGAGATAGTTGCTAAAATGCTTACTATGCAAACACGAGGACCTAGCTCAGCCCATGCTTTGGTTGTTGTTGTTTTGTTTTTTTTTGGGGGGGGGGTTGGGGATAAGTTTGTTATCCCAGCACTGGGGAGACAGGTAGATACCTGTGGCTTGCTGGCCAGATGGGCTAGCCTAATGCAGAGCCTCAGAACACAGTGACTCTCAAAAAAACAAGGGATGGAGATGGAGAGATGGCTCAGCGGTTAAGAGCACTGATTGCCCTTGCAGAGGACCCAGGTTCGATCCCCAGCACCCACACGGTGGCCGAGAACCGTCTGTAACTCCAATTCCAGGAGAACTCCAGTTCCAGGGGAATCCAACACCCTCTTCTGACCTCCACGACATTGCACGACACGGGTGCACCAGTACAGATAGTACACTCATACATATAAAAAAATAATAAGTTAAAAATATTAAAAAAAAAAAAAAAAAGGGATGTGCTTCCTGGGGAACAACAGCACCTGAGTTGATCTTTGGAATCTATGTAGACAGGCATCCATGCACACCCATGTGCATGCGCACACACACGCCCTGAACATCATGCCGCAGAATTCCTGCCTCTGTACTACATACAGACTTTCCCTCATTTGGTCCACAGTAACCCTGTAAAGTGGGTGGTAATTCCACCTCACAAAGGAGAAATCAGGGGCTCACTGGGATTCAGTCAGTGTCCCAGGATCATAAAGCAAGAAGTGGCAGACCCATATTTGAATCCAGGCAGTTTTTTTCCAGAGCCTGGGATAGTAGACATGAACTTGCATATGACCACTCCCTTGCCCCAAGCAGAGCTGGACCTTAAAGAGTTCAGAGGTGTTGTGTACATCAGAGAGTATCAGAATTATGTGGCAAAGATACTAGTTTTTGAACTTGACGTTATCCTCCCCATTCTCCATGCAGCCACAAGTGTAGCCCCAGGATGTGGCCTGAAAGTGGCCTGTGTCTCTGCTGCTGTGTCTGATGAGTCGGTGGCTGGGGATAGTGGTGTTTACGAAGCTTCTGTGCAGAGGTGGGTCTCTAATACTGTCCTATGAATGGGGAAAATATGATCTCTGGATGTGCAAGACCAAGCCCCATTGATGTGGTAGGGCCCCCAGTATGCCATTTTCAGTGGCCTGGCTTTCCCTGACAGCCCTATTTAAAGCTGAAGGTATAGGCAGGAAAGATGCAGATGACGCCCCAGGTTCCTTGGCCAAATGTGGATTCTAGGTTGATGATTGCAAAGTGTGTGCCAGAAAAGGTGCTAGAGAAAGGCAATCCCTTCTAGAAAGGGCTCCCAAACCAGGGTCCTGGGCATACTCCGCACACCCAAGCTTTCCTTCTGGAGGACCCAGCCACACCCTCACGAGCGAGAATCCTGTTTCTAGAGTTCCTGGGTGGCTGTGGGGAAGTTAACCCTTTCTCCTGTTGCTTTTCAGACTGGGCACTTCAGAAACCATTGCATTTGACAGTGACGAATCAGAAGCCGTGGGTGCCACTCGGGTTCAGATTGCCCTGAAGTAAGTGATGGGTCTCAAGGACAGAGGAGCGTCTGCATGGGACCCCTTGTTCATCTCCATCATCGTGCACCATGGCCTGAGTGAGCTAGACAGTGGAAGAGAACACAGGCCTCCTGCCTGCACAGTGTCCACTGTGGTGCCAGGCCTCCTGCCTGCACAGTGTCCACTGTTGTGCACAGGCCTCCAGCCTGTATGGTGTCCACTGTCGTGCACAGGCCTCCTGCCTGCATAGTGTCCACTGTTGTGCTCAGGCCTCCTGCCTGCATGGTGTCCACTGTCGTGCACAGGCCTCCTGCCTGCACGGTGTCCACTGTCGTGCACAGGCCTCCTGCCTGCACGGTGTCCACTGTCGTGCACAGGCCTCCTGCCTGCACGGTGTCCACTGTCGTGCACAGGCCTCCTGCCTGCACGGTGTCCACTGCCGTGCACAGGCCTCCTGCCTGCACGGTGTCCACTGCCGTGCACAGGCCTCCTGCCTGCACGGTGTCCACTGCCGTGCACAGGCCTCCTGCCTGCACGGTGTCCACTGTCGTGTACAGGCCTCCTGCCTGCACGGTGTCCACTGTCATGCACAGGCCTCCTGCCTGCATAGTGTCCACTGTCCTTCTGTTGCTGCTTTCTGTCCACCGCCAGGTTCCAGTGGTCCAGATCAAGGTGGCCTTGGGGGACTGCTGCCCAGAGGCTGATGTGAACATTGTTGCTATTGCTGGTTTCTCTTTCTGGGGGGTGACTTCAATATATTTTTATTAGGAATTGCCAACATTTCAGGATCAGGAAATCTCACACAAACTTCTAATATCTCTAAAAATTCAAACAAGTAGGCTAGCAGGTAAAAGCTCTTGTTACAAAAACCTAGAGACTTAAGTTCAGTCTCTGGAACCCACAGAGGAAGGAGAGAGAACTGAATTCCAAAAGTTACCCTCTGGACTCTACATGAGCGCCTTCTCTCAGTCTCTCTCTGTCTCTCTCTGTCTCTCTCTCTCACTCTCTCTCACACACACACACACACAGAAACTTTCAAACTTAAAAAAGGTAAAAATTTCAGTTGATTGACGGCTCTGGACCTGAATGTACACGTGGCAGCAAAGCTCTGGGTGAGTCTTGCCCAGCTCTCCACACTTGCCAGAGCAGCCAGCAGTCATGACTTATGTTTATTAAGAAAGACATATGTGCTGATTGGTCCTCTGCCTGTCCCTTTTCATTTCAGATATGATGAGAAAAATAAGCAGTTTGCGATACTGGTTATCCAGCTGAGTAACCTTTCTGCTCTGTTACTACAGCAAGACCAGAAAGTGTGAGTATGGAGCCCCCCCGTCACCACTGTGCACCCCCTGCGAGCACTTACTTTATCTTTGTCTTGCTTCAATTCCAAGAGCTGCTGTGGGTATTTAATGCATGTGCGTGGGCCACTGTTGGTTGTGCATACACAGGCAGAAAGACACGCTGCCACTTTTGGATAGCAGCACTCTAGACCGATTCCACTCCTTCCTGGTATATCCTGGGTTCCGATCACATGATGCCCTAGGCATGTTAGGTAAGCTGGTCCTTCATGGACACTACCCTCCTAGACTGTGACCTCACGAGGACAGTCACTATCCATGTTATCTTCTCTATGCAGAAGGAGACAGCGCTCTAGTTCTTAAGTGAATACCAGTCTCTGCTTCTCTAGAAAGAAGGAGACTGGGTGTTTGGTACCTGGACTTTGCTGTCATAACACCACGAATGCTGTCTGCATGCAGCCCAGGTGTAGACAGGGTTTACGTTGTATTGCACTCATCCACATATACATTTCCTCCTATAACTAGACCATAGTTACAACCAACAGAGTTGCTACATACAGCTAGCATCTGGGGGTAGGACAGGAGAGGGAGGGAAAGGTGTCAAAGCTCAAAGAAGGCCAGACTACAGCTGGGGATTATTCCCAGCCTCTGCCCATACAAATATAGCCAGAAGCAGGAATTTTCAGATTGGTACTTATGCAAGGCTATCTGGGGTAGTGCCCAAGGATCTGGCTGCAAGAGTAAACGCATCTGTGGTTTTGTTAGAATCGTTGAATTCAGGCTGAACAGATAGCCCAGTATAACTCAGTTGATAAGGTGGCTGGTCACACATCTATACAGAGAAGAGTTTTGACACCCAGAGCCCACATAAAAAGGCTGCGTATGGCCGGGCGTGGTGGTGCACGCCTTTAATCCTAGCGCTTGGGAGGCAGAGGCAGGCGGATCTTTGTGAGTTCAAGGCCAGCCTGGTCTACAGAGTGAGTTCCAGGACAGCTGGGGCTACAGGGAGACCCTGTCTCAAAAAGACAAAAAAAAAAAAAAAAAGGCTGCATATGAAAGTGGGGATTTGTAATCCCAGTACTAAGGAGGCACAGGCAGGCAGCTTGGGGTTTACTTGCCAGCCAGCCTAGCCTCAAAAAACAGCCTCCCTACACACACACACACACAGAGAGACAGAGAGAGAGAGAGAGAGAGAGAGAGAGAGAGAGAGAGAGAGAGAGAGAAAATGTCAAATTCCTCCCCAAGGGGATTAGAGCATTTTGTCCTCTAATTCCCAGCATTCCTCAGTGCTCGGAGACAGCCCTTGATGCCCCTGCTGCATACTGACATTTGCACCTGGCTCACCTCCGGCTCCAAAAGCTCTGAGACTCTTAAGAATTTCAAGGCCTTGGGAAGAGGAGCAGTTGGTACCCTTGGGCCCTTCCCACATCCTTCACCTAGGGAGACACCGCACTTTCTCTTCCATGGTTGTCTCCCTGGGGATTTCTGCAGCTAGTTAACCAGTGCATTAGCCCCAGGCAGCTGACCCAGCCCTGTGGTGGTTCTCTCTCCTCCAGGAACATCCGTGTAGCCATCCTGCCCTGCTCTGAAAGCACCACCTGCCTATTCCGGACCCGGCCTCTGGACACTGCAGACACCCTCGTGTTCAATGAGGTGTTCTGGGTGTCCATGTCCTACCCAGCACTTCACCAGAAAACCTTACGAGTAGACGTCTGTACCACCGACAGGAACCACTCAGAGGAGTGTCTGGTGAGGGCTATGTCACTCTGTCTGTCTGTCTGTCCACCTAACCTTCAGTCTTTATGGCATGAAAGTGATACACGTTGTGGTCTGGGCCAGTCACAGGCTTTCTGGATTTTAGGCAGAACTATGTCCATAGGGAAGAGTATTCTGGAACTTCTGTGTGGGGGCTCCTTTTGTGAGGGGGTGATGGACCCCAGAGGACCTGGAGGGAGGTGTTAGTCCTATGCTTCAGCTTCCTGTGCTATATTAGAGACCAGACAAGAAATGCAGAGGAACATAGGAACCAGCAGACTAAGACTCAGACTCATCCTTACATTTAGCTGAGTGGCCACGAACAACTTAGTTAAATTAACATCTCTGACTCACACCTTTCTTGTCGCTGACTGCCCAGAGGTGGGTCTTGTAAGGATTATATGACAGAACTTGCAAAGCACCTACTGAAACGTCTCATGCTCAGTGAATGGGTTCTTCCTGCTTCCGTGGCTTCCTCCTCCTCTCGGCATTAACAAGACTGGAAGTACCGTAGTCCTGTGAGAGCCATGTGCTTAGCGACAGGCAGAGCAAGGCTGATGAACCTTCTCTCCCAAAAAGAGAGTAACACATCACCCGGGGGCTTCTGGTACACAAGTGATTTAGAAGTAAAAGGCCTTAACTCTGGCCGGGCGTGGGGGCGCACGCCTTTAATCCTAGCACTTGGGAGGCAGAGGCAGGCGGATCTTTGTGAGTTCAAGGCCAGCCTGGTCTACAGAGTGAGTTCCAGGACAGCTGGGACTACAGGGAGACCCTGTCTCGAAAAGACCAAAA
>VZQC01005070.1:387029-424144 GCA_009823505.1 Rhizomys pruinosus | reverse complement strand
AAAAAAAAAAAAAAAAAAAAAGGCCTTAACTCTGAAGCCATTTTAGTGTGTTTGGTATCATTACAACAGCACAGGCATTAGAACCGGAAGGGAGGGGCTGGAGAGATGGCCTAGCAGTTAAGAGTGCCGACTGCTCTTGCAGAGGACCCGGGTTCAATTCCTAGCACCCACATGGCGGCCGAGAACTGTCTTTAACTCCAGTTCCAGGGGAATCCGACGCCCACTTCTGACCTCCGCGGCATTGCACGACACGGGTGCACAAACCTACATGCAGACAATACATTCATACACATAAAAAATAAAAATAAAAAAAAAACCTGGAAGGAAGTCTGCTCACTTGATCACTGCTACAAGCCCATTAGTGGCCCACCCCTGTGTTGGGCACTGGAGATGTGCAGAGAGCCCCTTAGACAAGGTCAGTTTGGGCAGCTAACACACCTGTGGGGTTGAGGTGACAAAAGAAAATGTGGAGAGGACGGGCCAGGGATATGTCGGCCTTTCCCTTGCCATCCGTGTCAAAGCAGAGAGTTGTAGTGGCAGTGGCTGCCTTGCCTGCAGGCTGGTCTCCTTTCTCCTGGTGGGAGCCATGGGCCTGTGTTCAGCCTCGTGTGGGTTCGCTTGTGCTGGGGAACCTTTTCTGTTGAGGGGTTGTGGGACTGCATCCTCAGGATAGGAGGCCAAGTTATGAGTCTGGTCCTTTTCTGCCCTGTCACCTTTCAGTACTCAATCTTCAGTCTCAGTTCCTGAATCTGTAAAATGTAGCTCTTACCGCCAACTTGGCTAGCTGTTCTCAGGCTATGGTGAAGCACAGGCAGCATTTCTCAGACGCAGTATACATGGCTGCAGTCACCTGGGCACTGTGGTCAACACGCAGGGATTCATCATGTCTGGGGATGATCTGAGAATCTGCATTTCTAACAAGCTCGGGGATTCAGATGCTGCAGGCCTGAGCCACACTTTGTGTAACAGGCATGTAAAACAGCAGAGTTCATGTAAGCTAAGTGTTCACTGGCCACGAGCTCCTGCCACTTTCCTGCTTCCTACTCAGCTGGGGCCTATGATGGAATGCCTGCCTTTTACGATATTGTTACCATGGACAGAAATCCAGCAGTGTACGTCACTAGGATGATGCCTATGTGTTGGGCACTGAATTAAATTCCTTACAAGCATCCCCATAGATCCTCACTCAGACTTACAAAATAGCTACTTTTAGCTGGGCGCTTTAATCCTAGCACTTGGGAGGCAGAGGCAGGTGGATCTTTGTGAGTTCAAGGCCAGCCTGGTCTACAGAGTGAATTCCAGGACAGCTGGGGCTACAAAAAAAAAAAAAAAAAAAATAAGACCAAAAAAAAAAAAAAAAAAAAAAAAAATAGCTACTTTATACCAGTGGAAAATGAGAGCAGAAGAAGCTACATGTGGACTCAGGGAGGTCCCTGTCCACAGCACACGCATTCTAGAGCCCCTGGGTGTCCTCTCCCCACCTCAGGAGTCCCTCCCTGGTGGACAGGGTTTGGGAGATGTGATAGAAGATGAAAGAGCTGAAAGCCTGTGCAGACCCAGGCTTCTCCAGTGAGGGTTTCCTCGGCCTTGGGAATCCCGGAATGAGAAGAGACCCCATCCTGTTTTCTTCTCTTAAGTAGGTCCCTTTTATTCGTCCTTCCTAATTGAAGTCTGGCCATTGCTGGTTGCTATGGCAGCAGTCAAAGCACTCATCTTACAGTGGCTTATGTATGTCCATGACCAATGAGAAACCTACTTGTCTGCCCACAGTGGGAGCGTGGCGTGTCAGGCTGCTGTGTAGCTGGAGGAGGAGAGGGAGAGGTATGGGAGGGGGAAAGGGCTTTTCTGTTCCCCTGTGGGGTTTCCCTGTCTTGCTGGGGCTATGGGATCCTCAGTCCGTTGTAAGCCATTGCTGTGCTACTACCAAGCAGTGCCTGTGTGTTTACTAATAGAGCCCTGTGGAGACTGTCTCCTTTCCTCCTCAGCACAGCCTGGGAAGGAGTATGGGCTGACCTGTATTTTTTTATTTTTTATTTATTTATTTATTTATTTTTTTTGTCTTTTCGAGACAGGGTCTCCCTGTAGCCCCAGCTGTCCTGGAACTCACTCTGTAGACCAGGCTGACCTTGAACTCACAAAGATCCGCCTGCCTCTGCCTCCCAAGTGCTAGGATTAAAGGCGTGCACCTGTATTTTTATAGAGAAGGGAACAGGTATAGAAAGGCTAAATAGCCTGCCATGGTCATCTAGTGATCTGACTGTGGTGGATTTTAATGCAGATTCAACTTTTTTACATGTCACTTGTAATGTGGTGCTTCTCAGGGTGACCAAGGACTCTCAGCCCCCCAGACTTCAGGGTTTAGGGGACCGCATGGCTTGCCTTCCCTAAGATTGCAGGCAACAATTTTACCACTATGATAGTGTGGCATTATGCTTCCCCCACTCAACTGCTAAGGTCAGGGTCACGTAGCTCAGGTTCTGCAAGGGCAGCCCCCAGCATCGACCATTATAACAAGACCCTTGTTGCTTTGTCACTTTGCCTAACATAGCAAAGCCCCAGCCCTGCAAAGTGAACTTTGCACCTCCTCCTCTCCACTGGAACAACTAGACAGAAAATGCACCCACACAGGCTGTGTGATGTCCTTCAAAGTTGTCACTGGCTTCCCACCAGCCCTGAATGCTGTTCTGCATGACAGTCCATCTCCCTGAACCATGTCCTCTCCTTCTCAAGCCAGCAAAGTGTAGGTGTTGAATCAAGGAAGGGAGGGAGGGAGGGAGGGAGGGAGGGATGGGGGGGGGGAGGGAGGGAAGGAAAATTCTCAAATGCCCTTCAAATGCTTCTAGTTTGTGGAGGTGAGTGATATCACACCTGTGAGCCAACCCCAGCAGGCAGTTCATCCTGTTGTAATTAATAACTAATATGGAGGTGTCATGCTTCCTGGCCGTTCTTGTGATCCCTCCCCCTCACACCACAAACATAACCTGTCATATTTTGTACTGTAATACTAGTGTGTTTGTCTATCTCCCTAGGAACCTGTCAGCCCCTGGGGGAGGAATCATGTTCTAGATGTTTCTCTGGCAGTAGAATCTATAATGGGCTCAGGGAATACTTCTTGAGTGAATAAATGAGTAATATACATATACTTGTGTATATTACATTTATTCTGATGCCCAGAGTCTGCCAAGCATTTAAGTCCTGAATTGACAGTAACTCTCCCCATAGCCTTGCAGGTAGGAGCTATTTTTTCTTGTTTCCCTGCTAAGGAAGCTGGCATCAAAATAGAAAAGTGGGAGCAGTGTGCCAACTTCTCTCCCTGCTCAGCACCTTTCTCCCAGAAACTGCCACTAGTCACCCAGCCTTGGCACGGTCCATGCCATGTTCGAGTACGCCCTATTTCTGGTGGAATATCCCTCTCAGAAATGCTTGGGACGAGAACTGTTTGGGATTTCAGGATTTTTTTTTCCCCTGATTTAGAATATTTACAATTATAGGGCTGGCAGAGATGGCCTAGCGGTTTAAGAGCGCCGACTTGCTCGTGAGGACCCGGGTTCGATCCCCAGCACACCACTGGCGGCTAAAGAACCGTCTTTAACTCCAGTTCCGGGGAATCCGACCACCCTTTCTTTTTTTTTTTTTGTATTTTTGAGACAGGGTCTCCCTTTAGTCCCAGCTGGCCTGGAGCTCACTCTTGAGACCAGGCTGGCCTTGAACTCACAGAGATCCGCCTGCCTGTTCCCTCCCAAGTGCAAGGATTAGGACGTGGGCGGCCACCACGCCCGGCCCGAGACCCTCTTCTGACCTCCTCGGCATTGCATGACACGGGTGCACAAACCTGCATGCAGACAGTACATTCATACACATAAAAATAAATAAAATTTTAAAAATTACATATATGAGATTTGTTGGAGTGCGAACTCAAATCTACATGGAAATTTGTTTTTTTTTTTTTAATTATTTTTATTATGTTTTATGTGTATGAGTGTACTGTCTGCATCTAGGTTGGTGCACCTATGTCGTGTATGCCGCGGAGGTCGGAAGAGGGTGTCAGATTCCCCTGGAACTGGAGTTAAAGACAGTTCTTAGCCGCCATGTGGGTGCTGGGAATCCAAGCCAGGTCCTCTGCAAGAGCAGTCAGCACTCTTAACCACTGAGCCATCTCTCCAGCCCCAGAAATTTATTTGTTTCAGGTGTACCTTTTACATATAGTCTGCAAGTAAATATAGAATAAAGTAATTTTGTGAGTGAGGACTGTCTCCTTGTAGCATCATGTGGATCATGTAGTCTTGGGTTTTTTTTGGAGCAGTTTGTATGCAGATTGGATTGGAAATGCCCAGCCGTAGAATGGCAAACCAAAAGAAAGGCTGTGGGTAGCTTGAAGAGCCCTTTCCTCATCTGGGGCACTGTCCAGAGCCTTTACCCAGCTACAAGCCTGCTTTGCAAACTGCCTTCCAATTTGCCAACCATCCCCTGGCCCAGCCATTGGTATGTGAAGACAAAGGGGAAGGTGGATACATTGAACCCCAAATTTGTCCTAGGCTCTTCAGAAGAGGACTGGGTGAAACAGTTAAAATATCTGAAGATTTCTGGGCGTGGTGGTGCATGCCTTTAATCCTAGCACTCAGGAGGCAGAGGCAGGCGGGTCTTTGTAAGTTCAAGGCCAGCCTGGTCTACAGAGCGAGTTCCAGGACAGCTGGGGCTACAGGGAGACCCTGTCTCGAAAAGGAGAAAAAAAAAATCTGAGGATGGCCAGGCATGGTGGCGCACAGCTTTAATCCTAGCACTCAGGAGGCAGAGGCAGATGGATCTTTGTGAGTTCAAGGCCAGCCTGGTCTACAGAGTGAGTTCCATGAAAGCTGGGGCTATAGGGAGACCCTATCTTGAAAAGACCAAAAATAATAATAATCTGAGTGTTGAGTTAGAAATGACACTCTACCAAAGAATCTCTCAAGAGGTCAAAAACTGTGGAGGAAAAGCTTCAATAAAAGAACATTACATCAGGGAAAAGTACAGAATACAACACAGAGACGGTGACAGAGACAGATCGACTCATCGGGCCAAGCACACTCCCATGAGACTGGAGGGCAGCTGCCCTGAGGTCCAATCCTCTCTCACTTTTATTCCCAGTTAGGGGATTTCCACTGCAGTTACACTGACCTTTTCTCTGATTGGTGGGGTCTTGGTGGTTGCAGACCAGGCAGTCTTTCATTGGATCAGTCCACCTGTTCTGTACCCCTTTGTTTGAAACAATGGTTGTGTTTAGCAGCGTGAAGTCCCTTGGAGAGTAATGGGCTTCTTAGGGGGTAGGAAGCACTCTTTCAGGGCTGGGAAAGTTCATCCTGATCTCAGGTAGTTCTGGGAACTAATAACTCAAGGTGGGAGGGAGACTATGGGAACCAGACCTGCTTCAACTAGAGTTGCTCCTGCATGGTTAACCCTTTCCTTTTGATTAACTTCTTTCTGACCTGGTCCTAACATTCCCCCCTTCAAGTTAGGATCATGAGTCAAATCATGGACTCATCTGTAGCAATGGGTCCAATGGACTATGAGCTGGACTGCAGAGATTAACTGAGGCATTGCATCTGTGGGTACCTGGTGGCGCAGTCAGCAAACAAGATGGCTACTAAGGTATATTCCTTTATAAGGCCTGGGTGGGACCTCAGGTAAGGGGAAGAAGTCATAAGATTGACAGCCTCTGGAGGAATGGACCTGTGTGTCCCTTGGAATTCTGGGAAACTCAGACCTAACATTCCAGCCTTTTGATTATAAGGGAATGGGACGTTGTTCTCTCTTCTGTATCTGCTTCAGAGCTGAGAATGGACGAAGTCTTGAGGTAACAGGTGGTCAGGCTGGAGGGTTAGAATCCGGTCTCCCATCTTGGCTGTCCTAGTTGCCTGGTATTCTGGTCTAGGTCAGTAGTGGCCAGTAGTTAGTGTACAGTTTTTCTGTAACTGGAAAGACAAGCTGGTTAAGTCTTATGAGAGTGTGCCAGTGCACGGACTTCACAGTACCAACGAGGGGCCTAGTGGGTGCATTAGTGATTGGAGGGTCCCTGTCTAGAATTTCCAGAGGAAGAGAGGACCTGTACTCTATCCCGAGGAATTCGAAAAAAGTATTTTTAATACTCAGGGTTCCAGAATACTCAGAGCCAGCTTAACCATGACTTGTTTCTGAGTTATTTTCTACCATGGCACAGTAGATCTTTCACCTATCTCTATGGTATTTCTTTGATCATAGTTTCCTGTTGTGGTGTTTAAAACCACACAGCTCAGAAAAATTAAATTAGTTTTGGTGTTAAGGTCAGTTGAGATTCTGGTCCTTAAGGGTCATTCAGGCCTTGTGCCTGGCTCTTTTTACCAAATCCATCTATGTGAGGACAAAGTCAGGTCTTGCTTGACCAGAGCTTCCCTTTGAAGCTTGAGGAATTTCTCCTCTATACTGACTTTCCTCCTTTGACTGGACACTGGCCAGAAGAAGTCCACTTAAGTGAATCTCCAAGACCTCCCTGGCTCAGGATGACTGGTGACTCACTGCCACAGGACATGTACAAAGGTGCCAATGCAGGACCCTAGGACTTAAGTTGACCTTAGAGGGTAAGGGCCAAAATATTGTCCTTTTAAATCCTTCTCGCCAAATCAGATCAGAGCTTTAAGTATGGTTGTTAAACCTCCAAGAGGGTCAGTTGAATGCTTTCCTATATAACACATAAATAAAGCTTGAACATTGACTTAAATATTCTTTATAAATTCTTAATTGCTGTTGCAAAACATTCTGACTAATAGTGAGAGCTCATGACAGGAGCCTGAATGTAGTAACTGCAGCAAAGGCTAGGAAGGGATGCTGCTTACTGGCTTGTGTTGCTGGCTCATGTTTAACCTATTGTATACACTATAGCAATATCTGGCCAAGGATGGCATTGCCCACAATGGGCTCAGGCCAGTCCAACCAAGGCAATTATTGAGGTTTCTTAGCCCAGGTGTGTCAAGTTGGCATTAAACCATCCAGTAAAGCACACAATCTGTTCTTCAACATAGTCCAGGAAACAAACCCAAGATAATAAGGAGGCTAAAAACAATACCTTCTAGCACTATCTTAAATGATGGCCATGTTACTTGTCCCCAGATTTTGAATTACAGCTTTGAGAAGAAAAAGGAGGGGAGGGCATTATCACATACCTACAGAAGGCAGGAAATGCTTAAATCAAGCTCACCAGCATTGGTTTCATTTGGATTGTTCTCATGTGGTCCCCAGAAGTAAAACTAATATTTCTTTTTTTAATTTTTTAATAAATTATTTATTTTTTAAAATTTTATTCATTTTTGTATGTGTATAAATGTACTGTCTGCATGTAGGTTTGTGCACCCGTGTCGTGCAATGCCGCGGAGGTCAGAAGGTCTCGGATTCCCCTGGAACTGGAGTTCTCCTGGAATTGGAGTTACAGACAGTTCTCAGCCGCCATGTGGGTGCTGGGGATCGAACCCCGGTCCTCTGCAAGAGCAGTCCGTGCTCTTAACCGCTAGGCTATCTCTCCAGTCCCAAAACCTAATATTTCTTAAAGATATTAAAAGTAGGGGCTGGAGAGATGGCCTAGCGGGTAAGAGCACCGACTGCTCTTGCAGAGGACCCAGGTTCAATCCCCATCACCCACATGGCGGCTGAGAACTGTCTGTAACTCCAATTCTAGAACTCCAGTTCCAGGGGAATCCTACACCCTCTTCTGACCTCCGCGGCATTGCACGACAGGGGTGCACAAACCTACATGCAGACAGTACATTCATATACATAAAAAATAAATTAAAAAAATATATTAAAAGTAACATGTGCCAAGTATAACAGATATATAGCAGAGTTATAGAAGCTAATGTACCAACAGCAAGTCANCAGCATTTGGGAGGCAGAGGCAGGTGGATCTCTGTCAGTTTAAGGCCAGACTGGTCTACATAGTGAATTCCAGGACAGCTACGGCTACAGAGAGACCCTGTCTCAAAAAGACCCCCCCACCAAAAAAGTGTGATTTAACCTCAGTATATTCTTTAAAGGTGACTACAGATAAATTGGGTAGTCTCTTTGGTAGTACAATCTATTCCTGCGGTTCCTAAAATCTTCCACACTAACTGTAGGAACCCTCCGGGCCAGCTGGCAGAGTTCCAAAGCCCTGACCAGGAAGAGGTGAGTAGATGACAGAGCACGGAGCTCAGGGAATGGCAGGGAGACACCAGCACAAGGATTCACAGACGAGTGTCCTCTGCTTCTTTTGGAAGTGCCTCGGGTGCTGATCAAACCGACTCAGCTGTTGCCCCGGAGCACAGCATTTGAGGAAGTCAAGCATGCCGCTGTAGGTGTGTAACACTACAACTAACCTCTAAGTCTCCCCTCAAAATCAAGTCACTACTGGGTACTTCTGTTCTGTCTGTTTCCTTCTTCCTACTCCCAGAAGGCCCCAAATGCAGGATGTTGAACCCAGAATTCTCAGAGTTCCCTGTCCTCCGCAAGCAGTCCTCAGAGCAGCATCTGTCACAACTTCTCTGGGTGTTTCAACATCCCTCACTGGATCATCTGATAGAAGTCTCCTTACAGGCCGATGACTTACCTTCTATTATATTCAGGGACCCTATCCCCTGTGCCTTCCTTAAATGCCCTGCAAGGCAGTGTCTGACTCTGCCCTTGTCTGTGTCTCTGGGCTCATTTTCTGTACTGCAAAGTACTGTACAAGCCTCCTCACTCTATCTTATCTTTTTGTTGTTTTTTTTTTGTCCTTTTGAGACAGGGTTTCCCTGTAGTCCCAGCTGTCCTGGAACTCACTCTGTAGACCAGGCTGGCCTTGAACTCACAAAGATCCGCCTGCCTCTGCCTCCCGAGTGCTAGGATTAAAGGCGTGCGCCACCACGCCCGGCCATAAAATCAATTTTTATAGACTGTCCACGTGTTGCATAGTACTGAGAATCTCCAGCTGTGGAACACAATTTCTTGTATGTGCTATAATCACATTATTAGAATTCTGAAAAGTGAACAGTACTTTATACCCACACTCATACATAAGGTTTTAAAACTTAATTTTGGTGATGGCAGTCTATAAAGTTTGTACTGAACAGAGGCACAGACATGCATTGTTATTATACACAGATATACACATATTAGAGAAAACACCATATACTGTCTATCAGTGGTCTGATAGATTCCTAATATGCTATAAGTTTATTACAGAGTTAACAGTATCCACATAGATACACATTTATCTATACATTCATACAAGAGATTTTTATCCTAGTGTTTGTATTGAACAGACGCATACCTTGTTGTCAGACATGTTTTCATTCTGCAGAGATATCATTTAAAGCGTACAGCCTCAATTGCATTCCCAAGGCTGAGGTGGCTAATACAGTTTTTCCTATTGTGCTGTCATTGAAGTCTTACACCTTTTGTTTCAAAACTATGAACTTATTGAAATATTTTAACAAGTGATGAAAAACAGAATTATATACCCAGTTTGTACTGAAGGCTAGCCATAACTAAAGTCACAATACAATAATTAAAGACAATTTCACCAAGGAAGAAGCTAAAGAATAAGGTGTCAGGAAACATTCAGTCCTGCCAAGGCAGTACAAGACCAAGACAATTCAGCAATGAACAATACCAAAAAACATTTTAGACTGATTCATTGGAGAGAAGAAATTGCAGTTCACAGGTATCCAGGGGAAGCCATGCGCTGCTGTTTATGGCGGCACAGCTGTCAAAAGCCTGGCTAAGTAGAAGAAAAGAAAACAAATATGGAAAACAGCTTGAAAGGAAACTGAAGTTAGAATACCTGCAACTTTAAAACAGTTTAATATGGAGATCAAATCCAGTCTTAACAGATAACAAAACCTTTAGATAACCAGTTTAGAATTTTTCCCTGTAGGAATTTAGGAACCCAGGTTCAAATTAGGCCTTTGAAAAAGTTTAAGCGGCATACCAAAAGTAAACTTAACTTATGTGCACAGTACAGAATGAAAGAACTTTGAAGTGGTCACTTTTAACAGAAACCAACATAGAAGAACACACATGACACGAATCTCAAACACATGGGAAAACAGTTAACACACAGACAGCTTGCACAGACATATGACTTAATATAATGAGAGATTCCCTTTTTCTTTTTAAAATTTCAGAATAACTTGATGTCAAGGCACAGAAAGTTCTGTTTTCTGGTTTACTGCACACCTTGTCTGTGCAGGGCTGTGGAACCATTAATTCTTCATTGTCACATTTATACACAGTCATTTAGAATTCAAGACATTTTTTAGTTAGCTCCATTAAAACACTTTTGTACTCAAAGCCCCCAAATGCTGGGTTGGTTTCATTAAATGCCTGTTCCACCTTAACTTACAGTCCTGTTAAGGAGGGTCAGCTGCCTGGCGTCTTACTACTTGTATTTCTAGGGGAGTGGAGCAGTGGAAGCTCTGGCTGCTTGGAGCTCGCAGCATGAGCCTTTGTGTGCATGCTTGCCTGCACAGGAGAGAGGGGAGGAGGGGATTAGAAGTAGATTGTCCCATGTTAGATTGGAAGTACAGAAGAACAGAAACAAAAGCGGTAATGAGAAAAACACAAAGACCACAAAAGTCAAACGAAACACGGTGAGGACACAGAAAGGACTCAGATGGCAGGGGCTGTCTGCCTTGACCAGAACTGAAGGGCCGGACCCACTGTCTGTGCCCCAAAACCAGGATACTAGACGGTCCCTTAGTCTAGTATCAGACAAACCCCCTGTTCGTCTACTGGAGAGTCTGAGCGTCCTCCTTCTCTCATGCCCAGAGGAACTAGTCCCATCCGACCTTCCTCTAAGGCAGCAGCCCTGGCGCCACAGAAACAGAAAACTGAAACCAAAACAGGAGCATTCCCTCGGTACCTTTCAAAGCGCTTTGTTCTCCAAGCCAGCTGGTGTCCAGAGGCCCCTCGAGGCGGAGGTGGTGTATTCTCAGTGGAACCTCCAAGATGTTGAGTTAGAAATGCCACTCTACCAAAGAATCTCGGGAGGCCAAAAACTGTGGAGGAAAAGCTTTAATAAAAGAACATTATATCAAAGGAAAAGTACAGAATACAACACAGAGACGTGACAGAGACAGATAAACGCATCGGGGCGAGCACACTCCCATGGGACTGGAGGGCAGTGGCCCCGAGGTCCAATCCTCTCTCACTTTTATTCCCAGTTAGGGGGCTTTCCACCGCAGTTACAGTGACCTTTTCTCTGATTGGTGGGGTCTTGGTGGTTGCAGACCAGGCAGTCTTTCATTGGATTAGTCCACCTGTTCTGTACCCATTTGTTTGAAACAATGGTTGTGTTTAGCAGCGTGAAGTCCCTTTGTGAAGTCCCTTGGAGAGTAACGGGCGTCTTAGGGAGTAAGAAGCACTCCCTCAGGACTGGGAAATTTCATCCTGACCTCAGGTAGTTCTGGGAACTAATAACTCAAGGTGGGAGGGAGACTATGGGAACCAGACCTGCTTCAACTAGAGAGTTGCTCCTGCATGGTTAACCCTTTCCTTTTGATTAACTTCTTTCTGACTTGGTCCTAACACTGAGGATGAGTAAAGTTAGCCTAATATGCTTCCCATTAAGGGTGGATAGGAAAACTTAGTGCTTGAAATAATTCCCTTCTCTGTGAAGTAGTTTAGTATGTCGCTCTTTATTTTCACATTAAAAAATGTATTTATGGGGCTTGAGAGATGAATCAGCAGTTGAGAGCACTGACTCAAGTGCAGAAGACTTGAGTTTGGTTCCTAGTATTCCCTTGGCAGCTAACAGCTGTCTATGGCTCCAATTCCAGGGAATCCAATGTCCAATTTTGGCCTTCGTGGGCACTGCACAACGTGGGTGCACTCGCATATATGCAGGCAAAACACTCATCCACATAAAATAAAAGTAAAAATTTTTGCTGGGCGTGATGGTACACGCCTTTAATCCCAGCACTCAGGAGGCAGAGGCAGGCAGATCTCTGAGCCAGCTGGGGCTATAGGAAGACCCTGTATCAAAAAAAAAAATAAAAAATGAAAAGGAAAGAAAAGAAAATAAAATAAAAATTTTAAAATGCATTTATATTGTTCAAAGAAAAAAGCATGTGAATGTATATAGGTAATGATTTTTATTTATTTATTTATTTATTATTATTATTATTTATTTATTTTTTTTGTCTTTTTGAGACAGGGTCTCCCTGTAGCCCCAGCTGTCCTGGAACTCACTCCGTAGACCAGGCTGGCCTTGAACTCACAAAGATCCGCCTGCCTCTGCCTCCCAAGTGCTAGTATTAAAGGCGTGCGCCACCACACCTGGTTTATTCTTTTTTTTAAAAAAAAACTACTTTTATTGATGAATTGTGTATTTCATTCATTGTCTTTCAGTCCAATTTAGATACATTCCCCTCTCCCTGCCCCCACCCCACCCCTGTTCATGCCTTCTGCCATACATGTCTTACATCTTTCTCTCAGTCTTTCCAAAGTTTTTCCCTGCAGAGGCTTGTTGTTTTGGGCAGAGTTTAGCTGTATCATTCAGATCTTTAACCCAGTCTTTATGTTGTTGTTTTTCCCGCTCCAACATATGCCTATATAACCATTACATATGCATCAAAATTATGACCTCTGAGAATAAACTGTATGTTAATTCCAAAATATGTTTAGGAATTCACATTTTCCCCCTTTAGTTTTATATTACTCTAAAATAGGAATATATACCTTCCACCCATATACTCTAGTTACAGTCTGAAAATAAGTGGTAGGTCTATTCTAGAACCTGTTAAGAGATTTACATTATAACAACACAGTTGCTTTCAGATAAAAGAAATATAACAATGTTGTTCAGCTTGCCTTTCAACTGGGGATTTGGTGCTAGCATCCACAAATGAGGGAAACCATTCGACATTTGTTTTTCTGGGACTGTATTACTTCACTTAGCATAATGACTTCGAGTTCCATCCATTTACCTGCAAAGTTCATGATGTCATCTTTCTTTTCCACCAAAGAGAACTCCATTGTGTAGATGTACCACAATTTTTTTCATCTCCTCAGTTGGGAGGCATTTGGGTTGGTTCCAGTTCTTCACTATTGTGAAGAGAGCTGCAATAAACAGCTGTGCATGTATCTTTGCAGTAGGATGAGTCTTGTGGGTATATCCCAGGAGTGGTGTGGCTGGGTCAGGTGGTAGGCTCATTTTGAGTCTTTTAAGGGTTCTCCACACTGCTTTCCATAATGGTTGTACAAGTTTATATTTTTGTTGAACACATGATAATGCGATCTTTGTTCCTGAAACATCGTGCAATTACATACATACTAGGTTTCTTATTAGACATAAAAAAAAATAAATGGAGGCTCAGAGAGGCAGCATGCTCAACGTCTCACCCAACCAGAAAGCACCATCTCCTGACCCTTCTTCCCATGACTTCCTGCTGTCTCTGGGTCTTGATGGTTACTATTCTATCTTCCAGCCTTCCCCTTCCTTCTGTGTGTTGTTTTGGGGGTTCAAAGGGTTTTTGTTTGTTGTTTGCTTTTTGTCTGCGGGGTCTTGCGTAGGCTATGTTAGCTCCACTCGTAGTTATGATACACCACACACCAGTGCTCTGCTTCACTTTGTAAAAACTCTGAGTTAAGATTTTCTTTTTCTTTCTTTTTTTTTTTTTTTAATCAGACAAGCAATATAAGGTAAAGCACAATACAAGAGGAGCTATAGGCTCATGTATTTGAACATTTGTCTCTCAGTTGGTGACACTGTTGGGGAAGATTATAAACTTGTAGGAGGTGGGCCATTCCCTTTTCGGGGGGTGGGCTTTGAAGTTTTATATTTTGGCTCTACTTCCTGTTCTCCTGCTCTACTTTCTGTGCCTGGATAAAATGTGATCAGCCAGCTTACTGCCAGTCCGGCCTCATACCCCTGACTCATCGTCCGTCCGTCCCCCCATGATGGACTGTAGCCCCTCTAGAATTGTGGACAGAATAAAGCCTTCCCTGCGTTGCTTTACCTCAGGGTATTTTTTTTTTTTTTTTTTTTTTTTGGTCTTTTTCTCAGACAGGGTCTCCCTGTAGCCCCAGCTGTCCTGGAACTCACTCTGTAGACCAGGCTGGCCTTGAACTCACAAAGATCCGCCTGCCTCTGCCTCCCAAGTGCTAGGATTAAAGGCGTGCGTGTATTTTTATCACAGTTCCAGGAAAGGAGCTAGGACAGAGTCACACCCCAAGGCTCCCATCTTTCACCTCGTTCCACAACTACCCAGTGGTCTATCTGATTTTGAATCTATCGGTGGATTAAATCATTGCTTGGATCAGAGCCCTCATCATCTACTTGTCTCGGGAATGCCTTCAGAGACACAGAAATGTGCCCTATTAATCTCCTAGGCATCTCCCAGTACAACCAAATTATCAAATTTGTCAGTCAAGATTAACCATCATGGACTGGAGAGATGGCCTAGCGGTTAAGAGCTCCGACCGCTTTTGCAGAGGGCCCGGGTTCGATCCCCAGCACCCACATGGTGGCCAAGAGCCGTCTGAAACTCCAATTCCAGGAGAACTCCAGTTCCAGGGGAGTCCGACGCCCTCTTCTGACCTCCGTGGCATTGCACGACACGGGTGCACAGACTTGCATGCAGACAGTACATTCATACACATACAGAAATAAATAAAAATTTTAAAAATTAAAAAATAAATAAATAAAAATATTAACCATCACTCAGGGCTGGAGAATTGGCCTAGCGGTTAAGAGCACCGACTGCTCTTACAGAGGACCGGGTTCGATTCCCAGCACGCACATGGCGGCCAAGAGCCATCTGAAACTCCAATTCCAGGAGAACTCCAGTTCCAGGGGAATCCAACACCCTCTTCTGACCTCCGTGGCATTGTACGACACAGGTGCACAAACCTACATGCGGACAGTACATTCATACACATAAATAAATAACATTTTTTAAAAATTTAAAAGAAAAGATTAACCATCACTCATCACTGTGTGTGCGTGTATATGTGTGTGTGTTGGGGGGGGGTGTTGGTTATTCAGTTTCCCCCTTAATATCTCCTGACAGTCTGTCAGCATCAGGTCTTCATGTCTTAACCTAGCTGTATAATAGTCCATTGCAGATATATACTATGCTATGTTCATGTAGTCTCTTGTTGCTGGACCTTTGACTTGTTAAAATCTCTTGCAAAGAGAGCCAGAATGAAGGCTCATGTTGCTGAGTCACTTTGTACTTGTATCTGTGGAATACGTATCTACAGGTAGGGTTCTAGGCCACAGGGTGAAAGGGTGAATTGCATCCATATTTTTTGTTACATTTTGACAAATTCACTTTTTTGCCTCACTTGTGAACTTGTTTAGTGTTGTGCTTCTTAGAGGTTCTCTGCTAGAAGATGGGATTGTGGGAGACTGTCATTATCCTTAGTGCTTGCCCTGGATATGATTAGCACAAGAGAGATATCAACAGATAAAATTCAAATAACACAGTTTAAAAATGGTCCATATCTAAGCCTGATAGCAAGCACTCATCTGTGATTCCTGCACTCGGAAAGTGAAGATAGGATGATCAGAAGTTCAAGGTCCTCTTCAGCTACATAGTAAATTTGAGGGCAGCATGGGCTTCGTAAGACCCTTTCTCAAAGGAAACTACACACAGACACGCACAGAAGCTGGATGTGGTAATATATGGCTGTGTCCATTACTCAAGAGGCTGAAGCAGGAAGATCAACAAGAGTTCAAGACCAATTTGGACTACGTAGTGAATTCAAAACTGCCCTGGGTTTACTGCAAGACTATCTCCAAACGTGGAGGAAAAAGTATAAAAATGGGCATGGCAGCATGCACCTAGTCCCATCTATTTGAGTGGCTGAAGTTCACTTTAGACCAGCATTGACAATATAGTGAAACCCTGTCTCAAAAAATGAAATTGAAAAATGTGGGGCTGGAGAGATGGCTCAGCGGTTAAGAGCACTGACTGCTCTTGCAGAGGACCTGGGTTCGATTCCCATCACCCACATGGCGGCTAAGAACCGTCTTTAGTGCCAGGTGTGGTGGCACACACCTTTAATCCCTGCACTCAGAGGCAGAGGCAGGTGGATCTCTGTGAGTTCAAGGCCAGCCTGGTCTACAGAGCAAGCTCCAGGCCAGCTGGGACTAAAGGGAGACCCTGTCTCGAAAATACCAAAGAAAAAGAAAAAAAAGAAATTGAGAAATGAATAAGCCAAGAGACATGCAAGCTTTCAGAAACAGCTAACGCTAAACCTTCCTCCTGGCAATCTCCATCTCATGGTGACTGCTGCTGTTCCTATTTTTCCATATTGTCCCTAGGAGCTGAGTTCCCCCTTATGTACACTCTATTTATTTGTCCCTACAGGGAGGTGCCCAGATCAGCCTGGCTGAGGTCTGCCGGTCTGGGGAGAGGTCCACGCGCTGGTACAACCTCCTGAGCTACAAATACTTGAAGAAACAGGAGAGTGAGCCCCAGCTAGTGGGAGCCACAGGTCCTTCTCCAGGGCCTGACAGGATGGTGAGTAGACTGGGTGCACTGGGTGCTCCCATCCCCCACACCTGCAACAGCAGATGGAACACGGAGGGAAGCCTCCTCCAGAGCCAGGCAGGCAGCCCTGGAGAGGAGGGGTGGTGAAGGGAAGCGGAAGGAGAGGACAGTACAAGAGTAGCCTTGGCCAAGTGCCCCAGCCTAGCTTCCTATCTGCACCCTGCTCTCCTCTGCTTTTGTGGGTTTGCATTCTATAATTGGTTTTACTTTATATTGCTTATCTGATTTTTTTTTTTTTTGAGACGGGGTCTCCCAGTAGCCCCAGCTGTCCTGGAACTCACTTTATAGACCAGGCTTGCCTTGACCTCATAGAGTTCAAAAAAATAAAAGGTGAAAACAATGATAAAAAAATTACTTATTATTTTTACTTTATGTGTGTGTGTGTGTATTGCCTGTGTGTAATTAAGTACACACATGCCCTGCAATGCCACAGAGGGGAGAAGAGGGTGTTGTATCCCCTGGAACCAGAGTTATGGATGGTTGTTAGACGCCATGTGGGTGCTGTAAATCGAACCTGGGTCCTCTGCAAGGGTAGTCAGTGCTCTTAACCACTGAACCATCTCTCCAGCCCCAACACAGTTTTTAACAAAGCGAAGCAGAGAGTTGTATGTGGCGCAGTGAGTGGAGGTAGTGGCCTTCATGAGACCGTAGGGGGACGCACTGAAGGAAGGGACAGCTGTGAGACAGAACAACAACTCTTAGGACCCGGGGCTGTGGATGTTCACGAGAAGAAGGGTCAGAACAGGGCTCTTCCTGGTGGGCGATGGACCAGGCCGGCCACCTCTCTGAGCCTCTATTTGGGGTGTCTGTCTAATAGGAACCTGATAAGGTCTACTGTGAAATTTCAAAGTGATGCTCATAGAGAGTGTTATAAGGCTGGATAAATAGAGGTAAAGGCAGGAGGATCTCTTTGAGATCAAGGCTAGCTTGGGCTACATAAGAAGGACAACCAGGGTTACATAGCTACACCCTGTCTCAGATATAAAAATGAAAAAGATTAGCATCCAATAAGGTACCCACTAGTGCACAGCTGGGAAACACATAAAGTGGGCCGTGAGCTGGCAAAAGCCTTAAGGGCACGCTCTTGGTCTTCCCAGACCCATGGCCTTGGGTCAACAGTGGCAGCCCTCTACCACTGGAGTCTGCATTCTCTGCAAAGAGGCCATGTGGTTAGTAAGCGGTGTGTGAACAAGCCACCTGCCATGGTCCTTGGCCTGTGCCAGGCCTTCAAACAATTTTAGCTCTTTCTTTCCTTCCTCAAAGAACACATCAGGACTTTCTCTGCCTCAGACCTCCCTCCTAGCCCCCAGCTGAAGTGACAGCAAATTAACCATGTGCTTAGAAAGCCAAGGCTCCTGCCTTCGCTCTGCTGTCAGCCACATTCTTCCTTTCGAGTACCAGCTACCTTCTAGGTTATTCTTGCATTCTATATATAGATCATTATGGTTAATCTTCATAATGATCATTTCTAGCACTTATTGGAAGAAAAATTGAGTGCCAGAAGGTTCAGTAATTCCCTCAAGTCACACACTTCTTCAGTAGTGATGGCCTTCATCTAGGAAGCCCTCTGTGTGTGGTCCCCCCACCTGCTACTGTTTTTCTGTTCCCAAACACAATACTTACCTCTCTTATTCCACATCACGTTACTGTGCTCTCGATGGATCATGTGTTAGTCTCTCTGACAGCAATCTGATCTCCAGTCAGAGCTATAATTCTTTCCTTTAACTGCAAAACTAACTACTAAATATGTCCACTTATAAAGAGAGATTGCTGCTTGGAACAGCCAGTGAAACAAAACTGTGTCTAAGTGACTGTGATCAAGATGCCTGGTTCTCTAGGGAGGGTCACATGTCAAGGGTGATGCCTGGTGGGAAGGATGGCACCTTGGGCACCCGCTGACCTGGTGGGAAGGATGGCACCTTGGGGCACCCGCTGACCTGGTGGAAAGGATGGCACCTTGGGGCACCCGCTGACCTGGTGGGAAGGATGGCACCTTGGGCACCCGCTGACCTGGTGGGAAGGATGGCACCTTGGGGCACCCTGATGCTGGTGGGAAGGATGGCACCTTGGGCACCCGCTGACCTGGTGGGAAGGATGGCACCTTGGGGCACCCTGATGCCTGGTGGGAAGGATGGCACCTTGGGCACCCGCTGACCTGGTGGGAAGGATGGCACCTTGGGGCACCCTGATGCCTGGTGGGAAGGATGGCACCTTGGGCACCCGCTGACCTGGCAGCCTCTGTCCCTGCAGGATGCTGTGTCTGCCTTGTTGGAGCAGACAGCCGTGGAGCTGGAGAAGAGGCAGGAAGAGAGAAGCAGCTCTCAGACATTGGAGGGCAGCTGGTGAGTACTCCCTGTGGGCCTGAACTCTGAGATTGCCAATCACAGGGTGGCTAAGGGAAGGGCTACCCCAGGAGCACCCAGGATCTATGCTTATGGAGTCTCACAGGTCACAAAACAGGAAAGCTTCTAAAATCCCTTCCCATTTGCTAGTTTGTGTTCTGTGAGTCCCCCATGCATGTGTCCACCTGACACTATTGGTTGTTTTTATGCATGGGTATTTATTTTGGCCTAAAAAAATTAAGCCCAGGAATGGCGGCTTACACCCCTAATCCCAGCACTTGGAAGACTGAAGTGGGAGAATTGCCATCAGCACCAATCTGAGTTATACACACACACACATACACACAAATGAAGCTTTACTATAAATGTTCAATTCATATCATTCACCATAAAGTGAGGATTGTTTGGGAAAAATTGCACTTAGTTGCTAGGAACAGACAACAGAAATAGTAAATGTGAATAAGAAGTTTCTAGGATGGGACTATAGCTCAGTGGTGGAGTGCTTTGCCTAGCCTGTGTAAAGCCCAAAGTTCAACTCCCAATACACACAAAATAAGTTTTTTTTTTTTTTAACAATGAGGGGAAACAATCTAATCTCTTAGTTCCACGGTATTACTGAGAGCCCAGGCTTCTACTCTCTCTCTCTCTGATTTTCTTCCTCATCCTCATCCTCTTCATCCTTGTCCTTCTTCCTCCTCCTCTGCTTCTTTTTTAAGACTCTATAGCCCCAGCTGATTTGGAACTCACTGTGTAGCCTCAGTTCTACAGAGATCCACTTGCCTTGGCCTCTGGAGTGCTGGGGTTAAAAGCATGGGCCACCATATCCAACTTCTCTGGTTTTCTATCTTTACTCTGAGACCACCACCATCAGGCTGCTTTACAATATAAGATGGCTGCTGGATCACCTGCCATTGGGCAGGCATCCACCAGGAAAGATAAAGATGAACATGCTTGCGGGCGTGGTGGCACACACCTTTAATCCTAGCACATGGGAGGCAGAGGTGGGCAGATCTCTGTGACTTCAAGGCCAGCCTGGTCTACACAGTGAGTCCAGGACAGCCAGAGCTATAGGGAGACCCTGTCTCAAAAAGACCAAAAAAAAAAAAAAAAGGTAAGCGTGCTTGTGAGCTCATAACCAGGAAGTGTTTCTGAAAGTCACATATAGCAACTTCCTCTGGCTTCTCTTTGGCTAGGCTTTGCCATGTGGCCTCCCTAACTGCAAGGGAGACTGAGAAATGAGCGCTGCTGTTTGGATTTGAAAATCAAGTTTCTGATATGAAAGCTAAGATGCAGAAATGGCTGTTAGGGAGGCCATGAGCCAGCCATGCCTGAGAAAGGAACTATGGAGAAGTCAACAGAATCAAAAGAAAACAGTGTTATTAAAGTCAAGCTGGTAAGTGGCTCACTCAGCCTAGAGTCCTTGATCCCCATATTAAAAAGAAAAGGGCAGTATGCCATCCAGCACTAAAGACCCAGGAGCCTTTCACACACAGGTAATCGGAGTGTCTGGACAAGTGTGGTACAGGTGATGATGTTACAACTGTGTGGTTTGATGCTGTGGGTTCTTCTTACCTAGACAGAAAGATCACATACTTTAAAAATCCATGACATTAGCTAGGTTTTCAGTCCTATCTTTGTTTTTTATTTATTTATTATTTATTGGTATAATGCTCAGCAAACACTTTTCCTTTTTTGAAAATTGATACATGGTTCTACAGGTTTTGACCCACACAATCTGGTGTTGACTGAAGCCGCGCTGTGCATTAGTCCCCAGGAGCATATTCCTCCCGTTGGAGTCACGTGGTAACCACTATGCAGTGACTCTCTGTCAATGTTTCGATTCTGTATGAAAGGCAGAATGGACAGTGTTTGTCTTTCTGGGCCTGGCTCCTTTCACTTAGCCTCGTGTCCTCCAGACCCTCCAGGGTCTCACAGGTGTTGGCTTCCTGCTGACTAGCATCCGTGTCCACAGACCACAGTCTCTCTGTCCATTCATCTGCTATGGATATCTGCTTGATTCCAGATCTTTGTCTTTCTGATTCCATCTCTTGCTGCTCTGATTAGCACTGCTGCAGTGAACACTTTACTGCAAGGTAACATGCAGACAGAATAGTACACAGTGGTGAATTGAGCTCCACAGATATTCAGAAATTGATCGACACCAGAATCCAAATCAAGGAGCAAAGCAAGTCAAGCACCATGGTGCACACCTGTAACCCTAGTTCCCAGGAGGTGTGGAGCAGGAAGATCAGAAGGTCAGGCTTGTCCTCAGCCACATACGTTTAAGGCTCGCACACACCTGCTTCCTTCTGATCTCTGCCTTCAGAATTCATTCTAACCTGGTTGAGCCTCGTTGGAAAATAGAGGAAATAATATTGGCTACCAGAAGATTGGCAGGCAGACTGAAAAAAGATACAAATACAGAGCACATGAGAAATGCTCAGTGAATGTCAGTAAATGTTTTCAGGAACAGGAGAAGGAAGGCTGCTCACCATGCTCTGGACAAGAAGAACCTCATCGAGGAGATGCCCGCAGCCATGGTGCTAAGTGCTTGCACTTTGAACTCAGACCAATATACATATGACAGCTAGCTGACTTCCTTTTGATTCCTGTCTGGGGTATGGTCTGGGTATCAAGATGTCTTAAAAGTTTTCTGAGTGACATTTGTGTCCAGCTCAGGCTGATAGGCAGAACTTGAAAAACTTCGTCATCCGTGAAACTGAATTTTAAAGTGCCTGCTCATAGGCTGGTCTGCAGATTCAGTGGGAGGGTGCCTGATAGGCCCTTCACAGCTTGGTTGTTCCTTACCTTAGCCACTGTGAATAGTGTTTCAGTGAGCGGGGGGTGACATAACTTTTTATTGTAGCATAACAACCTAGAGGACACGGTCAATAACTCTTTTGTATTGTTACAGTGCCCGGTTCTGTAGTTGGTCTCAGAAGGAGCCTTCCCTTACAATCTTTGACTCCAGGGGTCACCATATGTTTCCAGGACAGGGCCAGATGGCAAATACCATCTGCTGTGGCCACACGGGTTCCACTGCACGTCAGGTTGCTTGTGCAGCATGACAGCAGCCATGGACAGTGCGTAACCAGTGGCCACATCTGTGTTCTATTGACACTCCTTTTATGGACTCTGAAATTTGCATTTCTTCTCATATCACCTGCCACAAATGATTATTTATTTATTTACAGCCACTTAAAAGTATAAAAACTGGGCTCAGGGTAGCTCAGCTGTAGTCTTGCCTTGCATCCACACGGGACCTTGGGTTCATACCCCAGTGCTGAATAAATTGGTATGGTGCCACACACCCGTACACACACGTGTACTCTGCAGGTAGAAGCAGGAGGAGCAGAAGTTCAAGGTCATCCTCAGCCACGTAATAAGTTCAGGGGTACATGAGACCCTGTCTCAACACAAAAATAAATAGATGAAAATATAAAAAACAATTCCTAGCTTAAACTGCCCAGGATAATCTGCAGGACGCAGGCTAGGTTGGGCCCTGGCTTCGGCTGCTGCCCTGTTGTCCTCCCCCATTTACCTTTTCTCCGTATGATAACATGTAGCTCAGGCTGGAATTCTGTGTTCCTGGGCTGGCCGCAGTGTCCGTATCTTTCTCCTCACCCCTGTGCTGTGCTGCATAACACCAGGGAGAAGGTCCAGTGCCAGAACTCAGCCCAGGCCCCTCCCCACACCCGGCACAGGATCAGTGGTCTCTACTGAATTCCAAGCGAGTGCTGAGACTTTTCAAGCCATCTCCTAGCAACCGCCTTCTGTTCCCTGCTCTCCTTGTGGCCCCCTCTCTCCCGACTCCCTGCCATTCAAATTCCCAGATGCCAACTCACAAAGGCGGCCAGGACTCTCAAAGCTGCTGCACTGGGGTCAGTCCATCTGCAGCCCCCTCCCCCAGGCCTGGAGGTGGCTTTTGATCCTAGGGCAAACACTAGCTCTGATGCACCTGCACAGCTCCAGAGTCTGGTGGAAGTCTCCCAGAGACCAGCTTTTGGCACTAGAGTACTGTCCTTTTGCACTAAGGCTCAGCCAGTCACTGCTCTCTCTTTTAACTGTTCCAGTTCCTTAGGAGCATGCATCAGAAACCCCCCTCCTTCCTTCCCTCTCTCCCTCTCTCCCTCACTTTCCCCTCCCTCCCTCCCTTCCCTCCCTCCATCCCTTCCCTTCCCTTCCTTCCCTCCCTCCCTCCTCCCTTCCTTCCTTCCCTCCCTCCCCTTTCCTCCTTCCCTCCCTCCCCTCCCTTCCCTCCCTCCCTCCCTTTCCTCCCTTCCCTCCCTCCCTCTCTCGCTCCCTCCCTTCCCTCCCTCCCNCTTCCCTCCCTCCCTCCCCTTTCTCCCTTCCTCCCTCCCTCTCTCCCTCCCCTTTCCCCCTCTCTCCCTCCCTTTCCCCCTTCTCTCCCCTCCCTCCCTCCCTCTCTCTGTTCCTCTGGTTTATTTGCTTCTGTGGCACACTCTAAGCCTATAGCACCAGGCTCTCCTCAAGCTCAGTCCTTCTGCCCCAGCCCCCTGAGTGCTGAGATTGCAGGTGTATACCACCATATCTGGCTAGAAAGCTCAGTTTATTTCTTTGAAGAGTCATAAGCAAAACAAAACTATGAGCATTACAGAAAGGCCAGCCAGAAGGCTCAGGAAGCAGATAAAAGTGCTTGCTGCATGGGCTGGGGAGATGGCTCAGTGGTTAAGAGCATCAACTGCTCTTGCAGAGGACCTGGGTTTAATTCCCAGCACCCAAATGGCAGCTAAGAACTGTCTTTAAGCCAGGCATGGTGGTACACACTCTTAATCCTAGCAGAGGCAGGCAAATCTCTGAGTTCAAGGCCAGCCTGGTCTACAGAGTGAGTTCCGGTCTGTCTCAAAAAAAAAAAAAGTGCTTGCTGCACAAGCTTGATGACCTGAGTTTGGTTCCCAGATCTACAATGGAAAAAGAGAACAGACTCCTGAATATTATCCTCTGATGTCTCCAAGCATGGTAGCATGCACAGACTGGTCACACACATCCATCCTACACACACAGTAATAAACATAGGTGAAACCAAAAAAAAAATAAAAAATAAAGCCAGGTGTGGTGGCCCACGCCTTTAATCCTAGCACTTGGGAGGCAGAGGCAGGCGGATCTTTGTGAGTTCAAGGCCAGCCTGGTCTACAGAGTGAGTTCCAGGACAGCTGGGGCTACAGGTATACCCTGTCTCGAAAAGACCAAAAAAATAAATAAATAAACACAGATGAAGACACTCACAAGGCACAATGGAGTAAAATGCCCTGGGGTGACCTTCTGGGGCAAGGTTCACAGATGCCACTGCTAAGTCCCTGTATCTGAACATGTCACCCCTCAATGTACGTCTAGAGCCACCAAAGGAACACACATATCCCCAATATGGCAAGTCCCCTTTTCAGTGCCAGAGAGTCTCAATCAGAGTGTGAATAGGGAGTCGCTATGTGGGAAGCTCTCAGGGAGATGCTGTTTCCCTGAAGCAGGCTTCACCAGCTAACTGCACATCACATTCTCTCTTTTTTTTTTTTTTTTTTGGCTGGGCTTCTTGCGGCTCAGCATGCTGACACTGTCTCACGCTGGCCAGAAGCCTGGTAGTAATGTACATCTTTGAGAAGTCAAGATGGGATGAGACATAAATTACCACCCAGCACATGCAGTCTATTTGTCTCACAAATCCTTCCAGCCTTGGAGACCAGGGGAAAATGACAGTGACATGGTGTCACCAGAGCAGAAGCTCTTCAACAAATGCTGCTGGAGCAGTTGGATATTCGTATACACAAAAATTCATTCTGATGCTGTTTTACTTCGTGCTCAAGAATTAATCTGGTTTGTATCATAATGCCAAAACAAAAACTAAAACTCTTCACAGTATAAGAAACCCTGCTAGCTATATCGCACAGTGGCAGGGTGTTTGCCCAAGGTACACAAACAGGGCCCTGAGTTCACACTCTCCAGTGTAACCAATCAATAAAATAAATATATAGGAAATGCTTTGCAAAGATTTATTGGGTCATAAAAAGCACAAACTAGCTGGGCATGATGGCACGTGGCTTTAATCCTAGCACTTAGGAGGCAGAGGCAGGTGGATCTCTGTGAGTTCAAAGCCATCCTGGTCTACAGAGAGCTCCAGGCCAGCTGGGACTAAAAGGGAGACCCTGTCTCAAAAACGCCCCCCCCCAATAAAAGGACAAACTAGCCGGGCATAGTGGGATATCCCTTTAATCTCAGCACCTGAGTTTGATCCATAAGTTGTCCTCTGATCTTCATGGGTGTCCACACAAACTTGATGTTTTAAAATATATTTTTTATTTTATTTTATGTATATGAGTATATTGCCTGCATGCATGTAAGTGCAGTCATGTTCTACAATGCCCCCATAGGTCAGAAGAGGACATTGGATGCCCTGGAACTGGAGTTACAGACCATAGTTAGCTGCCAAGTGGGTGCTGGGAACATCTGCAAGAGAAGCCAGTGCTCTTAACCAGCGAGCCAGCTCTCTAGCCACCACCACTACCACCCCACACACGCACACATACAAATTTAATTTTTTACAAAACAAAAATACAAATTAAAGCCACAGTAAGGCTAGTTATGGTGGTTACACGCTTGTCGTTCCAGCACATGGGAGATGGCCGGAGAAGGGTCAGAATTTCAAATTCATCTTCAGTTACATAGTGCATTAAAGGCCCAACTAGGCTAGGTGATACTCTGTCTCAGAACAAAGAAGAACAAACTTGGGTGTGGTAGCGCACATTTACTTCCAGCACTTTGGAGGTATAGGAAGGAGAATCTGTGTAATCAGGAGTTCAAGGCCAGCCTCAAGTACAGAGTAAGTTTGGAGCCAGCCTGAGCTATATGAGACCTGGTCTCAAGAAGAAGGGGAGACAGGGAGAGGAAAAGAAATTGAAATTAAAAGAAAAAAAAAATAAAGCCACAATAAGATGTAAGTCTATGCCCAGTTAAATGACTGACAGTAGCAAGTGTTGACAGGGAACTAGAATGTTCATTCTGTTACTATTGAAAATGTAGAGGTGGCCGGGCATGGTGGCGCATGCCTTTAATCCCAGTGTTTGAGACAGGGTCTCCCTGTAGTCCCAGCTGGCCTGGAACTCAACTCTGTAGATCAGGCTGGCCTGGAACTCACAAAGATCCACCTGCCTCTGCTAGGATTAAAGGTGTGTGCCACCATGTCTCGCTTATCAGTTTCTTAAAAAGATAAGCCTACACTAACTGATTCAGCAAGTCTCTGAGCTATTTATCTGTTGTGAACTGAATTAGACCCCACCTCCAGCTTCCTATGTGGAAGCTCCAGTACCTCAAAACAAGAATTTGTAGATAGGACCTTAGGAGGCAATTAAGGTAACAAGAGGTCCTTAAAGCAGTGTGCACCTAGTCCAGTCTGACGGATATCTATAAGGAGGAAATTTAGGCACACAAAGAGACAACCAGAGATGGATGAACACAAGAAAGACCCCGTGAGACCTAGCAAAAGGAGACATCTGCAAGCCCAGGAAAGAGTCCTCCAGAGAACCCACACCTGCTGGGCCTTTGCCTTCCTTGATCTCAGACTTCTGTCTCCAGAACCTTGGGAAATAAGGCTCTGGGTTTTGTTTTGGCAGCCCTAGCCAATAATGCAATATCTAATGACAACCTGGATCTATAGACAAAAGCTGTACATAAGTTCTTGGGAACTTCAGCCTTAATGGCTAGGAAATGGAAGCATTTCAAGTGCTCAGCACCTGATAGTTAAGCTGCGATATATCCTTCCAATAGATATTATTCAGTAATAAAAAGAGAAGCAAGCTACTGGAAAAGCTTCAAAAACATACGGATGGAAGCCAAGAGACACAAGAGCATGTATCGTCAGACTCCACGCATAGGAGATTTAAGAAAAATCAAATCTGATCTACAATACCAGCAAGCCCATCAGTAACCACATGGGGGTAGAGGGGAGGCTAGGTGGAGAGTAGAGGGGTACTTTGTAGATGTGTCTTTAGTGTAGCAGTAGTTATGCAACTGTGAGCAGTTTAGACCTCATCAGATTATACCCTGAAGATGCACTTCGTGGCATATGAATTATATCTCACTAAAATTGAGGTCTGCGGGCTGGAGACTTGGCTCAGTGGTTAAGGGCATTTACTGCTCTTGCAGAGCACCAAGGTTTGGTTTCTAGCACCCACATCAGATTCCTTACAACTACCTGTAACTCCAGTTCCAGGGGTCCAATGCCTTTTCCCTTCCTCCTCATGCACCTCGACTCCTGTGGAATGTGTATAGATAAGTGGACACACACACACACACACATGCATACACATACGCATAGATAGATGTATCATGTGGAGTATGTATATAGATAAGTGGACATACATAGATAGGTATATCATGTGGAGTGTGAATAGATAAGTGGACATACACGGTAGGTAAGTAGATATTGGCAAATAAATCAAATTATGTTTTTATTGGGGTGTTAGAGATCAAATTGGGGAACTGGACATGCTAGGCGAATGTTTTGCTAGTGAGGTACAGTCCAACCCTATACGAGAGGTTTTTTGTTGTTGTTGTTGTTGTTGTTGTTTTTTACTGTGTATGAATGTACTGTCTGCATGTAGGTTTCTGCACCTGTGTCATGCAATGCCACAGAGGTCAGAAGAGGCCATCGAATTCCCTGGAATTGGAGTTAAAGACGGTCCTCAGCCGCCATGTGGGTGCTGAGGCTTGAACCTGGGTCCTCTGCAAAAGCAGTCGGTGCTCTTAACTGCTAGGCCATCTCTGCGGCCTAAAAGAATAATTTATTATTCGTTTAATAAATATGCTTGCCAGGCATGGTGGTGCATGCCTTTAATCCCAGCACTTGGGAAGCAGAGGTAGGCGGATCTCTGTGAGTTCAAGGCTAGCCTGGTCTACATAGCAAGTTCTAGGCCCCCTGGGGCTACAGGGAGACCCTGATTTAAAAAAAAAAAAAAAGGCCTGGCATAGTGGCACACTCCTTTAATCCCAGCACTCGGGAGGCAGAGGCAAGTGGATCTCTGTGAGTTCCAGGACAGCTGGGTCTGCAGGGAGACCCTGTCTCAAAAAGACGCGCGTGTGCGCACACACACACACACACACACACACACACACACTAATAATAATAATAAGCTCAGTTCCAGCAGTCTTGGAAACCCTTCCTGGATGTATTTCCAGGCAGAGCACTAGTGGCAGGGTGTTTTCTCAGCGATAACCAGAGCATTTTGTCATCATAGGCAATACGAGGAGGAAACCAGCGAGAACGAAGCAGCAGCTGAGGGAGAGGAAGAGGGAGAGGAAGGGGAGAGGCAGGACGAGGAGGGAGAGGAAGATGTTTTTACTGAGAAAATCTCCCCAGAGGAGGAGGAATACCCAGCATTAAAGGTAGGAAAAGCCGGCGTGAAGAGCTAACCTTCCACCCTTGAGCCTGTATCATCAGAAAACGTTCTCAGCCCAGTCTTGCCCTTCAGCACCCAGGGACAGGCTCTCCAAATGGTCAGTGTCCTTGGACGTGGCCCTCCCTGCATTTGGGTCATATTTCCAGTCAGTGTCCCAGAAGGGACTGCTGTGCTCCATTTTTCTTCTACAGTCTCTGCTTTCCCTGGTCCTCTGGTCCGATCTCAAGCCTTGTAATCCCATGAGTTCAGAGTCTGCCTCTCCAGCTGTGTAGTCCTGATGACCTCATCTCTGTCCAACCTCAGTTACTTCACCTCTAGAATGGACACAGTAATATCAGCTTTGCAGATAGGATCTCTGTGCCCGTAAGGGAAGAATCCCTCACCTACTGGTGACCTTAAAGCCCTGAGGCAGAGCTTCTGGTGTCTGACCAGGGAGCCTGGGGCAGAGCCAGGACACTCCCACCTGGTACCTCTACACCAAGGCAGAGAGCTGCAGTTTCTCTAGCCAGAGGGCTCTCTTTGTCACAACCAAGCAAAGGCTATTTATGCTAAGACAGTTTAAGACTGTTTCTGGTGTGTTTGTCTTTGACTGATGGCTGCTGTGTCCAGACTGTAAAGAATTGGATGCCCTGGGGTTTGAAAGATTGTTTTTGTTTATTTGCTCTTTTTTGTGTTTTTTTGTTTAGTTGGTTGGTTGGATGGTTGGGGTTGTTATTTGGTTTTTTGGTTTTTGATAGTTTGAGACAGAGTCTCCTGGTAGCCCCAGCTGGCCTGGAACTCACTATAGAGACCAGGCTGGCTTCAATCTCACAGAGATCTGCCTGCCTCTGCTTCCCAAATGCTGGGATTAAGGGCATGCACCACTATGCCCAGCTTCTCTTTTGATTTTTGTCAGTCTCCATATGTAGCCCAGATTAGCCTTGAATCTGTAGCTTTGAACCTCTGGCTTTGAACCTGTAGCCTTGAACCTCTGGCTCTATGGTGGTCTTACTTCCAAGAAGAGATTTTCTAGTTGCCTCTGTCATTCCAGAGAAGTATTAGCGTTCTTGGCCAGGGCTATGGCCAAGGCTACACCTTAGGTGTGACTGAAGTATAAATCCTGAGAATGGGGGGCCCAGGGGCACTGGACCTTGAGTACCACTGTGGCTCACAGGGAATGGGGGCCATTGTCCTGCCACTCCCCAGTGGCATGTGTGGTAGAAGGGAATTGTTACTCTGGCCCTGGGTTCTACCCTGGCAGGTCCAGGCTAAGGAGGCCAAAATGATAGGAGGCTAGGAAATTCACTGTGCCTGAGGCCCAAAGGTGAAAACAGAAGAACGGGGCAGACTGAAGTGAGCTCTGAGACTGGTGGACGTTGGTGCCTTCAAGGCTGTGTCTTCTTCCTCAGGTGGACAAAGAGACCAACACTGACAGCGTCGCCCCATCCCCCACAGTGGTGCGGCCCAAGGACCGGCGGGTGGGTGCCCCATCGCCGGGGCCATTTCTTCGAGGGAACACCATCATCCGTTCTAAGACCTTCTCTCCTGGACCCCAGAGCCAGTATGTATGCCGGGTAAGCAAATTTGATGGTACCTCTTCCCCTGCTCAGGGCAGCCAGGGACCTCGTCCAGCTCTGGTACAAGTGAGGTCACTCTCACAGGCTTGCTGTCTGGTACAAGTGAGGTCACTCTCACAGGCTTGCTATCTTCCTACAGGTTAACTCCACGGGCCTCAGCTTTTTTGTGTGGAGTTTATAGGGTGTTTAAAATCTATTGACTAAACTATGTAATTATTTTTTTTTAAGTTATTTGTAATCATTTTATGTGTATGAATGTTATCCCTGCATCTGCATGCACATAAATACCCTCGGAGGACAGAAGAGGACATTAGATCACCTGGAACTGGAGTTAAAGATGGTTGTTAGCTTCTATATGGGTGCTGGGATTTGAACCCTGGTCGTCTTAATCACTGGGCCATCTCTCCACCTTCATTCATATATATATATATATTATTAGTTTATATAAGTATATATAATTTTGAAGTGTGATTAGTTAACAAACTAACAAGATATTAGGAACAGACACAAAAATAAAACACTCATAGCTTCTCAGTAGTGAACTGACAGCTGCCAAGCAGGTGCAGCACCTTGGTCCCTGCCATCCCTCTTCCCCTTTGGAAACCCCTGCCTTATCCTCAGCTATTAAGGAAAGAGCGTCATGGATGTGAACAGGAGCCCTCTGGGAAACTATAGAAAATAAGCTTATGGAAGGGATTTGAACGGGGAGAATGGCTCTGAGCTCAACTCTTTCGGAGCCGGTGTGTCCGCCCTCTAAGAATGTGGCTCCTGCACCATGGCCTTGGTGCAGCCCTCCTTCTGCCCTCGCTTCTGTTTGCACTGTTGGGGCTGGAACCCCAGACCTGGCATGTGCTCTACCACTAAGCTCCATCTCCAGCCCCAAACACCAGTCTGAAAAGTGGCTGAATTTGAGCCACTGGAAAGTGGCTATGAATAACAGGGAAGAGAGATATAAAGAGATATAAGCAGCCCTCTGTGTGATGGGTCAGCGGGGCAGTGTATCTACTGTGCCTCTGCTATTGTCATGCCCTGTTGAGCAGCTCCTCGGCTCACCAACCTTGGGAAAGTTCTATGCCTCACTTAAACATGGCATCGATCCTCTCACATGACACCATGAGGAGGCCGTAAGGTGCCCCATCTCATTTATCGTCACACAGAGGCCATTGTGCAGATACAACTCACACACCATGCCTAGTACATGCTGAGCGAATGGTTGCTTCAAAAGGAAAAGAAGTTCACAGCAAAACCTGGAACAGGAAAGTCTGTATTTGTATACAAAGGAGGACAGGGTAAAGTGGGAAGAGGTGATCTTTACCTCCTACTGTGCCCTCCGGAACACAGTCTTACCATGCCTGACTTCCCTGGCTTCTCTCTTGCAGCTGAATCGGAGTGACAGTGACAGTTCCACTCTGTCCAAGAAGCCACCTTTTGTTCGAAATTCCCTGGAGCGGCGCAGTGTCCGGATGAAGCGGGTAAGAATCACCTCGGAGTTCTTGGTATTCCTGCTCCTTCGCCTCCGAAGGTCTGTGTCCTGCACACAGGTGCCCTTGCTTATATCTTGCTGTTTCTTCTCAGCCACTGGTTTGAAGAACATTACTCTTGCAAGATGGTGATATTTACGAACAGGAGCTTCTGGACTACTGGGCCTGTGGAGACACAGGGAAAGGGCTCACGGGGCAAATATAACCCATGTAGGTGAGATCAGGAAAGAGCACACTTGGCCCTGTCCTCCTAGGTAGAGGTCAGTCAAGAAGAATTAGCCAGCCCAACCAAGGTCTCACCAGTCAGAGAATGTGATCTGACATTCTACTCCATACCTACTGGGCTGTTATCAGAGTAGACACATAAGGAAGGGATACAGGCTGTTCTCATAAGAGGCCGTGCCTTTCCTGACAAGTTTGGCTGAAGGACTGGGGTGGCGATTAACAAAGTTACTTCTCAAGACTCTAACCAGTCTAGTCTGTAGGAGATGCAGAGGGGCCTGGACACTGGTAAGGCCAAAGCCTCGAGAACTTGACCCATGAAGATCACGTGATTGGCTTTCCACAGTCCTGTGCATTTATAAGCACAGAACAACATTCTAGAACTTCAGCATTGAGCTGTTTTATGTCCCTAAATTATGTTTGTCAAAGACTCGGGGGGATAGAGCAGTGGGTGAAATTGCTTGCTCTGTGGGCGCGGGCGTGAAGACTGGAGTTCAAACCCCAGCACTCATGTAAACAGCCTGGGATGTCCCTATAACCCCAGAATTGGGAGGCAGGGACAGGTGGATCCCAAGAGCTAACCAGCCTAGCGGAAAGGATAAGGTTCAATCAGAGACCCTGTCTCAAAGTCATGAGGAAGAATAAAAACAAGGAAGACAACCTGTGTCTGCTCTGGCCTCCATGTACACACACATTCAGGCATGTACCACACACACTACACACCATGCACACACACACATTCAGACATGTACCACACCCACCACACACATGCGCACACACACATAAAGGAGAAAGTAAAATTAGACGTGTCAGCCTTGCAATATGAGGATGCATCTCATAGCAAAGCTCCTTGTGCCGTGGTTCAGATCCCTTGTTGGGATCTGTATTTATTTTCTGTAGCTATGTAACAAATTACTGCATACTTGGGTACTTCCAGGAATACAGTTCATGATCTTATTTCCATGGGTAAGGAATGACAAATGGCACAGCCATGTCCCCTGCTCATGGTCTTTGAGGCTGAGGTATAGGTATTGACTAATTGCATGGTCATCTGGAGGTTCCACTAGGGAGAGATCTGCTCCTGGGATCTTTTGAGATGTTGGAAAAATTCATTTCCTTCACTCAGCTAGCTGCTCTGTTTCATTTTATCTTTTTTTAAATTTTTTAATTTATTTTCATATGTGTATGAATGTACTGTCTGCATGTAGGTCTGTGCACCCGTGTCATGCAGTGCCTCAGAGGTCAGAAGAGGGTGTTGGATTCCCCTGGAACTGGAGTCAAAGGCGGTGTTCAGCCGCCATGTGGGTGCTGGGGATTGAACCCGGGTCCTCTGCAAGAGCAGTCAGCACTCTTAACCACTAGGCCATCTCTCCAGCCCCTGTTTCATTTTGTTTAGAAAGGTTCTTGTCACATAGTCCATACTGGCCTCCTACTCANAGCCAACTGGTGCTGGAGATGTAGCTCAATGGTAACGTGCTTGCCTAGCATAAGTCCGTGGGTTCAATACCAAATAACACACACATGACCAAACAACCAACCTTAAAACTCAGGACTGATAGTCTGACAGGCTTTATCATATAGACAATTATATAGAGGCATCTTAAGAGAGTTGGAAAATGTGGCAAAACAGAGAGCTTCTTAATAGTGGATTAAAAGAAAAGGAAATTAAAAATTCAGAAAAACAGGAAAGAGTGATAACAGTGTGTTAGCTGATTCAACAAGTACAGTGAAAGGACAAGAAAAATGGAAGGATGAGGGCTGAGATTTTCAATATTATAGCAAAATCTATAAATGCTAGATAGTGCTTTTCATAAAAGCCTTTTTAGCAGTATTTGACTTTTTTTTTCTTTTTTGTCTTTTCGAGACAGGGTCTCCCTGTAGCCCCAGCTGTCCTGGAACTCGCTCCGTAGACCAGGCTGGCCTTGAACTCACAAAGATCCGCCTGCCTCTGCCTCCCGAGTGCTAGGATTAAAAGCGTGCGCCACCACGCCCAGCACAGGCACACTTTTTTAATGATAGTATTAATTCAAATGTTTACGTACAGATAATAGACTCAACTCTGATGCAACTTAAAAATTGAAGAAAGAAAGCCAGGCATATGGCCTTTAATTTCAGCATTCAAGGGACAGAGGCAGGTGGGTCTTTGTAAGATTGGGGCCAGCCTGGTCTACAAAGCAAGTTTAAGGCCAGGGTAGACCCTGCCTTAAAAAAAAAAAAAAAATCCCAGAAAGAATTTATTATCCCATTTAGGTGAAAGATCCAAGCTAGTAGTTTAGATTTCTGTTACTGAGACAATTAAAGGGGAGAAAAGTTTTGGTAGGCTGAGGCAAGAGGATCACAAGGCCTGACTGGGCAATTTGGTGAGACCCTGTCTCAAAATGAAAAATGGAGACAGGTCTAAGACATAGCTCAGTAATGGAGCACTTGCCTAGCTTATGGGAGGCTGTAGGGTCAGTTCTCAGGTTATCACATTCTCAGAAGCATTGCCCAGTTACACATCCTGGCAGAGCATGTTGTAGGAGAAGCTACTCACCTCAGGGAGGCTACAAACAAGAGGAAAATAAAGGAAAGGGGCCCAGGTCCCAGTGCCCTTCAAGGACCCACCCCTAGCAGTCTGGCTGGCTTGCACTCGGCCCCTCCTCCTAAGTACTATAGCTTTATCAGATGGGCCTTTGCAGGGCTTTTAAATCCAACCATAACTCTAGATCAATGAGAGAGTGATTGCAGGATAGTGTATGCAGGACCATGGGTTTAAACCCCAGCACTATAAAACAAAACAACATAACCTAGAGGACCCCACAGGCTATGAGAGTGCCTTCAGCCAGACTTGGTCCAACACCCGGATCTGCTGGCAGGCTTCATGCCCCTCTCGTGACCATTCATTCTCCCACCAGAGAGCTGAATTCTATTAGTTTCGATTCGGGTTTGTATCTTTTAGTTTTTTCTTTGCAGTACTAGGTATTGAACCTTGGTCTTCATGTGTGATTACCAAGCCCTCTGCCGCCAAGTTGTGTCCCGACCCCAGGTTTATATCTTGCTGCTTTAGCACCCTCTGTGTGAACATACCATTCTTTCCCCAAAAGTAGTTGAGCCAAGTTCCAGGACTCACTAGTGTTGTCTGGGCCTCAGATACCATACTCAACCCAGACCAGTCACTGGGAGGCTGTGATTGGCCTGGATGCTGCACATAAGCCGTGTACATGGAGCACAGTGTGGGAGTGGATCACCAGGGGGAGGATGCTGGACAGGCAGAACTGACTGATAGCCATTGCAGGCTCCAGTCAAGCACTTCCCTTATGGGGGGCAATATGCACTGAGAGCAAAACCCAAAGTCAGGAAAGCACAGAACACAGATGTTGATAGCACTTTGCTGGGGTCTCAGCTTTCCCACTTCTACCCACTTAACCTGTGAGTCTCATCTGTGCAGATGGTAACAGCTAAGCCCTTGTAGGGCTGCTGTGAAATGGAGTGAGGGAAGTAGTGTGTCTCGTACAGTGGACACATTGCTCTATGACTGCCAGTCAAGAATGTGTTCGGGAAGGGGAGGAGGGAGGGTTCCTGAAGATGAAGGCAGGCAGTTTACTGGGATTCAGAGGACAAAGCTCTCTGGGCTTTCACAGCTGAGCCCTCTGGTCAGCATGAACACCATTTCTACCCCTACAGCCTTCATCTGTCAAGTCCCTGCGCTCAGAGCGCCTGATCCGTACCTCGCTGGATCTTGAACTAGACCTGCAGGCGACAAGGACCTGGCACAGCCAGCTGACTCAGGAGATCTCAGTGCTCAAGGAGCTAAAGGAGCAACTGGAGCAAGCCAAGAGCCATGGGGAGAAGGAGCTACCGCCATGGCTGCGTGAGGATGAGCGCTTTCGCCTGCTGCTGAGGATGCTGGAGAAGAGGGTGAGTGCCCCTGACCCACTGTAAGCGTTCACCAGCCCACTGCAGTTCCTGTGAGGGGCCCAAGGGCCTCTACTGCCATCTGCACAGGGACCTGGGATGTCCTCTGTCAGTGCTTGATACGGCTCCAAAGGCTTTTTCTGCATTGGCGTTTTTGTGTGAACGTTTATGAGTCAGTCTTTCACCTACCACGTGGGTGTCATCAGACATAGCAGGTGCCTCATCCAGGTGGGCCATGCACTTTACACAGCAGAACCAGGATCCTGCCTGTGTCTCCCCAGGCAGGAGATAGGCACTGTCAGCCAGGGCCATGTACCCAGGAAGTGCTCTGGAGTCTGTATCCTGCTGCAGTGAGTGTGAGGGACTTAAATTGATCATGGAGGAAGATATTACTACCAAGTGGCAGTACCAAACAGTTTTGTCTGGGTGCTGATTGATCGGTTAACATTCAGGAGTCCCTCCCAGCCTGAGATCTTCCAAAAGAGAGGAGCTTTAAGGGCTCCAAGGAGGTCAGGGGTTCGAGAGCAGCCTCCTCACCGGGTGATGTCACCCAGTGGCATAGTGAGGGGTCCATGGTTGAAAGAATTCCCCCTGCAGCAGCCACTGAGGGTCTCTCAGAGCGGCAGGGCTAGCTCATCTGTGACTTCCAGGTGTTGAGTACAGTTTGGGCATGCAAAGCAGGAAAATTCTAAATGGTTTAAAGAGCTGCCATATGACCTATATTTAAGATAACGAGATGAGTGGAAACTCAAGTTTTGTACCAGCAGGCTTCTTGGCCAATAGGTCCCAGACCACCAAGAAGAAATAATACCGCTCCAATAGACAAGGGCCATGTTGTATTCATAGTAAGGAGCACTGGCCACTCCCTCTCTGTGCAACTGGACAACACAGACAGTGCCAACAGCCATGAGCTGGAACCGTAGCATTGTAAGTGCGTGTGTGGTATCTTAGAGCAGGAGAACAGCCAGGACTTCTTAAGCCTCGAGAGCATGAGAGCGTGAAAGTGCCTGGCAAGTAAGAAGCTCCCATTGCTTTCTAATTTGTTACTGTTACCCTGTGTATTCATAAATAGGGCTGTAATAGGAACACTCAGGGCAAACAGAGGAATCGAAAGTTCTAAGAACAAGAAAGACATATTGCAAACCTAAAGTAACCTAATTAAGTTTTCTGTTATAATTGTCTCTGAGCTTCCTGGTAGTGCAGACAAAAAGAGGTCAGAAAAAGAAGGGCCCATGGGCTGTGCCTGAAGCAGCAGAAACTGGGGCTGGAGAGATGGCTCAGTGGTTAAGAGCACTGGCTGCTCTTCCAGGGGACCAGTTGCCAGCAGCCATGTTAGATGGCTTATCTGTAACTCCGGGGATCCAGTGCTGTCTTCTGTCTTCTGACGGTACCTGCACACACATGGCATATACGCATGCACGAAAAATAATAAAATAAAATTTAAAAAATGAAATAGAAACAAAAGCCACGGACAGTGGTTCCCACCTGTAATCCTCGCACTCAGGAGGCTAAAATAGGAAGAGGGAGTCTGAGGGAGGAGGGAGGTGGCCAAGGGAGGAGGGAGGAGGCCAAGGGTGGAGGGAGGAGGCTGCGGGAGGAGAATTACCAAGAGTTTGATGCCTGCCTGGACCTGGGCCACATAGGGAGTTCTAGTCCAGCCTAAGCTAGGTGAAACCTTGTCTGAAAAAAAAAA
>VZQC01005070.1:363206-386978 GCA_009823505.1 Rhizomys pruinosus | reverse complement strand
AAAAAAAAAAAAAAAAAAGGGGGGGGGGTGATGAGGGGTGACCCAAACCCTGAGTCTCAGTTTCCTGGTCTATGAAACTGAGTCTCAGTTTCCTGGTCTATAAAACTGAAATAACTGTAAAATCTCCCCAGTGGCCTACTGAGCAGACGAGGTGGCATGTGTCTCAGCAGGCAGCCCTCTGCTCTATGTCCAGCAGACCTACACAGGTCTTCTCTTCCACGCTCAGGCCTCACTGGTAGATGATATGGGCCTGTATCACACTGTGCAACAGGAATAGTAAGGGCCTTCACTCCCGGGGCTCTCCACTGCTGATAGTGAGTCCTGCAGGCCTGAGAACTCTGCCTTGTCCAAGCAGTGTTTGCCTTACCTCACAGGTGGATCGTGCCGAGCACAAGAGTGAGCTGCAGGCAGACAAGATGATGAGGGCCGCCGCCAAGGATGTGCACAGGCTTCGAGGCCAGAGCTGCAAGGAGCCTCCGGAAGTGCAGTCTTTCAGGTATGTCGAAGGCCCCGCCAGGAGCCTTCTACTGCACATCCAGCCCACCCAGCCCTCATCACCTCTGCTGGCCTTGCTAGTCCCAGTCCCTGCCCCCATTGCTAGCAGTGCTGCAACCTACATTGAACAGATGCTCATCTTCTACCAAGCTGCCCTAATACTCCGCAAGCACCGTGGTGCCCCTCTCGTTATCAGTCCCCATAGGGCTCAGCCTAATTTGCGAGCTCCTCTTGTTTAATGAATGAGCCACCTGCTCCAGCCTGTCCTCTTGGGCTTTCCATCTCTGGTAATTGCAGAGGCCTGGCTGATAAGGAAGAAGTGGAGGATGCTCATCTAGGCTCCCTGGCTCTGCCAGACAAGTTCTTAGAGAACTGTGCGGTTTCCTTACTGGGCCTACACATGTCAGAGAAGGTCACAAATGCCATGTGGCCTGAGCCATTCACCACAAAGGGATTTAGACTTCTGATGGCTTCTGGGCAAAATATATGCATTTGTGTATGTAACAAAGAAGATCCCTTTAAATTTGGGGTACGGTGGAGCATGCTTGCGGGAAGATAAGAATTTCAGAGTCATCCTCCACTACATTGTGAGTTTGAGGCCAGCCTGGGCTACATGAGACCTTGTCTCTAAACAAACAGAAAACCCCTTGTCCCTATATATTATATACCTATATGTATACCAAACACATACACACTGTTTGTATGCCTTTGTCTGTGTCTCCTGTTTTAAAGGCCCACAGTGCTGGGATGCAGACTATACTGCTCTATACCAATGATGCTGGAATCCAGGCGCTAAAATTCTTAAAGTTTGTTGATCATAATCATTCTAATGGGCCTCCAGCCAGGCATGATTCCATCTCTTATGTTCCTGCAGGGGATGTTTGCTAATGTGCATTCCTTTTTTAGATGGACCTTTCTATGTTGCTAACACAGGTCTCAAAGCTGTGGAATGGAGTGGACTCAGGTCATCTTTCCCCTTCAGCATTCTAGTATGGTCTTCTGTTGTCATATAAAACATTCCAATTGAAAGCACCTTGCGACAGAAAAAAAAGTTTTTCTGACTTCCATTCCCAGCTCACAATCCATCATCAAGGGAAGCCAAAGCAGGACCTCAAGGCAGGAACCAGGAGCAGAAACCATGGCGGATCCCTGCCTAAGCTGTGCTCGGGGAGCTCTCCTGTCTGTATAGTCTGATGCGGGATGATCCCACCCACAGTAGCCTGGGCCATCCTACATCAATTACCAATCAAGATATTCGCCCACAGCCATGCGCACAGACCAGTCTGTCAAGGAAGTTCCTGAGTTGAGACTCCCTCTTCCCATGTAACTCTAGGTTATATCAAGTTGGTGATGAAAACTAACCAGCACGCTTGTCCTCCCAAGTAGCTGGGACTGAAGGCTGACTGAAGGACCACCATGCTTAGTACCTGTGTATTTCACATTGCCACAACTAGACTGTTGCTAAGCATCCTACAGTGCATAGCCAGTAATCCTGCCCAGGGATCAGCATGTAGCTCAATGGAAGACTGTGTGCTTGGCCTGCATGAGTCCCTGGGTTCGTTTCTGGCACCAGAACCAAAAGAATTATCCTTCCAAATATATATATATATATATATATATTTAATATATATACACATTATAGTTATATATATTGCTATATATACATATATATATATGTATATATATATAATAATATACTATTTTTTTTTTTTTGTCTTTTTTTGTTTTTTCGAGACAGGGTCTCCCTGTAGCCCCAGCTGTCCTGGAACTCGCTCTGTAGACCAGGCTGGCCTAGAACTCACAAAGATCCGCCTGCCTCTGCCTCCTGAGTGCTAGGATTAAAGGCGTGCGCCACCACGCCTGGCTCCAAATATATTTTATGTGAGACTGAAGCCCCTGTTTTCTGTTACAGGGAGAAAATGGCATTTTTTACCCGCCCTCGAGTGAACATCCCAGCTCTCTCTGCGGATGACGTCTAATGACCAGAAAAGTATTTCCTTTGTTCCACGGACCATGCTGTGAAGGTTGACTGTGGCTAAAGTTATTTATGTGGTGTTATATGAAGGTACCAAGTCCAGTCCTCTAGCACTCTTGTTGGTTTGAAGAAAGATTTTTTTAGTTCAGGTTTTCTTATTATTTAAAAAAAATAAAACAATAACAACAACAACAACAACAAAAAAAACCAGAAACCACACACACAAAAAAACCAGCATTAAAATGACAAGTTTGTATAGTTTGTATATTTAGGAATGTATTTTTGGGAAAGAAAATTTAAATGAATTAAGCAGTGTTAAGTTGCTGCTCTTCTTAAAGGTGTCTAGATTTCTCTTTTTGTACAGCAGCATCTTTAGAGGTTTTCCTGCAATAAGAAGTCGTGTTTGGGGGACAGTAATCCTGACAGGAATTACTACAGATGGCACAGCACAGCTAACCTGCCCTAGTTAGCGTATTTTGTACAATATTCAAAAGAAACAAGAATGTACAGAAACCGTGGGGAGTTCTGAGGTTGTCCACGAATCTTCGTGAGCTGTGGTGTGTTTTTACGTGGCCACCTGACTTGAAGCAGGCAGCAGGGAGCTGGCTGAGCAGGCCAGCCTCAGCTGCTGACAGGCCACCCCGGTCTCATGCCCAGTGAAGCCGCTGATAGTGAGGGAGGGCGCTGGAGAACTGCATTCGGTTTTCTCTTTTATCAATAAAGTGGCCTTTTGAACAAGAGTTTCCTGTCATCCTTTTTCCCTCTCACCCTTCACTATTACATCTCTCTGATTTCTGGTTCTTGCCAGGGAAACAGGTTTTGGTTTTGGTTTTGCTGTTCCAGTCATTTGCTTATTAGATTAAAATGACTGCTCAGCTATTTGGAAATTTAAGGTGTGGTGGCACATGCCTGTGAACCCAGCACCTGAGAGGTAAGGCAGGAGAGTTCAAGACCATCTTCAGCATGAGACCCTGTCTTTAAAAGTCAACTAATGAAGCCAGGCGTGGTGGTGCATGCCTGTAGTCCCAGCACTTGGGAGGCAGAGGTAGGTGGATCTCGGTGAGTGCAAAGCCAGGCTTGTCTACATAGTGAGTTCCAGGACAGCTGTGGCTATAGGGAGACCCTGTCTCAAAAAGACAAAAAAAAAAAAAAAAAGTTAAAAGAAGTGTTAGCGCCATCAGGAACTGGAGATGTGGTCAGCCTATAGAGGACTGGTTCAAGTTTCTTCAGCACCACCATCGGCTAACACCATCTGTTGACTTTGTAGTTCCTGGGTATCTGACACCCTCCTCTGATCTCTGTGGGCATTGCATGAATGGATGCACTTACATACATGCAGGCAATATACTCCCACATAAAATAAAAATAATAAAATATTTTTTAAGAAAGGCAGTTCATGAGGCTAAGCAGTTAAGAGTATTTGCCATTCTTCCAGAGGACCAAAGTTCAGCACCCATATCAGGCAGCTCTAACATTAACCTGTAACTCTAAACTTTGCAGGCACCTACACTCATGTGCACATACATACCCATACAGACACACAAAAGTACACATAATTTCAAGCAATAAAATTTTTTAAATTAGTTTTAAAAATATTGTTTTAGCCGGTGGTGGTGACCTTTAATCTCAGCACTTGGAGGTAGAGGCAGGCGGATCTTTGTGAGTTCAAGGCCAGCCTGGTCTACAGAGTGAGGTTCCAGGACAGCTGGGACTACAGGGAGACCCTGTCTCGAAAAGACCAAAAAAAAAAAAAAAATTAGTCTTCTATTTTAAGAGCTAATACATACTGTAGAAAACTCCAAAGGATACACAAGAATGTCCTTGCACATCTTCACCCTCACTGCAGACTGGGCACTGTTGGAAAGTTTCTTTTTCACTAGTTTATCATAACACTGTATCCTTTACAGTAGGTACTGCTACAGTCATCCCTGGTTTATAATTTTGAGTTTTCTTATTTTGAAACAGGGTCTCACAAGCCCAGACTGGCCTCAAACTCACCAGATAATCAAGAATGACCTTAATTTTTGCTTTTAAAGATTCATCTTTTGGGGGTTTTTTTGTTTGTTTTTGAGTCAGGTTCTCCCTTTAGTCCCAGCTGGCCTGGAGCTCGCTATGTAGACCAGGCTGGCCTTGAACTCACAGAGATCCGCCTGCCTCTGCCTCCCGAGTACTGGGATTAAAGGCGTGTGCCACCACACCCAGCCTAAGACAGTTCTTAGCCACCATGTGGATGCTGGGAATCAAACCTGGGTCCTCTGCAAGAGCAGTCAGTGCTCTTAACTGCTGAGCCATCTCTCCAGCCACCACCACCCCAAATTCATCTTATTTATGTGTCTGCGTCTGTGTCGGGATGTGCATGTGTCCATGTCTGCAGGTGCCCATGCAGAATGTCAGTGCTTTTGTTGCAGTTGAGAGCTGCTTATGTGAGTGCTAGGAACTGAACTCCAGTCCTCCGGAAAAGCAGCAAGCACTCCTAACCTCTGAACCCTCTCTCCAGCCCTTTGTTTTTAAGGTAAGGGTTTCATATAACCCCGGTTGCCCTTTAACTCTCTGTGTAGCCAAGGCTGGCCTTGAACTATTGTTCCTCTTGCTTCTGCTTCCCAAGTGCTAAGATTACAGACATGGGTTACCATACCCAGCAAGGATGATCCCACCTCTACCTCCAAAGTGCTGGGGTTACATGGCCACATCCAGCTCAGTCACTTGCTTTTATAAACACTACCCAAGCTGAGCCTGATAGCTCATGCTTGCAATCCCAGTACTCGCAAGGCTGAGGCAAGAAGACTGCCATGAAAGCCAGCATGAGCTACATAGCAAGTTACAGGCCAGCCAAGGTTACGCAGTAAGGTTCTGTCTCAGAAAATAAGTAAATGTAAAAAAGTAAATACTGTCCATTTTTTCCTCTGTGCCCATACACCTTTTCTCACATACATGAATATATGTGAGTAAATTATTGCATACAGTTTTTATTTTTTTATTTTTATTTTTATTTTTTATTTTTTTTATTTTTTTTTAATTATTTATCTTTGTGTATGAATGTACTGTCTGCATGCAGGTCTGTGCACCCGTGTCGTGCAATGCCGCGGAGGTCAGAAGAGGGTCTCGGATTCCCCTGGAACTGGAGTTCTCCAGGAATTGGAGTTACAGATGGTTCTTAGCCGCCATGTGGGTGCTGGGGATCGAACCCGGGTCCTTTGCAAGAGCGTCGGTGCTCTTAACGGCTAGGCTATCTCTCCAGTCCCCTGCATACAGTTTTTAAATGTACCGTCAGAGCTCCATGCAAACCAAGAAAGTGTCCCCTAGACATTTACTCTTTCCATACTCACTGTCCCTAGTGCTTGAAAGGCAACAGAAGACATGCTGGGATCCAGGATCTACTGCTGTAGGCCCACAGTGCTGGGATCCAGGCCCTACTGCTGTAGTCCCACAGTGCTGGGATCCAGGATCTACTGCTGTAGGCCCACAGTGCTGGGATCCAGGATCTACTGCTGTAGTCCCACAGTCCTGGGATCCAGGCTCTACTGCTGTAGTCCTAAAGTGCTGGGGTCTAGGATCTACTGCTGTAGTCCTACAGTTCTGGGATCCAGGCTCTATGCTGTAGTCCCACAGTGCTGGGATCCAGGATCTACTGCTGTAGTCCCACAGTGCTGGGATCCAGGCTCTACTGCTGTAGTCCTACAGTGCTGGGATCCAGGCTCTACTGGTGTAAGCCTACAATGTTTAGCGACAGTAGTATATATTCTATTCCTTATATTCTAGATGCTTCTGGGATAACTAATTTTTATGTCTGGTCTATACTATTAGTAAGAGTACTCCCACATTATTCTGGGTATATGGTAAGTGCAGTAAGAAACTTACTTTCAGGGGCTGGAGAGATGGCCTAGCAGTTAAGAGTGCCGACCACTCTTGCAGAGGACCCGGGTTGGATTCCCAGCACCCACATGGCGGCCGAGAACCATCTTTAACCCCAGTTCCAGGGGAATCTGACACCCTCTTCTGACTTCCGCGGCATTGCAGGACGTGGGTGCACAGACCTGCATACAGACAGTACATTTGTACACATAAAAAAGAAAATAGAAAGAAAGAAAAGAAACTTACTTTCAACCATAGAGTAGCAGGTAAGTGAATTAATTGGAAATAACAGGTATAAGCTTGCCATCTTGTTGCTCTTGTCAGCTACTTGCTGGTATCTGAGTCTTTGGTTTTGTGTCTACTCATTAGGTTAGGGGAGGCACAAGGGCATGGGCCATACATGTTCTATACTATTTTAACCCCAGAGTCAGAGTACTCCCTAACACCTGACAGGTCTTCAAACAATTATGCACTGAATGAAGAATGAATTAAGTGAAGACCAAAGTTCAAGTTTCAGTCCCACTATGTACTAGTGAGACATAAACACCTCCCAGTCACAATATATGTATTTAAATATACAGCATATATAAACACATTAGGTCCATGGATGGATATTGCTTAGGATGAAGAGAAGTACAATTTAATTTAAAATAAATCAGTCTTGGTAGCAAAGTCATATAATCTTAGTAGCAAATGCATGTGGAGAGGTAGAAGACAAAAGATCCAGAATTCAAGGCTATCCTCAGCCACACTAGCATCCTTAACTACTGTGAGCCATGTGAGTCCCTGTATCAAACAAACAATAACAAAGTAGTGCCAGTGAGATGGCTCAGCAGGTAAAGGCGTCTGCCACAAGTCTGCAGACCTGACTTTGCTCCTTGGGACCCCCATGGGGAAAGGAGAAAACTGACTCCTGAAAGGTGACCTCTGACCTCCAGTCCTGTGCTGTCTTATGGGCACACATGTGCACACACAAAATAAATAAAACATAATTATAAAAAAGTAATGCAGGGCTGGAGGGATGGCCTAGCGGTTAAGAGCACCGATCACTCTTGCAGAGGACCCGGGTTCGATCCCTAGCACCCACATGGCGGCTGAGAACTGTCTGAAACTCCAATTCCAGAACTCCAGTTCCAGGGGAATCCGAGACCCTCTTCTGACCTCCGCGGCATTGCACGACACGGGTGCCCAAATCTACGTGCAGACAGTACATTCATACACATACGAAAATAAAAAATATGAAATTAAAAAAAGTAATGCAAACCTTTAATCCCAGCACTCAGGAGGCAGAGGCAGGCAGATCTCTGTGATTTCAAGGCCAGCCTAGTCTACAGAGCGAGCTCCAGGACAGCTGGTACTAAAAGGGAGACCCTGTCTCAAAAATACCAAAAAAAAAATAAATAAAAAGACCAAAAAAAATTTAAGCTGAGCATGGTGGCACATACCTTTAATCCTAGCACTTGGGAGGCAGAGGCAGGTGGATCTCGGAATGAGTTCAAGGCTCATCTGGTCTACATAGTGGGCTCCAGGCCAGCTNGCTGTGGAAGCCAAACAAGTGGGTAAGTCTCAAGAGGCTGAGGACTTCTAGAGGCAGAAGTGGGGAGTGCAGGCAGTTGGGGTTCTGATCAGTAGGGGTTCACATCAGTAACCCCTACTTGCTTCCCACCATAGCCCAGCAGGAAGCACAGAGAGCCCAGTTCTTGGTGGAAAAAGCTAAGCAGGAACAGCGGCAGAAGATCGTGCAGGCTGAGGGAGAGGCTGAGGCAGCCAAGATGATATCCTTCTGCTAGACAGCTGGGCCTGGACCTGCAGTACCCTGCTTCCTGTCCTCCCTCATGGGCCGGCTGATGAGACTAAGGCGAATGCGACTCTCTGCCTACTGACCCTTGGCTTGGGGGGTGGGAGTGGAGTATAGGTGGGATCTGAAATCTTGGTGAGGGGCCTAAGGCCTGGCTCCCTGCTGTAAGGCCAGATCCATAGCACTGCGGCCTTGCCTTTGTGTCTGCTGTCACGGCAGTTCCTGGCAGCACCCTGCAGGGAGGCCCACAGGGGGTGGGCATGAGCTATGTGAGCGCAACCTTGTGTCTGACAGCCCAGAGGAGGACTGCTGTGGGTGAGTAAGAAGGTTGGCACAGGTAGGGCCTGGGCTGTTCAGACCCTTAACTCTGTCCTGCTTACCTTGGAGAAGCATTGAGCAAGAATCCCGGCTACATCAAGCTCCGAAAGATCCGGGCCGCCCAAAACATCTCCAAGACGGTGAGTAGGAAAGCCCTACTCTCTTAGAACTGCCCATTTAGGATGGAAGTATCCAGTTACACAGTCACAGAATGGAAGAGAATCTGGCTTATTCTGGTTTCTATTCTACTTAAACTGCCTCCTTCAACAGCCTTCCCAACACACACACACACACACAGTGTTTGTGGCTATTATGGAATTGATAACAGCAAGATTGCCCTGCTCTGTATCCTGGTACCAGAGCAGGATCCTGTCTTGTACATTGCTGTGGTTTTCACTGGGTGGCTATTGAATCACAGGATGAGACTTGAGGCTAACACCATGTCTCTCCCTACCCCTGTAGATTGCCACATCACAGAACCGCATCTATCTCACAGCCGACAACCTTGTGCTGAATCTCCAGGACGAAAGCTTTACGCGGTAAGTGGTACTGTGTAGAGAATAGGGCACCTATATTTTTTCCCTTGGACTCTTGTTACTCATCAGACCCCTGACATTTTCTGAACCAAAGTCAGAAGGGTGGGTGGGTGACAGTTCCTATGTTGTGTTCTTTAGGATTAACTTTATGAAATCAAATAAGATTTTTTTTTTTATGTAAAGGCACTTTATAAATATTTAAGCAGAAAGTGAATAATGATGATCAGTGTTCTCAATTGGGAACCTGCACTCTGGAGCTCCTAGGCATGGAATTGTTAGGACAGCAGTAGGGCCAGGATGAGGCTCCTGGCCTCCACCCCGGGAACAGAGACTAAGCAGCTGGCACTTGAAGCTGTCAAATCACATCTATTTCTCTTATCTTTTGTTTCCGGTTCATTTCCTGATGTACTGGTGCAGGGGGAGGTAAGTGTGGCTTTGTCCTTGCTCCCTGAACCTGCCTCCTGCCCCACGGGGTCCCCTTTCTTTACTTCCTGACAGGCCTTCCTGGGGGGAGTGCTCTATATCTCACCTTTATCTTCTAAATAACACTGCATCTGATCTGTCCCTTTGTTCTGTAGTGACAGCCTCATCAAGGCTAAGAAATGAATGTGAGCGGCAGAAACTCCACCCCCAGAGAAGTGGGTTTCTTCTCCAGTTTTTGAGGATCCAGTGGGATGGGAGGAGTCTGTCGCACCCCTCCCTGAACCCAGTATCATGTGATGATGGTCTCTGCACCGCCCTCTAGGATTAAGGAAGACGGAAGCCTAACCCTGTTGGAAGGAATGGCTTTCCTCCTCCCTGTATTGGCCTGGGTGCGTGGTTGGGGCAGTGTGATTTCTCAGTAATTTCCTACAATGTTGTTCCCTCCCTCAGAATGGGAGGAGAAAACCACCATCCCAGGAATTCTCAATAAATTTTTATTACTTAAACTGAAGCCAAGGCCTTGCATCTGAATGGGTTTGGTGGGGAGCGGGCAGGCGTTCGTTCACGCATGCGCTCTAGGTCTCGGCCAACAGAGGGCGCAGAGTCTCGCCTGGGCACTTCACCTGGGCTCGAATTCGGAAATACAGAGAGCTGCAGGCCATAGAGCCATGCTGCGCCCTTCGTTCACCTGCCCTCCATCTACAAGCGAACCTGCTTATTTACAATCATTTCCTTTTCTCAGGCTGGCGCAGCTGTGGCTTTGCTGAGCCAGACTAAAAATCTGATGACCCCGACGGGAGCCGCTTCCTTGGTAACCAGCTTCCGCAGAGCGGAGCTGCGGGGGGATCACGTGTGCCCACTGAGGGACAGTTTCTTAGTCACCAGGTGTAATGAGCTATTTGCAGGAAGGGCTCTCCCTATGGAGATGGGCTTCCCACCCCCACAGCCCTGGGGGCCCGACGAAACAAGAACTTATTTTCAGTCCAGGTACAACCCTGACTCTCACGTACTGGGAAAATCAAGTCATTGCTTAATTCCTGCAGCTCACTACAACCCTTGGCCATTTTAGTTCCTTCTGGGGAGATAAGGAATCCACGTAGGATGAAAGGCTGGGTGCAGGATGCACAATGGGGGAGGAGCTGCATTTTAGCGCGGCTCCGGGATGAAGTAGCTTGATCTCTTCTGAGCTGTAGGGCTCTTGAGATTGACAGGCCAAGGGACCTGGATCGAGATTTTACCTGTTTCCCACAGACACTCTTGTTCCCAGGGCGAGAAAACAACGATGGTGCCTAGTTCTGGAGGCAGCCATTTTGTTTCTTTCCGGTTCCCTTTTTCCTAGTGATTCACACATACACGTCCCATCCTGATGGTGAAGGGTCAGACGTTGGTCCTGGGGCCTCCGGGGTCCCTAAAGGTCACTGGAGAAGGAACCTGCTGTTGGGGCTCCTGTCCCTGCCAAACAGCCCCAGCCCTGACCCAGTGAGGAAAACAGGGTTACTCTAGTTTCTGTCAAGTTCACAAACACTAACCAGCACGGGAGCCTTTGGCCACACTTGGGTGTGTCTTGGATCTCGGACTCCTTGGGGAAGTCTACATCCATGCACTCAGATCTGTCTGAATTTCTTATGAGCAACACTTAAAATGTTTTTATTGAGCTTTTGTACATTTCATACAATAGTTCTTAAATTTAGACCCCCTCTCCCATTCATCTTTCCCCAACCCTCTGGGACCTCATGTATTCCAACATAAATGTTAAGTCCTATCCAGTCAAGCATTTGTACCCGGATATCCTTCAGTGCAGCTTCATCCACTGGAGTCTAGTCATCGCATGTAGAGATCATAAGTAATGCATACTCTCCCTCACCCGTAGTAGTCGGTTTCCAATAGTTCTCAGCATAGGGCCAGCCCACCACCCATTTCTCTCACTCCGCTCTGGGGCCCTTTCCTGATTAAGTTCGCATGGGTCAACCATTGCCACTGTTCACATGTGCAAGTTTCCGGTGGCCTGAAAGCCTTTGCTTCCTTATGTTCATGAATCAGCCCTAGCTCTTACAGTCTTTCCTGCTCCGCTTCTGCAATGGTCCCTGAGCTGTGAGTGGGTGAGGTTTAATACAGGAATCCTATCCGGGGAGATATACTGTGCAGTCTCTTATTCTTTTTTTTTTTTTTTTAATTTTTTTTTAAATTTTATTTATTTTTGTATGTGTATGAGTGTAGTGTCTCCATGTAGGTCTGTGCACCCGTGTCGTGCAATGCTGCGGAGGTCAGAAGAGGGTCTCGGATTCCCCTGGAACTGGAGTTCTCCTGGAATTGGAGTTACAGACGGTTCTTAGCCGCCATGTGGGTGCTGGGGATCGAACCCGGGTCCTCTGCAAGAGCAGTCGGTGCTCTTAACCGCTAGGCTATCTCTCCAGCCCCAGTCTCTTATTCTTTAAAAACCTGCCCAGTCGTGGCCTTCTATGTGCATCGCACTCTGTTGTATAAGGAAGCTTCACTGGTGAGAGTTGAGGGACGTATTAGTATTCTCTGCCCCCTATTCTGCTATGTCCCATGAGCCTTACGTATAGAGGTTCAATCGTAGATGTGTCACCCAGGACTGCACATCTCTCGGACATATATCCTCTGTGTCTGACCAGTTGTGGGGTTCTGCGGGAGCTTCCATCTGTTGCAAAAAGAAGCTTCTTTGATGAGTGGAGTACACTTCGCTTGTCTGTAAATATAAGGATCCATATTTAGCATATGGTAAGAAATTTCATTTGTCTGGAGAGATGACAGCAATTGGATTTTCTCTAGGCTTTTCGTCCGTTCCAGCCGTGTGTATTTGGCTAAGATTACAGTGCCACCCATGCAGTGTCACTACTGGACCAATAGAAGTATTCTGCTGTGCCTGTCGTTATGGTTACTAAACTTTACGGCTGGATTGTGCCATTGGCTGATTTTCTCCCTTACATATTCATCGTCTAGCATGATGGGAGCTAAACTTCAGGTAAAAGGCTTCCAGGTCGCCAGGCATGGTGGCACACACCTTTAATCCCAGCACTCGGGAGGCAGAGGCAGGCGGATCTCTGTGAGTGAGTTCAAGGCCAGCCTGGTCTACGGAGTGAGCTCCAGGCCAGCTGGGACTAAAGGGAGACCCTATCTCAAAAAAGACCAAAAAAAAAAAAAAAAAAAAGGCTTCCAGGTCAATTCCTGCTCCATTGCTCCAAGTCCTATCAGAAGTATGTCCTGTCTGCCGGTGTGGTGGCGCACTCCTTTAATCCTAGCACTTGGGAGGCAGAGGCAGGCAGATCTTTGTGAGTTCAAGGCCAGCCTGGTCTACAGAGTTAGTTCTAGGACAGCTGGGGCCATAGGGAGACCCTGTCTCAAAAAGACCAAAAAAAAGAAGTATGTCCTATCTTCAGCAGTAGGGTTTTATCTTCTAGTTCTGGGAGATAACCCAGAGTTTTGCCAATAGCTTGTATTATTTGGGGAGTCTCTGGACCACTCTCCCTCAAAGTGACTCAAAGGGAAGGCTCTTCTGTCTGGCATTGTGTTCTTTGGAAAGAGCACCCAAGTGTACATATGCACTACTGTTCAGACAGTGTATGTGCATTTCTCATGGGGTTTTAGGGGCATTGCATCTCCCCCTGGGTTCCCTAGCCCCCCAGGATCCATTCTTCTCTACTCTTTCCTCCCTTGTGACCTCCCTCCCCAGTCCCAGTGCCCCCATTATCCCCACTCTCCTCCCAGTAACACCAGCCTCTTACCATTCCCCCTCCTGAATCCCTTCCCAGCCAAACAGTCCCACCCCTCCCACCCCCAATAACATCTGTTCCCTACTGTCACCTCTTTCAGGTTCTTTCTTTTTCCTTTACCTCGTGTTTCCTTTCCGTTTTCCTGGCTCCTAGTGTTACATCAGGATATATACTCACATATAAGGGATTAGTGATTAGTGCTACAATCTGTAAACGAGGGAGATTATACATTGCTTGCTTTTCTGCATTCGTGTTACTTTACTTAGTATAATACTGTCTAGCTCCATCCATTTACCTGAAAAATTCATCTTTTTTTGTGTCTTTTTGAGACAGAGTCTCCCTGTAGCGCCCCCCCCCCCCCCCCCCCCGCACACACCAATCTGTTGTTTTGGAACTCACTACATAGACCAGGCTGGCTTTGAATTCACAGAGATCCACCTGCCTCTGCCTCCCCAGTGCTGGGATTAAAGGCGTGCACCACCACACCTAGCTCACCTTTTCTTAATGCTAAGTAGAACTCCATTGGTATAACTGGTTCACATGGTAGATTCATTTTTAATTTTTTGAGAGTTCTCCACACTACTTTGCATAGTGGCTGCACAAGTTTGCATTCCCACCAGCAGTGAATGAGCGTTCCCCTTTCTCCACACCCTCACCAGCATTTGGTGTCTTTCATTATCTTGGTCTTAGCCAGTCTGACTGGGGTAAGATGGAATCTTAAAATGTTTTTTATTTGCATTTCTCAGGGCTGGAGAGATGGCCTAGCGGTTAAGAGTGCCAACTGCTCTTGCAGAGGACCCAGGTTCGATCCCCAGCACCCACGTGGTGGCTGAGAACCATCTTTAACTCCAGTTCCAGGTGAATCTGACACCCTCTTCTGACCTCTGAGGCATTGCATGTGCACAAACCTACATGCAGACAGTACATTTATACACATACAAAATAAGTAAAATTTTTAAAAATTTGCCTTTCTCTAATTACTAAGGATGCTTAGCAGTTTTTAAGGTATTTCTTAGCCATAGTTCTCCACAGAGAACTCTCTATGCAGGTTTATTGCCCATCTTTTTATGGGTTGTTTATCTTGTTTCTTTTTTTTTAGTTCTTTGTATATTCTTGATATTACTCCTCTGTCAGATGTGTTGCTGGTAAAGATTTTCCCACACTCAGTGTGTTTTCTCTTTTCCCTTCTTTAGTTGTTACTTTGCTGTATAGAAGCTTTGTAGCTTAATGAGTTCCCATTTATTGTTGATCTAAATGGCTGAGCAGCTGATGTATGATTTAGAAAGTCCTTTCCTATGCTTGTATCTTGGAGGGTATGTACGGCCTATATTTTCTTCTAGCAGTTTCAAAGTTTCAGGTTTTATATTGAAGTCTTTGATCCATTCGAAGTTGAATTTTGTGCAGGGTGAAAGATAAGAGTCCAATTTTATTATTCTGTAAGTGGAGATCCAGTTTTGCCAGCACCATTTACTGAAGATGCTGTCTTTCCTCCAATGTGTGTTCTTCGCACCTTTGTCAAATATCAGGTGGCTGAAATTGCATGTACTCATGTTTGGGTCTTCTATTGTATTCCACTGATTTATGTGTCTATTTTTGTTCCAGTACCATGTTGTTTTTATGACTATACCTTTGTAATATAATCTGAGATCTGGTATTGTGATCTCCCCAGTGTTGTTCTTTTTACCCAAGATTACTTTCGCTAGGGGTCTTTGGTGATTCCATATGAATTTTAGGATGCCTTTAGCTCTATGAAGAAACTTATGGGTATTTTGATTGCCATTGGATTGAACTATAGATTGCTTTTGTTAAATGGTCATTTTCACAATATTGATTCTACTAATCCATGAGCCTGGTAGGTCTTTTATCTCCTAGTGTCTTCTTCTATCTCTTTATTTTTTTATTTTTAATTTTTTAATTTTTATTTTTTAAATTTTATTTATTTTGTATGTGTATGGATGCACTGTCTTGCATGCAGGTCTGTGTACCTGTGTCGTGCAACGCCGCTGAGGTCAGAAGAGGGCATCAGATTCCCCTGGAACTAGAGTCAAAGACGGCTCTCAGCCACCACGTGGGTGCTGGGGACTGAACCCAGGTCCTCTGCAAGAGTAGTCAGCACTCTTAACTGCTAGGCCATCTCTCCAGCCCCTCTATCTCTTTCTTTAAAGAATTGAACATTTCGTTCAACATCACTAATCATTAAGGAAATGCGAATCAAAACCACTTTAAGATATCATCTTACTCCGATAAGACTGGCAAGGATCAGGCTGGAGAGATGGCCTAGCGGTTAAGAGTGCTGACCGCTATTGCAGAGGACCCGGGTTCGATCCCCAGCACCCACATGGCAGCTGAGAACCGTCTGAAACTCCAATTCCAGGAGAACTCCAGTTCTAAGGGAATCTGACACCCTCTTCTGACCTCCGCAGCATTGTACGACATGGGTGCACAGACCTGCATGCAGACAGTACATTCATACACATACAGAAATAAATAAAAATTAAAAAAAAAAAAAAAAGACTGGCGAGGATCAAGAAAACAAATGATACCAAGTGCTGGAGATGTTGTGGGGAAAGGGGAACACTCATCCACTGCTGGTGGGAATGTAAACTTGTACAGCCACTATGGAAAGCAGTGTGGAAAACCCTTGGAAGAATTGGAATGAACTTGCCACCCAACCCAGCCATACCACTCCTAAGCATGTACCCTCAAGACTCACCCCACCACAGAGATACATGCACGGCCATGTTTATTTCAGCTCTCTTCACAATAGCAAGGAGCTGGAACCAACCCAAATGCCCCTCAACTGATGAGTGGATAGAGAAAATGTGGTACATCTACACAATGGAGTTCTATGCAGCAGTAAAGAAAGACGACATCATGAGCTTTGCAGGAAAATGGCTGGAGCTAGAGGACATCATGCTGAGTGAAGTAACACAGTCCCAGAAAAACAAACGACGAATGGTATCCCTCATCTGTGGATGCTAGTGCCAATTACCTAGTTGTAAGTATTTCTTGTGTAGGGCCCCCTGAGCTTTTGTCCAAAGCAGTTGGGTGTAATGCATATTAGAAACAACAACAACAACAGAAAGGACTGCATCAAAGAACTGACTGAAACAGTGAACTTCTGCTCAAAACAGTCAACTTCCACATGGAGAATATCGAGAAAGACTGAGAAAGAGATGAAAAGCATGTTTGGCAGAATGCATGAGCTCTGGTGGGGTGGGGGGGTAGGGTGGGGGACACGGGTCTAGATTTGATAATCTTGTACAAAATAAAAAACAAGAAAAAAAAAAGAATTGAACATTTCATTGTAGAGATCTTTAATGTCTTTGGTTAGGTTTATTCCTAAATATTTTTGAGGTTATTGTAAATGGGAAGGTTTCCTTTAATGCTTTTTCTGATTGCTTGTTACTGGTATATAGAAAGGTTACTGATTTTTTTGTTTGTTTTTGATTGTGTATGAATGTACTGTCTGCATGCAGGTTTATGCACCCGTGTCTTGCAATACCTCGGAGGTCAGAAGAGGGTGTCGGACTCCCCTGGAACTGGAGTTAAAGATGGTTTTCAGCTGCCATGTGGGTACTGGGGATCGAACCCAGGTCCTCTGCAAGAGCAGTCGGCACTCTTAACCGCTAGGCCATCTCTCCAGCCCCTAAAGTTGTTTTCATATTACTAAAACAATAATGTTTTCAGTGTGACAATAGAGAATCTACTTTTTGTAATCCATTCCTCTTGTCTAGAAATGCTGACAGCCCCCTCCCTTCCCCCTTGCATAGTGATCTAGTTAGAGACTTGGATTCAGTAGAAAGCAGCACCTGCTGCTGCAACCGTCCCTCCACTGAGCTATTTTGGTGGAAACGCATTTAAAGTTTCAGAAAACATGTTGGAAAATAGTCAACTGTCACTGTGTAAACTTGTGATAAGTGATCCCAGAAGACAGAAGGAGAAAAACTCCCTAAACTCCTAAATGTATATCCCAGGTTAACTGTTTAAGAACTTAGTTCAATATATACAATTAATTATTATGCTATTGTTGTTGCTTGGGACAAAGTCTCTGTTCTAGTTTTCCTTCAACTGCTGTGACAAAGTACTCTAATACCGTATTGGGGATGGAAGGCTTTATTTGGCTCACATCTCCCAAGTTACAGTTGATCACTGAGAGAGCCCAGGGCAGAAACTTAAGGCAGGAAGTGAGGCCGGAGCTGAAGCACATGCTATGGAGAAAAGCTGCTTATTGGTTCACTCCCCTGGTCCATGCTCAGCCTGCTTTTCAATACAATATCGGACCACCTGCCCAGGGGTGGCACCACCCACAGTGGGTTTGGCCCTCCCACATCACTCAACAGTCAAGAAAATGACCCACAGACATGGCCACAGGCCGGTCCAATGGAGGAAATTTCTCAATTGAAGCCCCCCTCTACCTATGTATTAGTCACTTTTCTGTTGCTGTGATAAAACACCATGACCAAGAGAACTTATCAAAGGAAGAGTTTATTTGAGTTTACGATTGACGGTTCCGGGGAATCAGAGTCCATTGTGGTGGGAGGCATGGTGGCTGGGGCTGGAGCAGCAAGCAAAGGTTCACATCTCGAAATGAGCACAGGAAGTCAAGAGAAAGAGAGACTGGAGACCGAAAGGCTTGTTAAACTCACTAAGCCTGCCCCCAGTGGCATACTTCCTCCAGCATGGCCACACCTTCTAAGACCTCCAAGAACAGTGCCACCAACTGGAGACAAAATGTCTGAATACTTGAAGCCTATGGGGGACACTCTCATTCAAACCACCACATTCCACTCCCTGGCCCCCATAGGCCATATAAAATGCAAAATGCAAAAAATAAAATAAAATAAAATGCAAAATGCATTTAGTCCAACCTTAAAAGTCCCCATAGTCTTACCAGTCTCAATTCTATTCAAAAGTCTATAGTCCAAAATCTCTTCTGAGACACAGTCCAATCTCTTAACTATAAGCTCCCGTAAAATCAAAAGGCAAATTACATGCTCCCAACATACAGTGGAACTGAATACACATTCCCATTCCAAAAGGGAGGAATAGAGGCATAGTGAGGAAATACTGGACCAAAACAAGACCAAAAACCAGCAAGGCAAACACCAAGTCCAGTATCTCCATGTGTGACTTTTGGGACTTGACTTCCAAAGGGCTTAGGAGGCTCAGCTCTTCCAGCTTTGCTTGCAACATACATCTCTTTCTTAGGCCGGTACCACTCCCTGTATGCAGCTCTCCTTGGCAACTATCTCACAGGTCTGGCATCTCGAATGTCTTCTTGGGGTCTCCACTGCCAACCAGGCTTCACATTCACAGCTTCACGCAATGGCCTATCGGGGCCTTCTTTATTCAGGGACGCCCCTGCTGTACTCTGCCTGGCCTCTGTGGCTCTCTGAAACCATGGTGGAAGAACTGATAACCCCTTCACTCTTGCATCCTTCATGCTTCTAAAACCAGCACCACGTGAATGAAATTGCCGAGTTTGGCTGCAAGTTTGGGATGGACTCTCTCCTACTTTAACCACATTTGCAAATTTTCTCTGCTCTGGACTTGTTGGAGTAGAAAATGCTTTCAGTATTTTCCTTTCAAAAATTGGAGGCTTAGCTGGGTGTGGTCTTGCCCTGAAGGTAGTGTTTCTGTTGTTTACTTGTAAATCTTGAGGCTTCTCCTTAATTGCTTTAATCTCACTTTTTCCATTGTTTACTTGTAAATAGCTAGGCTTCTCCTTAATCAATTTAGTCTCCTTATCAAAAGGAACCTCTCCTTCATATGCCTTGGCCCCACCTTTAATCTTCCTAATGCATTTTTTTAGATCCAAACAGTACATTCTGCATTTCTTTCTGCCCCATCTGCTCTTCTTCACTGTAGATCTGTACAATATTCACCATTAATAGCCACACCACCATTTCTACATTAGGCTGTCTTGAAATATCCTCTGCCAAAGACATTAGTCCATTGCTTTTCAACTTAGCATCAGGCAAGCATTTGGGCTGCGGGCAAACTGCTGCCAGACTCTTTATCAAAATATCCCAGTTGCTGCCTAAGTCTTTATTTTCCTCTGCGAAGAGCCCAAGAAAAAAAAAAAACAAAAGATATTCTTAAAGCAAATTTCAAGTTTATAATACAAAACTATTTAGGGTGACCATATTAAAGGCAGGCATGAGGGCTGCCATGTTGTAGGAAACATAGCAAGACCTTTATTACAATAAAGAACTAATAAACAGACAAATAAATCAGATTAATGTTAGACCAGAATTATTCCATCATTTGACAAATTGGAAACCCTTTTGATGAACATTTCAGGTTTTCTATCTGATAACCACATTACATTCAATGTTGTTCCTAATCTGATAACCACCATGTAATTTCACATTTGTTCTATTCTGATAACCACCATTACATTTCAGTTGTTCTATCTGATAACCACCGTTACATTTCAGTTGTTCTATCTGATAACCACCGTTACATTTCAGTTGTTCTATCTGATAACCACCGTTACATTTCAGTTGTTCTATCTGATAACCACCGTTACATTTCAGTTGTTCTATCTGATAACCACCATTACATTTCAGTTGTTCTATCTGATAACCACCGTTACATTTCAGTTGTTCTATATGATAACCACCATTACATTTCAGTTGTTCTATACTGATAACCACCTTACATTTCAGTTGTTCTATTGATAACCTACCTCTTACATGTTCATTGTTCTATCTGATAACCACCGTTACATTTCAGTTGTTCTATCTATCTGATAACCACCATTACATTTCAGTTGTTCTATCTGATAACCACCATTACATTTCAGTTGTTCTATCTGATAACCACCATTACATTTCAGTTGTTCTATCTGATAACCACCATTACATTTCAGTTGTTCTATCTGATAACCACCATTACATTTCAGTTGTTCTATCTATCTGATAACCACCGTTACATTTCAGTTGTTCTATCTGATAACCACCATTACATTTCAGTTGTTCTATCTGATAACCACCATTACATTTCAGTTGTTCTATCTATCTGATAACCACCATTACATTTCAGTTGTTCTATCTGATAACCACCGTTACATTTCAGTTGTTCTATCTGATAACCACCATTACATTTCAGTTGTTCTATCTGATAACCACCATTACATTTCAGTTGTTCTATCTGATAACCACCATTACATTTCAGTTGTTCTATCTATCTGATAACCACCATTACATTTCAGTTGTTCTATCTGATAACCACCATTACATTTCAGTTGTTCTATCTATCTGATAACCACCATTACATTTCAGTTGTTCTATCTGATAACCACCATTACATTTCAGTTGTTCTATACTGATAACCACCATTACATTTCAGTTGTTCTATCTGATAACCACCATTACATTTCAGTTCGTTCTATCTGATAACCACCAGTTACATTTCAGCTTGTTCTATCTGATAACCACCCATTGTTACATTTTAGTTGTTCTATCTGATAACCACCGTTACATTTCAGTTGTTCTATCTGATAACCACCATTACATTTCAGTTGTTCTATCTATAACCATCAATCATCTAACAATTACATTATCTATCTATCATCTGATAACCACCATTACATTTCAGTTGTTCTATCTGATAACCACCGTTACATTTCAGTTGTTCTATCTGATAACCACCGTTACATTTCAGTTGTTCTATCTGATAACCACCATTACATTTCAGTTGTTCTATCTGATAACCACCATTACATTTCAGTTGTTCTATCTGATAACCACCGTTACATTTCAGTTGTTCTATCTGATAACCACCATTACATTTCAGTTCTTCTATCTGATAACCACCATTACATTTCAGTTGTTCTATCTGATAACCACCCTTACATTTCAGTTGTTCTATCTGATAACCACCATTACATTTCAGTTGTTCTATCTGATAACCACCATTACATTTCAGTTGTTCTATCTATCTGTAAACCACCGTATACATTTCAGTTGTTCTATCTGATAACCACCGTTACATTTCAGTTGTTCTATCTGATAACCACCGTTACATTTCAGTTGTTCTATCTGATAACCACCGTTATATTTCAGTTGTTCTATCTATCTGATAACCACCGTTACATTTCAGTTGTTCTATATGATAACCACCATTACATTTCAGTTGTTCTATCTGATAACCACCGTTACATTTCAGTTGTTCTATCTGATAACCACCATTACATTTCCAGTTGTTCTATCTGATAACCACCGTTACATTTCAGTTGTTCTATCTGATAACCACCGTTACATTTCAGTTGTTCTATCTGATAACCACCGTTACATTTCAGTTGTTCTATACTGATAACCACCATTACATTTCAGTTGTTCTATATGATAACCACCATTACATTTCAGCTGTTCTATCGAAGAGCCCAAGAAAAAAAAAAACAAAAGATATTCTTAAAGCAAATTTCAAGTTTATAATACAAAACTATTTAGGGTGACCATATTAAAGGCAGGCATGAGGGCTGCCATGTTGTAGGAAACATAGCAAGACCTTTATTACAATAAAGAACTAATAAACAGACAAATAAATATATTAATGTTAGAGTTCCAGAAATTATTCATCATGACAAATTGGAACCCTTTTGATGAACATTTCAAGTTGTTCTATCTGATAACCACATTACATTCATTGTTCCTATATCTGATAACCACCATTAATTACATTGGTTCATTCTGATAACCACCATTACATTTCAGTTGTTCTATCTGATAACCACCGTTACATTTCAGTTGTTCTATCTGATAACCACCGTTACATTTCAGTTGTTCTATCTGATAACCACCGTTACATTTCAGTTGTTCTATCTGATAACCACCGTTACATTTCAGTTGTTCTATCTGATAACCACCATTACATTTCAGTTGTTCTATCTCGATAACACCATTAATTCCAGTTGTTCTATATGATAACCACCATTACATTTCAGTTGTTCTATACTGATAACCACCATTACATTTCAGTTGTTCTATTGATAACCACCCCATTACATTTCATTGTTCTATCTGATAACCACCATTACATTTCAGTGTTGTCTATCTATCTGATAACCACCATTACATTTCAGTTGTTCTATCTGATAACCACCATTACATTTCAGTTGTTCTATCTGATAACCACCCTTACATTTCAGTTGTTCTATCTGATAACCACCATTACATTTCAGTTGTTCTATCTGATAACCACCATTACATTTCAGTTGTTCTATCTATCTGATAACCACCGTTACATTTCAGTTGTTCTATCTGATAACCACCATTACATTTCAGTTGTTCTATCTGATAACCACCATTACATTTCAGTTGTTCTATCTATCTGATAACCACCATTACATTTCAGTTGTTCTATCTGATAACCACCGTTACATTTCAGTTGTTCTATCTGATAACCACCATTACATTTCAGTTGTTCTATCTGATAACCACCATTACATTTCAGTTGTTCTATCTGATAACCACCATTACATTTCAGTTGTTCTATCTGATAACCACCATTACATTTCAGTTGTTCTATCTGATAACCACCAGTTACATTTCAGTTGTTCTATCTATCTGATAAACCACCATTACATTTCAGTTGTTCTATCTGATAACCACCACTTACATTTCAGTTGTTCTATATGATAACCACCATTACATTTCAGTTGTTCTATCTGATAACCACCATTACATTTCAGTTGTTCTATCTGATAACCACCAGTTACATTTCAGTTGTTCTATCTGATAACCACCAGTTACATTTTAGTTGTTCTATCTGATAACCACCGTTACATTTCAGTTGTTCTATCTGATAACCACCTTACATTTCAGTTGTTCTATCTGATAACCACCATTACATTTCAGTTGTTCTATCTGATAACCACCATTACATTTCAGTTGTTCTATCTGATAACCACCATTACATTTCAGTTGTTCTATCTGATAACCACCATTACATTTCAGTTGTTCTATCTGATAACCACCATTACATTTCAGTTGTTCTATCTGATAACCACCGTTACATTTCAGTTGTTCTATCTGATAACCACCTTACATTTCAGTTTTCTATCTGATAACCACCATTACATTTCAGTTGTTCTATCTGATAACCACCCTTACATTTCAGTTGTTCTATCTGATAACCACCATTACATTTCAGTTGTTCTATCTGATAACCACCATTACATTTCAGTTGTTCTATCTATCTGTAAACCACCCGTATACATTTCAGTTGTTCTATCTGATAACCACCGTTACATTTCAGTTGTTCTATCTGATAACCACCTTACATTTCAGTTGTTCTATCTGATAACCACCGTTAATTTCAGTTGTTCTATCTATCTGATAACCACCGTTACATTTCAGTTGTTCTATATGATAACCACCATTACATTTCAGTTGTTCTATCTGATAACCACCGTTACATTTCAGTTGTTCTATATGATAACCACCATTACATTTCCAGTTGTTCTATCTGATAACCACCGTTACATTTCAGTTGTTCTATCTGATAACCACCGTTACATTTCAGTTGTTCTATCTGATAACCACCGTTACATTTCAGTTGTTCTATCTGATAACCACCATTACATTTCAGTTGTTCTATATGATAACCACCATTACATTTCAGCTGTTCTAT
>VZQC01005070.1:308976-360528 GCA_009823505.1 Rhizomys pruinosus | reverse complement strand
AGACAGGGTCTCCCTGTAGCCCCAGCTGTCCTGGAACTCACTCTGTAGACCAGGCTGGCCTTGAACTCACAAAGATCCGCCTGCCTCTGCCTCCCAAGTGCTAGGATTAAAGGCGTGCGCCACCATGCCCGGCTTATTTATTATTTTTTATGTATATGAGTGACTATCTTCATGTAGATTGGTGCACCCATGTCGTGCATTGCCGCAGAGGTTGGAAGAGGGCGTCGGATTCCCCTGGAACTGGAGTTAAAGATGGTTGTTAGCTGCCATGTGGGTGCTGGGAATCGAACCCAGATCTCTGCAAGAGCAATCAGTGCTCTTAACTGCTGAGCCATCTCTCCAGCCCAAGAATATCTTTTTACTTTTAATCCCAGTGCTTGTGAGGCAGAGGCAGATGGATCTCTGTGAGATTGAAGCCAGCCTAGACTACACAGAAAGCTCCAGGCCAGCCAGTGCTCAAGGGAGACCTTGTCTAAAAAAAAAACAAAAATTTTACATATATATCTCTCTATATATGATATATAGAGATAGATATATAAATGTTCTTAAATAGCACATGTTCTTAAACTGGGTATACTAGTTCATATCTGTAATCCCAGCATCTAGGAGGCTGAGGCAAGTTGATTTGGAATTTGAGGACAGACTGGGCTCAATAGCAAGAAACTGTCCCTATCACCAGCACCCCCACAAGAAAAAAGAGTCAGGCCTGGTAGCAGGGATCTGTAATTCCAGCTATTTGGAAGGCTGAAGCAAGAGGATCCCAAGTTCAAGACAAGGCTTGGGTACAGAGTGATTCAAGGCTATTTGGGCAACTTAAGAGCCTGTCACAAAAAATTAAAAAGGGAGCTGGAGATGTAGCTTAGTTTTAGAGCCTTTGCCACTATGTATGAAACCCTAGGTTCAATATCCAGTCTCTCTCTCTCTCTCTCTCTCTCTCTCTCTCTCTCTCTCTCTCACACACACACACACACACACACACACACACACTATATTATCTTGACTTTGGTAATCATTTCACATTGTATATGTGTATCAAAACATTACAGCATGTGGCTGGAGAGATGGCCTAGTGGTTAAGAGTGCCAATTGCTCTTGCAGAGGACCTGGGTTCAATCCCCAGTACCCACATGGTAGCTAAGAACCCTCTTTAACTCCAGTTCCAGGGGAATCCGACACCCTCTTCTGACCTCCGCAGCATTGCATGACACAGGTGCACAAACCTACATGCAGACAGTACATTCATACACATAATAAATAAATAAAATTAAAAAATTTTAAAACAAAACATTACATTGTACAATTAACAGATACAACTTTTTCTGTCAATTATACCTCAACAAAACTAGGAAATACATATTTAAAAGATTTAACTAAAATATTACTGCTCTGAGAGTCTGCCTGGTTATGGTAGTGCACACCTATAATCTCAGAGGCTGAAGCATGTGGGTAGTGAGTTCAAGGCTAGAAAGAACTACAAGAACCTGTCTCAAAAAGAAGTGTATATATATATATATATATATATATATATATATATATGATGTAAATAAAAAGAAAACAGTTGTTTATTTTGCTCTTCCCCTTCAAAATGTAGTCTTTGGGATGGAGAGATGACTCAGTGATTAAGAGCACTGGCTGCTCTTGCCAAAGACCCAGGTTTGATTCCCAGCACCCACATGGCTGCTAACAACCTCTGTAATTCAAGTTCCAGGGAATCTGATGCCCTCTTCTAATCTCTGAGGGCACTGCAGGGCACAGGTGCACCTACATGTAGGCAATACACTCAAACACATAAAATAAAAATAACAAATGAAATATTTAAAATGTTGTCTCCATGAGCCCAAGTGCCTTTTCTGTCTTATGTTCTGTATCCCCAGACCCTGGGGATAATTCTGGCACATTGACGTACACAATAAATGCTGGTTGAAGAGAGGGATGGGTTCATTGGTTCTGTGCCCACGTCTGTGTCTTGAGAGGAAGGTCTAGGCACATGGCTCCAAGTCAGTCCAAGCCCAAAGCAGCCCTCTAATCAGGCCTCCCCTTCCATCATCGTCCCTGTCATTTTAGCTATGTAGCACATTCTCTCCGCAGTATCGCCTGAATCCCGCCAGGGGGCAGCAAAGAGCGCGCCCTGACCCACTACAGAACACCGGGACTTTGGGAGAAACTTCCGTTTCCGGCCATAACTAGCCACTTCCGTTTCCGTCCACTTGGCGTGCTAGTCGCTGAAGGGAGGATGGAAGGGCTGGTGGCTCAGTGCTCCGCGCGACTGCTGCAGCAGGTTGGTACCCTGGGTGGGGCGGAGGGCCGGGTGGCTGTCACACACGGGCGGGGTCCTCCCCCATCCCCCCCGCGCCTCGGCACACCTCCCTAGCGTGCTGACAGCCAGGCCCAAGAGGGCTGGGCTGGGAGGTCAGGTGGGGTGGGGCAGGTGAGCCGAGACCTGGGAAGCTTCCTCCTAAGCACAGGGAAAGTATCTTATCACACAGCCCCGGACCTTGGTGGGAGGTCTGAGGAGTCCAACTTCCGAAAGCGAAAGTGGGGCCAGTTTCATTCCCTTTCCAGGCCAAGTGGTCTGTAGTAGTGGGAAAATAGTTTGCCGCGCCCTGCACTGTCGAACTACTGTTTTATGCAAATCAGCAGCTCCAAAGTACTTGTTTATAGTATAGGACTGTAGGAATAAAGAACATTATTTAGTCCTAGAAAGGGCGACAGGCAGACATTTGAACTATTTTGAATGTGGCAAAAGATGGATGGAGGGTGGGTGGGTGGCCTGGTGGTTTCCTGGCTTGGTAGAGAGGCTCTCACTGTGTAGCTCCCGCTGGCCTAGAAGTCACTATGTAGACCAGGCCAGATCTGCCATTCTCTACCGCCATGCTGTGATCACCACCACCCCCAATAGAGATTGAAGTTTTCATTAAGTCGCAGTGAGCGTCTAACCCATTATGGTACTGAATTAGATCCCCAGCCCTTCTGTGCTTTGTTTAATAGGCCAAGTCATAAAATTTGCAAATATAGGCCGTTTGTAAACCCTAAAACGTGTACTCTCACAAAATTGGTGTGTGTTGTACTGAAGAAGAAACTAGTTTGGTTTTTTGGTTTACTTTTTTCTACATTTTATTTATTGCACGTGCATGTGTGTGGATGCACTTGTGTCATGGTATTCACGTGGAGATCAGAGATAATGTAGAGTTGGTTCCTCTGTCATGTGGGTCCTAGGGATTGAACTCTGGTCATCAAGCTAGGCACCAAACCTTTCTATTCACCGAGCTATCTGGGTGGCCCCAGTTGTTTTACTTTTTGAGAAAGGTTGTTGCAAGATATCCTATGTTGCCCCAAACATTTAGCCCTTCAGCCTGAGCCTTCCAAGTGCTAAGATCATAGGTGTGCCCTCCCATGGCTAGTGTATGATTATATTTTATCCCATCTCACATATGCTCAATTTTATCTTATCAAATATAATTGCCAATGTTAGCAAGATAACTGTCATAGAAAGCTCATTCCTCACCTGTGCTATTTTGGAGAAGTGAAACAAGGAAGTCAGTTGATGATACAGTTTGCCCCGTTGTTCATATCTGAATAGGAGCCTTTCCCTTTATAGGAAAAGGAGATTAAGGCTCTGACTGCTGAAATCGACCGGCTGAAAAACTGTAGTTGCTTAGAAGCTTCTCCAAGTTTGGAGCAATTACGAGAAGAGAATTTAAAATTGAAGTATAGACTGAATATTCTTCAAAAGGTGAGTATTCTGGATGTCTTTTTAAAAAACTTGTTTCTAAAGATTCTGAAAGTATACACCATAGAATTTTTTTTTAATTTTATTTTTGTATGTGTATGAATGTACTGTCTGCATGTAGGTCTATGCACCCATGTCGTGCAATGCCGCGGCGGTCAGAAGATGGTCTCGGATTCCCCTGGAACTGGAGTTCTCCTGGAATTGGAGACAGTTCTTAGCCGCCATGTGGGTGCTGGGGATTGAACTCGGGTCCTCTGCAAGAGCAGTCGGTGCTCTTAACCACTAGGCTATCTCTCCAGCCCCCAATTTTTAAAAAGGAATTTTAAAACTTACAATAACCAATTAGGATTGGATTATACTTACAACGGAGAAACTGGTGTTGTCCTGTTCTTAAGATACCCTTTGAAATGTTTCATAGTGCTAGTTTAAAGAAAGGTTGAGATATTTCAACAGCATACACCTGTGCTTTTGAAAAACTTGTTTTTTTAAGTTATCACTATCATCAAGAAAATATTTTGTTTTGCTTATTGGTGCTAAAACATGAAAAAAACCTAATGGAGGTATTTTTTTTTTTAATTTTTTTTTTTATTATTTATTTTTGTATGTGTATGAATGTATTGTCTGCATGCAGGTCTGTGCACCCATGTCGTGCAATGCCGCGGAGGTCAGAAGAGGGTCTCAGATTTCCCTGGAACTGGAGTTCTCCTGGAATTGGAGTTACAGATGGTTCTCAGCTGCCATGTGGGTGCTGGGGATCGAACCCGGGTCCTCTGCAAGAGCGTCGGTGCTCTTAACCACTAGGCTATCTCTCCAGCCCCCTAATGGAGATATTTTTACATATACTTGAATACCTTCTTTGCTCTAAGTTGCTTTACATTTCTGTAATTTTGTATTTTATTGTATCCTTTTCAGGGACTAGGAACTAGCCATATTTTTGGACAGGGAGATAAAGGGGAGCCACTGATAAGTAATAAAGATACTAGTCTTCCATCTTCTTGGTTTGAGGTGAGGCCTGGGGGCTCCTCAGACCTAACCTGAATACCTCGTCATTGAAGCCTTTATTCTATCAGCTTTCTCTTCTTTCTTTAAGCTGTCTAATCCAGAATTAGGGGAGAGGAAACCACTAAAGCCCAGACCTTCCCAGAATTTGGTTTCTGAACCCCTCTCTACTTGTGGAGAGCTTTTCTCTGTATGTGACTCCTCAACTTTCAGTAAAAGTTTGTTTGCTTGTTCTCTGTGCTGGTCTGAAAAATCTGTCTTTTAATTTGAAAAAATGATCCCAACCCCTAGATGGTGACTCCTCAGTCCTGTTCCAGTAACAATTTGGGTTTCTTCTTTTCATTTAATATTGGGAAACTTTTTTTTTTTTTAAGACAGTCTCACAGGAATGGCCCAGACTGATTTGGAACTCTCCGTGTTGGCCAGGGTTACTCCATCTAGCCGTGTCCTGTTTCTGTCCCCCTAGTGCTGGGATTACAGGATTATTACATGTGCCACTGTGCCTAGGTTTTCATGGTTTTATAATCCAGTATTGATAACTATATCAGTCTTTTTATATATTTTCCAGTTTTGTGGCCTGCTTTTCAGGTTTGCTATGACACATCCCAGAGTGCTGCTTCATCCCGTGGTTGCGGCTGTGAGGTAGTATTCTCCAGGCTGCACAGGGGTCACTCTGTTTACTTGTCTTGGGCTCAGCCTGACCTACTCCCATGAACTTTTTTTTTTTTAATCTGTTTGGAATCTGTTGTGTTCAAATTAGCTTTGTCTTTAGGTCTTCTGAAATCACAGAATTCCTTTTTTCATAGAATAGTCAGACACAAAAAAATCACCTCTTTTGGTTACAGCATTTATTCTGTGTTTAGCTAGACAAGATTTCCTATCATATTTATTTTAACTCAAACTTATAAAATGCTTCTATGCTAAAGGGAATGAAAGGGAAATGTACCAAGAAATACTGTGACCTCTAATACATGTTGCTATAATACAAATAAGCTTGTAGTGTACAAAAGAAAATGCTGTCAGTGTAATAAGGAAGGTGTCCTGTTCAGATATTTACCCTGTTAATGTGGCACAATACAACTAGAGAGCCAGGGAATAAAGGATTGTGTGCAGTGGTGATTCACCCTACCTTCCCCAACTCTTAGATCACACTCTCTGGCTTGAAAGCATTGTGCCCTGTAGTTTTGTATTTTACCCTTGTTCTCCATAATGTGGCAGCTTCACTTTTATTTTATTCTCTTCCATTGAGCTGTTTTTTTTTGTTTGTTTCGTTTTGTTGTTTTCTGTTTTTGAGACAGGGTCTCCCTGTAGCTCTGGCTGTCCTGGAACTCACTCTGTAGACCAGGCTGGCCTTGAACTCATAGAGATCCTCCTGCCTCTGCCCCCCCCCATTAAAGGTGTGCACCACCACTCCTGGCTTCCATTGAGCTGTCTTTATGTGTTGTGTTTTTTTGTTTTAATACAAAAATTCAGTACTTATTTATTAGAATTTACAGATACCTTTTTCACACTGGTGGTTTGTACTTATTTATTAGAATTTACAGATACCTTTTTCACACTGGTGGTTTGAAGATTACTGTCATGATGGTGTTCCTGTTAAAGAATCCCATTAAGTCAGGCTTGGTGGGGCACGCCTTTAATCCTAGCACTCTGGAGGCAGAGGCAGGCGGATGGATCTCTGTGAGTTCAAGGCCAGCCTGGTCTACAGAGTGAGTTCCAGGCCTGCTGGGGCTACAGGGAGACCCTGTCTCAAAAAGACCAAAAAATAAAATAATAAAGCACACATCTAAAAATTCTAAATTAAAAAAAAAAGAATCCCATTAAATTTTGAGACGTCTGCTCTTAATCTTAATTTTCTCAAAAGCTGTTAGTTTTACTATAAAAATTTTTATATAATGTTGGGTTTTCCAAAGTAGGTAAATCAAGTCAAAGCAGGGATGATTGTGCCACAGTGTATGTTTCTTTCGGTTTTGTTTGAGACATGGTCTTGTACAGTTCTCCTGTCTCAGTCTCAAAAGTGCTGGAATTGAAGGAATATTGAGAAAAGTGGGGGAGGGAAAAAGAAAAAGTGTTAAACTAATAATCAAGTGTTAAACTAATAATCAAGTGTTAACTTGGATGAAATAAATACACTGGATCTTCTGTGTATGTGTATATGTTTAGTACACAAAAATACATCCCAGCATCTAATCCTTTAAAAATAAAAAGTTAGGGAGCTGGAGAGATGGTTCAGTGGTTAAGAACACTGGCTGCTCTTGCAGAAGATTCTGGATTGATTCACATGGCAGCTAACAACCAGTTATAACTCCAGTTCCAGGGGATTTCATGCCCTCTTCGGAGTTCCTCAGGAATTGCATGACATGCCTGCACTCACACACATAAAAGAAATAAAATATTTTTTAAAAATTAAACGTTAAGCTGGACATTGTAGCACTCGCCTTTAATCCCAGTGCTGAGGAGGCAGAGGCAGGCAGATTTTGGGGATATAAGGTCATGTCTAAACAGTATTTGCTATTGAAAAGTCATTAGATTGTGAGAAACATGAGTAAGACATCACAAAAAGATACCAATTATTGATGAACCAGAAACTTAAAATCAGTCAGGTATGGTAGATAACTCATGCTTGTAATTCCAGCTCTTCTGAAATGGAAGCAGGAGAATTGGGAGTTTAAGGCCAGCTTCAGGTACATGAGGCCCTATCACAACAAAACAAAAAGCAAACAAAACAAGTCAGTTTTGGGTTTGTTTGTCTTTTTTGAGACAGGGTCTCCCTATGGCCCCAGTCACTATGTAGACCAAGCTGGCCTTGAACTCACAGGGATCTACCTGCTTCTGCCTCCCAAGTGCTGGGATTAAAGGCTTGCATCCCCACACTCAGCTAAATTTTTTTTTAAGTGAGTTTAAGAATATAATTTCAGGGGCTGGAGAGATGGCCTAGTGATTAAGAGCGCCGACTGCTCTTGCAGAGGACCCGGTTCGATCCCCAGCACTCACATGGCGGCTGAGAACCGTCTTTAACTCCAGTTCCAGGGGAATCTGACGCCCTCATCTGACCTCCACAGCATTGCACAACATAGGTGCACAAACCTACATGCAGATAGTACATTCATATACAAATTAAAAAATAAAAGGAATATAATTTCATATTGGGTGTTAGCTCATGCCCATAATCCCAATACTTGGGAGGCTGAAGGAGGAAGATTGTTGTAAGCTTGATGCCACCCTGGGCTACAGAGTGAGAGTCTCTCTCTCTCTCTCTCTCTCTCTCTCTCTCTCTCTCGGCTACAGAGTGAGTCTCTTTCTCTCTCTTTTTCACAAGCACGCACAAATTTTTTTGTTCTTCAGTGATGAAGCATAGAACTTGGTCATCATGTATACTGGATTTTGAACCTGGTTATATCACTTGTTTGTAATCTGTAGCAGGTTAATCACTCCTCCTTGTGTAAATAATGATAGTAACAAACTCAGTTTTATTTTATCAAGTAAGATAAGGTGTATAAAATACTGAATGCAGATGTTGATACAACATGTATATTATTTTACACTATTACTGCATCAATGTTTTATGCTGTTCATCTTGGGGGTTGTCATCTTGAGATGGGGTATTTCTGTCTCACCCAGGTTGACTTTGACCCTCCTACCCCAACCTCCTAAGTCCTGGGATTCAGGTGTGAGCCTCTAGGGTTGCCTTTGATCTTTGATTAACATAAAGTTGTGATTAGTTGAGCTTAGGATAAAGCTCATCTTTAGAGCACTTTTTAAAAAATTTTTATTTATATTTTGTATGTGTATGAATGTACCGTCTGCATGTAGGTTTGTGTACCCGTGTTGTGCAGTGCCTCAGAGGTCAGAAGAGTGTATTGGATTCCCCTGGAACTGGAGTTAAAGAGGGTTCTCAGCCACCATGTGGGTGCTGGGGAACGAACCCAGGTCCTCTGCAAGAGTGGTGGGCGCTCTTAACCGCTAGGCTATCTCTCCAGCCCCTCTTTTTCCTCCTTTTTGATACAGGGGTCTCACTATGTAGTCTCTAGTTGGCCTGGTGCTGGACATGTAGACAAGCCAGCCTTGAACCTTTGGTAGTCCTTGTCAGCTTTCAGGAACCTCTTACATGGCAGGTGCGGTACCAGGTGTGTTGGATAGATCTGTGAATAAGATACTTTCCCATTCAGCAGTCTGGTAGTATAGAGACAATTTGTGAAGATGTGATGAATGATAATAGGAGTAATTATGTGCCATCTGAGATAATATGGGACTATGCTCCACTTAAAAAGAAACTGAGCAATAAGAGGTGGGAGCAGGCCCAACAGGGCTTATTTATAGGAAAGCAAAACCTGTTTTTCTGGTACATTGATGCCACTCACTTGGTTCCCTGTGTTTCATAAGCTTTAAGAGGTCAGTCTTGGAGAGTGATTGTTGGGTTTCTGCCACTGACTTTTCGCTTCCAGTGACTGATGTCAAGTGATTTAAGACAGACTTTATACTTGTCTCCTTTTTACCACTTTTTACTCTGTTTTAACAAGACAAGAAGGCTTCAGTCCTCCTGCAGCTGTCTGAGAATCCTGGTCTGCATCTCAGCATGTTCCCTTCTGGATTTTCTCAAAATATTTTAAGGTTTTTCAAAATACTTTGGGGAAATTTTATGTGATACTACTACTTTGACAGATTCTTCTTTTCCTTCAGAGTCTTCAGGCAGAAAGGAGGAGACCAACTAAAAATATGATTAACATCAATAGCCGCCTACAAGATGTCTTTGGTCATGCCATTAAGGCTGCGTACCCAGAGTTGGACAATCCTCCTCTGATCGTAACACCAAGTCAGCAACCCAAGTTTGGAGACTATCAATGTAACAGTGCTATGGGTATTTCTCAGGTGATGTATAATTTCTTATGACTGGCTCTTTTGGACTTGATTCTCTTACGTATCATTGGCATTCCTATGAATAGAAATAACAGTAAATTCTCATATTGTTAATAAAAAGGGTATTTGCCACAGCATGGAAGCCTGGGGCTGGGGGGTATCTCAGTGAAGGCAGTATTTGCTACTGTTAACAAATTGTTGCTAGGCATGGTGACACATACTGTAAGCTCAGCACACAGGAGGCTGAGAAAAGACGATTGTCACAATCCTGGGCAACTTGGAAGACCTTTAATTTTTCCTTCATAGAAAATAAGTGAGCAGCCGGGCATGGTGGTGCACACCTTTAATTCTAGCACTTGGGAGGCAGAGGCAGGCGGATCTTTGTGCGTTCAAGGCCAGCCTGGTCTACAGAGCGAGTTCCAGGACAGCTGGGGCTACAGGGAGACCCTGTCTCGAAAAGACCAAAAAAAAAAAAATAAGTGAGCAAATTGTTAACTAGCATCATCATCAAATATTTGTTATAGCTAAGATGTTTTGTGTATTCACTTTCTTTTTCAGTTTCTTGAGACACAATCTCTATATAGTGCAGCTATTTCTCCTGCCGTGGCCTCCCAAATACTGGAATTATAAGCATGGGATACCATACCAGCAATATTTTATTTTAAGTAGGGGCATTCCGTATGTTTCATAGCTATAATCTCTAACATATTTGTGGTTTATTCATCTAGCCTGCATCTTTTCCTTTCTTGATTAGGAATTTGCTTTTGAGCACAGGCTTTTTTTCTTAGTCACACATACTAAGCAAGTACTCAACCAATCAGCTACATCCTTAGCTCAAAAGTGCTGTTTGTTGCTCAACTTTGGCCGTTAGACACTTTGATAACTTGAAACATGAAGGTGTAAAGATGCTAGATTAGGCCAGGCATGGTGACACACACACAGGAGGCAGAGTCAGGGGGATCTCTGTGAGTTCAAGGACAGCCTGATCTACATAGTGAGTTCTAGGCCAGCTGAGTCTACAGGGAGACCCTGTCTCAGACTAGAGGAAGGGAAAAAAAAAAAAAGAAAAGATGCTGCGTTAGGGTCTATGCTGTAGACTTGATTATATCTCCCTTTAAATGTTCCAGGCGTGCATATGCAGCTCCTTTTGAAGTGGGTATGTGTGGTTTTGCCATATTGCATTCCTCTTGGCAGTGGATGCTTTATCCATTCACAGGTGATTCTGCTTTTGCTGTGAAACATTTCCAAGTAATTTGCTGAGACCTGTATAATGAGTTATTTCACATTGCGTTGTAGATGCTCAAAGCGAAGGAACAGAAAGTTAATCCTAGAGAAATTGCCGAAAACATTACCAGACATCTGCCAAACAATGAATATATTGAAAAAGTTGAAATTGCTGGGCCTGGTATGGTCTTTTTTTTTTTTTTATCTTTCTTAATAGTTATCTTGATGATGAGAGTTTTTTGAGATTTAAAATGAGTTAAGATGTATATACTTGGTGTGGACTCTAACTCAGTAGTTCTTTAAAGTGTTTTTCCTAGGAAATGTAAGGGGCTTGGGTTTGATCTGTAACATGCCCCCCCCCAATTTTTTTTTTTAATTGAGAAACTTGCCATGCATGGTACACATGCATCTGGTCCCATCTGCTCAGAAGGCTGGGATGGTTAGTTCAAGCCTAGCCTATGAAATTTAGTGAGACCCTGTCTCAAAATTTTAAAAGGTGGCTGGGCATGGTGGTGCACACCTTTAATCCCAGCAATCAGGAAGGCAGAGGCAGACAGATCTCTGAGTTAAAAGCTAGGCTGGACTATGTAGTTTCAGGCCAGCTGGGGCTACAGGAAAACCCTGTCTCAAAAAAACAAAGAGAAAATTTAGGGTGATGGGGATGTGTAGCTTATTGGTACAGGGTACCAATACCATGCCCCAGGACCACCACCACCACCACCAAATTATATACTGAACCAGATGGTAAAACACCCTGGGCTGTAATTTAAGAGCTACCACTTCAGCTGCCTGCGACTTTGCTTCTGAGGATTCTGGTTTTTAGCAAAAGAACTTATTCCTAATAGCAAAGGGCCCTCTGTTGGATATGAACAGATCATTTATAAAAGTGAAGGCCCTGGAATAAGTAGCAAGTTTTGAGCAGGGGAGGTTTGAAATAGATAAGGGAGATGTTTTCAAAAGGACTCAGGTGAAGTCAAGTGGTGCTGGAGTCCTGAAGTGTTTTGCCAGAGCCTGCATGTATGAAATTGAGAAAATCCTTAAGCGTGAGCAGCCATCCAGAGCAGGAGACTGACCATTTTCCTTCCTGCTGTTCCTTAGGTTTCATTAATGTCCATTTGCGAAAGGATTTTGTATCAGAACAGTTGTCCAATCTCCTAGTAAATGGAGTTCAGCTACCTGCCCTTGGAGATAATAAAAAGGTATATGTACACTCTTGTGTTAGTACCATAGCATGCAGATGCCGTCATGGGGAGTGACTTTCACTCTGTATTGAGAGATTATGCTTGTAATTGTAAATTAGCACTTCAGATAAGTCTTGTACATTTTTTTACTTCATTCCATAGGCATTTGAGGTAGCCAACTGATACTTAGGCAAGTATTACTAGAATAGAAATTAGTATCAATGAATTTGATTCTTTTTCAGATAGTAACGTGTAATCAGATCCACAAGAAAATCTAATACATGTAAACTGCAATCCAAACTAAATTTGTCTGATTTATTATTAAATGTTAGCAGAATAAATATATATGCCTCCTTTTAAAGTCTTTCTTTTTCTGTTTCAGGTTATAATTGACTTTTCCTCTCCCAACATAGCTAAAGAGATGCATGTAGGCCACCTAAGGTCAACCATCATAGGAGAGAGCATGAGCCGCCTGTTTGAATTTGCAGGATATGATGTGCTAAGGTGTGTCTTGTTCTTGTTTGGAAATTTCTTTTTTTTTTTTTTTTGGTCTTTTCGAGACAGGGTCTCCCTGTAGCCCCAGCTGCCCTGGAATTTGCTCTGTAAACCAGACTGGCCTTGAACTCGCAAAGATCCACCTGCCTCTGCCTCCCAAGTGCGAGGATTAAAGGCATGCACCACCGTGCCCGACTTGTTTGGAAATTTCTATAAAAATGACACATCCAACTTTCGAAGACAATTTAACATACTAGTTCATAAGCTTCATTCTCTGTCACCCAGTAAGAGTGCGTCGGATCCCCCAGAACTAGTTATGGGAAGTTTGTTAGTCACTGTGTAGGTGCTGGGAACCAAACCTGGGTTCTCTCCAACAGCAGCCAGTATTCTTAACCATTGAGCCATCTTTCCATCCCACTTTCAACTTTTTATTATTTTTATGTGTATTGAGTGTATTGCCTGCATGTGTGTAACTGCACCCGTGTTGTACAGTGCCCACAGAGGTTAGAAGAGGGTGTCAGAGCCCCTGGAACTGGAGTTATGGATGGTTGTTAGCTGCCATGTGGGTGCTAGGAACTGCAAGAGCACTTGGTGCTCTTAACTGCTGAGCTATCTCTTTAGTTCTCAGCTTCTTTAAAATATTTTTTTAATATTTTTATGTATATGAGTGTATTGCCTGAATGTGTGTAAGTACATCTGTGTCATCCAGTCCCCGTAGAGGTCAGACAAGGCATCAGATTCCCCTGAAACTGGTGTTATAGATGGTTGTTAGCTGCCATGTGGGTGCTGGGAATTGAACCCAGGTCCTCTGCAAGAGCAACCAGTGCTCTTAACCACTGAGCCATCTCTCCAACCCCCATCTTTTTAATTTTTAGATTACATTTATTTATTCGTAGGGGAAAGGGCTTAGGAGGTCAACGAACAACACTGGGATATCGGTTCTCCCTTTCTACCATGTGGGTCCAGAGATTGAACCTGAGTCTTGGGGCTAGGCAACAAGTGCCTTTACTCACTGAGCCATCTCACCTGCCCTCTATATTTTCATAAGTTGTGGGGATGACTAACATTGGCTCAGATGTCATGGTTCTACCTAGCTACACAATACAGTTTATAGCCCATTGATTAGAAAATTTATTTCTTTAGCAAATCCCCAGTTCCTGCAATAGGTGGCCTCTGTTACAGGTTATGGGTGTAAGAAACAAAGGCTTCGGGGCTGGAGAGATGGCCTAGCGGTTAAGAGCGCCGACCGCTCTTGCAGAGGACCCGGGTTCGATCCCCAGCACCCACATGGCGGCCGAGAGCCGTCTGTAACTCCAACTCCAGGAGAACTCCAGTTCCAGGGGAGTCCGAGACCCTCTTCTGACCTCCGCGGCATTGCACGACACGGGTGCACAAACCTGCATACAGACAGTACATTGATACACATACTTGAAATAAAATAAAAAAAAAAAAAAAAAAAAAAAAGAAACAAAGGCTTCACCTCCAGTTATATGCAGTCCAGTTGAGGACACAGCCAGATAAACAGCTTTTATTTAGTGTGATGGACTGATACTGAAATGCTAGTGGTTTCTAATGGAATGTGCTTTGTATTTAAATATTTATGCAATTTTTAAAATTCATGTTTGTCTGATTGACATTAGGTTAAATCATGTAGGAGATTGGGGGACCCAGTTTGGCATGCTCATCGCTCACCTGCAAGATAAATTCCCAGATTATCTGACAGTTTCACCTCCTATTGGGGATCTTCAATCCTTTTATAAGGTTTGGCAACATTACAATAATACTGTGTATCTAACCACTTTTATTATCTATTTTTCTTAGTTCAAAGCCATATTTGAAACTACTGTGCAATAAAATAGAATAAATTAAATGAAATCTTGTAAAATCTCAGACTTAAATCACGTAACAAACATGAAGTTTCTCATAAACAGTGCCCTGGTATTTCACTGTATAAATGAAATAAAAGCTGATTCAGAGTTCATCTATCTGAAAAGCTGAATTCTGTTTGATTCCTAGATTCATGGTGCTCGTTTTGTGTGTTGGTAACAGCCACCCTAGGATTTGTTACATTGGCTGTAGTAATAGGAACAGCTATGCTCTACTTTTTTACATGTCTATTGGTGTCTGTTGAAAATTGAATCCTGTCACATTACCTATTGTTAATGATAAGAATGCATTGTAGTATACAAAGTGTTTAATATTTTGAAGTTAGAGGTATATAAATATTTGTATTTTTTTGTTATATTTTCTTTTTGGGGGGAATATTTTTGAGACAGGGTCTCCCTTTAGTCCCAGCTGGCCTAAAAGCTCGCCATATAGACCAGGCTGGCCTTGAACTCACAGAGATCCACCTGCCTCTGGCTTCTGAGTGCTGGGATTAAAGGCATGCACTACCACGCCCTGTGGAACTGATTATATTTGTCAACTTTTTTTTTTTGTCTTTTTGAGACAGGGTCTCCCAGTAGCCCCAGCTATCCTGGAACTCACTCTGTAGACCAGGCTGGCCTTGAACTCAAAAAGATCCACCTGCCTCTGCCTTCCAAGTACAACTTTTCAAAATAATTAAAAAAAAATTTTTTTTTTTATGTGTTTGAATGTACTGTCTGCATATAGGTTGGTGCACCCATGTCCTGCAGTGCCGTGGAGGTCAGAGGAGGGTGTCGGATTCCCCTGGAACTGGAGTTAAAGACGGTTCTTAGCTGCCATGTGGGTGCTGGGACTCGAACCCAAGTCCTCTGCAAGAGCAGTTGGTGCTCTTAACCGCTAGGCCATCTCTCCAGCCCCAAAATAAAAATTTTTTAAGATAAATGAACTACTTCCCAAGAAATAGAGTGCTGAATTAGAAAGGAAACACTTAAGTTTCAGTGTTTTCTAGTGAAAAATTTTTTTTTTTTAAATACTTTCTTTTTTTTTTTTTTAATTTATTTATTTTTATTTTTATATGTATGAATGTATTGTCTGCATGCAGGTCTGCGCACCCGTGTCGTGCGATGCCGCGGAGGTCAGAAGAGGGTCTCGGATTCCCCTGGAACTGGAGTTCTCCTGGAACCGGAGTCGCAGACGGTTCTCAGCCGCCATGTGGGTGCTGGGGATCGAACCCGGGTCCTCTGCAAGAGCGGTCGGCGCTCTTAACCGCTAGGCCATCCCTCCAGCCCTTCTAGTGAAAATTAAAAAGCTAAATGTTCATTTTAAATTGGTGAAATAACTAATTTTATAATCAGCTTTTTTTGTTTGTTTTTGGTCTTTTTGAGTCATGGTCTCCCTGTAGCCCCAGCTGTCCTGGAATTTGCTCTGTAGACTAGGCTGGCCTTGAACTCACAAAGATCCGCCTGCCTCTGCCTCCCAAGTGCTAGGATTAAAGGCATGCACCACCACGCCCAGCCGTATAATCAGCTCTTGAAATTTTGTTGTATATATGAGTGTTTGCCTCCATACATGTAAGTGCATCACATGCATCAATGCCCTTGGAGGCCAGAAGAAGGCATCATCAGATCCCCTGGAATTGGAGTTATAGAGGGTTGTTAGCCTCCATGTAGGGGCTGCCAACCAAACCCAGGTCCTCTGAAAGAGCAGCCAGTGTTCTGAACTGTTGATGCATGGCTGAAATTTACTGACTGCCGTAAAGACAATCAGTTTCAGTTTTTTCTTAAGATGTTTTAATTTTGTGTACATCAGGGGAGTGGCATACATGGCAAGCACGAGGTCAGAGTATAATTTGTGGGGCTTAAACTCAGGCCTGATGCCAAGCACATTTACCCACTGAGCCATAATGCCACCTCCAACTTAGATATAACATATTATTTTATGCGTATGAGTGTATTGCCTGCATGTATGTGAGAGCACCCATGTTGTACAGTGCCTAAGATGAGGGTGTCAGATCCACTGGAACTAGCGTTACAGATGCCTGTAGCCACCACGTGAATGCTGGGAATTAAACCTGGGTCCTCTGCAAGAGCAGTTAGTGCTCTGAACACTGAGCCATCTTTATAGCCCCTCCCCACAACTTTTCTTAAAATGTATTTGTGGGGGCTGGAGAGTTGGCCTAGCGGTTAAGAGCACCGACTGCTCTTGCAGAGGACCCGGGTTCTATCCCCAGCACCCACATGGCAGCTAAGAACCGTCTGTAACTCCAATTCCAGGAGAACTCCAGTTCCAGGGGAATCCGACACCCTCTCTGACCTCCGTGACATTGCACGACATGGGTGCACAAACCTGCATGCAGACAGTACACTCATAAAAAATAAATAAAATTAAAAAAAGAGAGACTGTAAAGCACGTATTTGCAAAGAAATATATTTTTTTATTTTCATACTTGTAAGACAAACACATTGTGCCCTGAACCGTCTCTCTAGCTGAACTATGCCTGTACTCTGTGTTTTGTTTTGTTTGTTCATTATTTCTTTCTCCAAGTACTCGATCAGAATTCTTGGCTATTAATGTCGAGCACTTGTTCTGATGTCAGAAATTTTTTTGTTTTCTTATACTATGTGCATATGCATAAAAATATTGAATTCTTAATCTAGCAATAACAGGACTGAATCTTCACAAGTCTTTTTTTTTCTTAAAAAACAAAAACAGGAATCTAAGAAGAGGTTTGACACTGAGGAAGAATTTAAGAAACGAGCATATCAGTGTGTTGTTTTGCTCCAGAGTAAAAATCCAGATTTTATAAAAGCTTGGAACCTCATCTGTGATGTCTCTCGTGAAGGTAAATTTCTAGCCTTCATTCCTCTAGTAAATTGTGCTTAAGCCTTCGTTCAGGATTGATCTTGGATTTTTGTTACTGGCCTTTTGTGTTTGTTTGTTTGTTTGTTTGTTTTTGGCAGCCTATTTCCTCAAACTCATAACTACTTAAATTTTAAAATTAGTGTATGTGGCTGGGCATGGTGGCACACACTTTTAATCCCAGCACTCAGGAGGCAGAGGCAGGCAGGTCTCAAGACCACCTAGTCTACATAGTGAGTTCCAGGCCAGCTGGCATTTTTTGGGTTGTTAAAAGAACAACAACAACAACAAAAAATAAAGTGTATGTGTACGTGTGTGCATACTGTGTGTGCAAGTATGCATTCATTCCCCTAACCCATGTGGAGATCAGAGAGCAACTTTTAGGAGTTGATTCCACCTTTTAAGATTTTTTTTTCACTAGGTGTGGTGGCACATGCCTTTAATACTAGCTCTTGAAAGGCAGAGAGGCAGGCAGATCTCTGAGACTGAGGCCAGTCTGGTCTATGTAGTCAATTTCAGGTCAGCTGTGACTACAGGGATACCCTGCCTCAAGAAATAAAAACAGGAGAAACAGACATTCATTTTTAAGGTGTGTGTGTGTGTGTGTGTGTACTCCCACAAGATGTGTTGCATGCAAGTTCCTGCAGAGACCAGGAGAGAGTGTCAGATCCCCTGGAGCTGGAGTTAAAGGAGCTTGTAAACCACCTGACATAGGTGTTGAGAACCACACTGGGGTCCTCTGCAAGAGCAGTACATGCTCTTAATCATTGAGCCATCTCTCCAGGCCCTACATCTGGGTTTATCTGTGGGTTCCAGAGATGGAAATTGGGTCTCCAGGATTGCATATTGCATGTCAAGTGCTGTTATCCACCAAGCTGTCTTGCCAGCCTTTGTTTTGTTCTTTCCTGTCTCAGGCTAGCATTGAATTCACAGTGATCTTTTTACCTCTGCCTCTCGAGAGCTGGGATTATAGGCATGTGCCAGCAAGGTTTGGGTTGACAAAATTAGTCACTTTGAATTGTTAATCAATAAAAATAGCCAGCAGGCCTTGCACAGTGAAGACTAATGATTGCTTTGCACCCTGAATATTAAAGTATTTTCTGATGCTGTAGTTCAGCAATACAACATCACTGACAACCAATGAGTAAGTGGTACAGAGTGAAACAAAACTAAGAAAATTCAGTACGTGTTTTTTGATCATCAGCTAAGGAAGCCCTTTCCCCTTTTGTACATACAAATTTTAGTTTTGTTAATTTTTGCTTCTTGGATAGGCACTTGCCATATCTATAGCCTACTCAGACCTTGAATGCACCTTCTTGCTGGCACAATCTTTTGAATGCAGGAGTGCATCATGGTGCCCAGATTGTTTCTGAGACAGGGTCTCTCCGTTTTGTCCATTTATTTGTGTAGAGACAAGGTCTCTTCTATCCCAGGCTGGCTTCAAACTGGCTGCTTCAGACCCTCTTTTCCTCTTCCACCCAAGTGCTAGGATTATAGGCATCACCACCACTTCTAGTTTGTTCGGTGCTTCAGATCGAACCCAGGGCTTGATGAATGGTTGGAAAATGTGCTACCACTCAACGCACCCTTAGCCCCTCAGTTACTTTTTTAAAAATTATGAGCTTTTAAAAAGTTTTATAAGATCTTTAAAAAGTTTTATAAGAAGTCCATTTTTAGCTGGGTGTGGTAGTGCATGCCTTTAATCCCAGTGCTTGGGAGGCAGTTAGGCGGATCTCTGTGAGTTCAATACCAGCCTGGTCTACAGAGAGAGCTCCGGGCCAGCTAGGTCTAAAGGGAGACCCTTTCTCAAAAAAGACAAAAAACACCTTTTTTCTCATGGAGGAAAAAAAGGCATATGCAAGAAACAAAATAATGATATTGATGTTTTGGGCATTGACTGGAGAATTATTAGGTATTAATCAGCCCACACATGCTAAGCATGTTCTCTGCCACTGAGCTATCCTAAGATAAAGAATTTTGGTGAAATTCTATATCTTAGGATATAGAATTCTTAAAGATATAGAAAATCTTACCAGATTTTCCAAAATGGCAACATGTGTATTCTGTTCTGTTTTGTGCTTTTTCTATATTGTTAATTTCTTTATATTTCAAATAACAAGTTATCTAAAATATTTGATGTGTTTCCTCTTTTTATTTAAATTCGTTTTCATTTACTTTATTTGGTGGTATGTCCCCCCCCCTAGAGTTTAATAAAATCTATAGTGCATTGGACATCACTTTAATAGAGAGAGGAGAATCCTTCTATCAAGACAGGATGAAAGATATTGTGAAGGAATTTGAAGATAAAGGTAGGCATTATACTTTCTAAGGTTTTTTTTATTATTACTATTGGAACTTGTAAACAGATAAAAATGGAGATTTTTATGGTAACTGTGAAGACCATAAACTCATCACACAGCTTCAGCAACTAATTGTCCACATTGTTCTACCTAAACCTTGCCATACAGTGAGCCACATTGTCCTACCTATACCTTCCCATACACAGTAAGCCACCTTGTTCTGTCTATACCTTCCCATACATGGTGAGCCAGCTTTGTCCTATCTATGCCTTCCCATACACAGTGCTACCTAATTTCACCTGAACTGCCCCTGGAAGAATAGGCCCTTACTACTAGAAAGTGAATTCATTTCCTTTTTGGTTTTTTTGGACACATGGTCTTGCCTGTGTAGCCGTAGATGGCCTGGAATTCTTGAGAATTGTCCTCCAGTACTAGAATTACAGGTGTGAGCCTTCATGCTTGTCAGTAATCCCCCTTCCCATATTAGGGATTGAACACAAGGCCTCAAATATGCTAGGCAAGCACTCTACTACTAAGCTACCTCCCCAGTTCTAGCAGTAATTTCGAATACCCAATGGGATTCATTTTACTCATTCAGAGACAGGGTCTTTCCATTTGTTTATCTTGGGCTGACCTGGAGTTCACTGTCTATCTTAGCTCCAAATGCTAGGCTTAATGTATACACCATGTCCAGCTTTCTGATTTTATTTTTTATTATTGTTGTTGTTCTTGTTTGTTTTGAAACAGGGTCTCACTGTGTATCCCTGCCTGGCCTGTAACTCCCTACGTAAACCCAGCTAGCCTTGAACTTAAAGATCTGCCTACCTTTGTCTCCTGAGTACTGGGGTTAAAAGTGTGCCACACCATGCCTGGCCAGCTTCATAAGTTGTCAGCATTCTTTTCACGCCTACATATTACATTTATTCATGTTCTATCCATGGATGCTTTCTTCATTCCTCCTGTGTACTTTCTTGCTATGTAGTGCTGGCTAATCTGGTGCTTGCTATATATAGAAGACTGGTCTCAAACTTGTGGTGATCGTCCCTCTTCTACCTCCGAAGTACTGGGATTACAGGCATGCACCATAATGCCTAGCTGTATTTCTTTTGCTTTAAAAAAAAAGCAAGGCCAGCTGGGTGTGGAGGCGCATGCCTTTAATCCTAGCACTTGGCAGGCAGAGGCAGGCGGATCTTTGTGAGTTCAAGGCCAGCCTGTTCTACAGAGCAAATTCCAGGACAGCTGGGGCTACAGGGAGACCCTGTCTTGAAAAGACAAAAAAAAAAAAAAAAGCAAGCAAGGCCATTTGTCACAGAAATCTCCATATTTGTATTATTTAAAATTTTTCCTCTGCCCACATCTTTTTTTTTAAAACACTCTGATTCTGTGCCCCAGGCTGTGTAGAACTTAGAATTCGCTGCGTAACCCAGGCTTGCCTCAAGCTCATCATTCTCTTGCCTCAGTGTTCCCAGTGCTGGGATTGTAGGGTTGTACTCCCATGCCCAGCTCTGCTTGTCTTTTTTAAAGGGGATTCACTCAATTCTGACTTTGGGGTGGGTTTTCACACCAATGGCTTTCTTTTATTTTCAGTGATGCAAGCAAGTCTTTGTGATGCTAAGATTGATTTGTGAATTTGGGTATTGATGATGATGATGACGACAGCGATGATGATGACTTTTTTACTTCACGAGATGGAATTTGGCAGTGTGCTGTAGTACAGATACTTGTCTAGTAATTTTGGCTTATTAAGACATGGCCTCACTGTTGGCCCAGGCTGGCCTCAAATTCACAGTGATCCTTCTGCCTTAGTTTCCCACTTACTAGGAATGAACCACCACACAAAGATAGAAGCCTGGTTCTTGAATATAGAAATGGAACCCAAGAACCATTGCTTCAAGATAATAAAATTCAATTTTGTGCCTGTGGTGCTGAAAATTGAATACACAGTCTTGCACATACTAGACAAGCACTCTAGCACTGAGCAGCTTTCCCACCCCTAATCATGTTTGGTTTCTTTTTTTTTTAATTATGGGAAATCAGGCACACAGCAGTTATAGCTAATAAGTGATGAATCTGACATTCAAATGCTTCAGAGATTGCAGTTTAAAGCACTGCCTAATACTGCTTTTATGTTGTCTTAGTTTTCTAAAGTGTAAGCACAATGTTTTGTTGTTGTTGTTGCTGTTGTTTTGTTTGTTTTTCTTTTTGAGACAGGATTTCCCTGTAGTCCCAGCTATCCTGGACTCAATATGTAGACCAGGCTGGCCTTGAACTCCCAGTGATCTGCCTGCCTCTGCCTCTTGAGTGCTGGGATTAAAGGTGTGCACCACCACATCCGGCACAATGTTATTTATTACATGGAGTTACTATGAACGTTAAATTGGGGACTTAGTATTATAGTTGACACAATAGTCAAACATAAGTGTTGTAAGTTCCTTCTTGTCTCTTCCTTGAATCCAAGAACCTATTCTTTTTTTATCATGAGCAGGTGAACACAATTTGATTTCTTTCCACTTCTTACTCAAAATGCCAGATCTTTCTGTTCGACCATGTTCTAAGAGGTCTTATCTTCCTCTTAGAGGAAGGTTATGGTTCTAGCCAGAAAACAAAGTGCATGTGTTTATGTTTTGTGCTCTTAGAGCAGATGTTTATCATGTGAAGTGTTTGGAGCCAGATGTAGTGGGAGTACAGAACATTTTCAGGATGTCAGACCCGTGTCCTAAAGTCAACCTTGGCAATACTCATTTCTCAAAGCTTCTAATTTATCATGGCTTCGGGGGGAGGGGCAAATCATGTAAGTTCCTTGGGTTTTTAATAATTATCTTCTAAAATATTCATGGAGAACAGTCAGTAGCTAAAGGCACTCACTGCTAAGCCTGACAACTTGAGTTCAGTCGCCTTGGTCTGACAAGGTGGAAGCAGAGAAGCAGCTACGCTTGGACCTCCATCCACACGCTCACATACAAAGTATAATGGCCATTTTTTAAATGAAAGAATTCATAGAATGGCGAAGAATTTAGTCCTAGACCAAGGTAACATTGTGATTCTAGCAGGGCTCTTTTAGCATTAGTAATGAAGTTGGGTTTGGTTTGGTTTTGTTTTCCTAGGATTTGTGCAAGTGGATGATGGCAGAAAGATTGTATTCGTCTCAGGGTGTTCCATACCATTGACCATAGTGAAATCAGATGGGGGCTATACGTATGATACATCTGACCTGGCCGCCATTAAACAAAGACTGTTTGAGGAAAAAGCTAATAAGATTATCTACGTGGTGGACAATGGACAAGTAAGTTTATATTTATGTGGGAGGTCTGTCCTGTTGCAGAGAGAACTGAGGCCGGGAGCAGTGGGCACCAGAAGGTGGCAAATTTGCTCTAGAAAATTTAGGGTGTTTTGTTTTGATCTTTTTGAGAGACTACCTCTAGTCCCGGCTGGCCTGGAATTTGCTATGCAGATCAGGCTGTCCTTGAACTCACAGAGATCCGCCTTCCTCTGCCTCCCAAGTGCTAGCATTAAAGGTGTGCACTACCCTCCCTGATTGGAAAAGGTTACTCTTCTGAACCTATGGATTGTCGCTATCACTGTGTTGGTGGTGAGACTGAACATTTGTTTTTGAGATAAGTTTTACTGTGCAGCACATGTTGGCTTCAGACTTGCAGTCCTGCCTGTTTGTTGAGACCTAACATTTAGTAGAAGCTATTACATGGGAATTTTCCCTTAATTAGTCACTTTTACTGTGATTTTTGCTGAGTAGGGGGTCATGCGCTTGGCATGTAGTATGCAAGTTCTCTGCCATTGAGCTTTATCCTTAGCCCCTCTGTTGCTTTTTAAACCTCTGAATATTTGTTTTATTAGACAGTGTCTCATAGCCCAGGCTGGCCTCAAAACTTGCTATACAGCTGAATATGACATTGAATTCTTGATCCTTCACAAGTGCTGGGATTACAGGCATTGCCACCATGCCTTGCTTCTTCAAAACCTCTAATGTAGAAAATGTAATAATGGTCTTGCTCTTAGTGTATCTCACATAACAGGAAAGAAGAACTTTTATAGTAATGTTTGCCTATAAAGATCTGTGATTTGGGGCTGGAGAGATGGCCTAGCAGTTAAGAGCGCCAACTGCTCTTGCAGAGGACCCGGGTTTGATCCCCAGCACCCACATGGCGGCTGAGAACCGTCTGTAACTCCAATTCCAGGAGAACTCCAGTTCCTGCTGACCTCCGCGGCATTGCACAACACGGGTGCACAAACCTGCATGCAGACAGTACATTCATACAAATAAATAAATAATTAAATAAAAGATTTGTGATTTGAATTTCATAAGTGTTAATACTAAGCATAAGAGCCTCTTTTATTTTTAAGTATGTGTTTACATGTGTGTATGTATAAGTGCAGATACCTACATACCAATAATTTTTAAAATTAATCTCTCAAAAAATTAGTATTAAAAACTTAACTTTCTACTTTTTTTATTTTAAATAGGCTACACACTTCCAGACAATATTTGCTGCTGCTCAGATGATTGGCTGGTATGACCCTAAAGTAACTCAAGTGGTCCATGTTGGATTTGGTGTGGTGCTTGGAGAAGACAAGTAAGTGAGCAGTCTGGAGCTGGAATGCTATATGCCTGTTAGTCCCACCTGCTTCCTAGGGGGCTTCCTAGTGTTTAGTGTACATGAGAACTGAGACAGTGATGTGGACTGTGCTGAGCCTCTTTACCATCTTACCCCTGCTGGTGAACGCATGAAGGTGAAAGAACACTAGGCTCTCAGCAGGCTACACGGGGTTCCGACTACCTCCCACCCAAATCAGAAAATCCATCTCATATCTTCAGGTTTCAAACCATATTCAGCAGTGTAGTATAAACAATTGTTTAATATTTGTTTTTTACTTACACAGTGGTAAACTTGGTCAAATGATTGTTGTTTTTTTTTGTCTTTTTGAGACAGAGTCTCCCTGTAGTCCCAGCTATGTAGACCAAGCTGGCCTTGAACTCACAGAGATCCATCTGCCTCTGCCTCCTGAGTGCTGGGATTAAAGGTGTGTACCACAGCTCCTGACCCAAAAGATGTTATTTATTGAGGTTCCAGTTGAGTTTTAGGATTTACTGCTTTCCTGTTTTGTTTTGTTTCATATTGAGTCAGAGTCTCCCTGATAAGCTGAATGTGTCAGTTATTATTTGGGGTTTGAATTATATAGTGAAATCCTTGTTGGAAATATTTTCTAATTATAATGCATGACTTCTGTGGAGCTGCACTTTGTTTTTTCTCAGCATCTGTTAATTATACATAATGGGTTGCTGGGCATGGTGGCGCCAGGCATGGTGGCGCATATCTGTGATCCCAGTACTTGGGAGGCAGAGGCAGACGGATCTTTGTGAGTTCCAGGCCAGCTGGGGCTACAGGGAGACTCTGTCTCAAAAAAAATCTGGAAAAAAAACAAATAAATAATGAATAAAGCATCACCAACAGTAGTTAGTTCCTAGTTCTGTTGATTCTGTGTGCGTATCTGACAGATGCTTAGATGGTACTCCTGTCAGTTGTTAGAAATCATCAGATTGACTTTGTTTATTACCATAATCATGTCTTGGCATTTTGTTCATTTATGTAATGGAAACGAGGTATGAAATACTTTTTCTTAGTTTCTGCCTTCAGAATCTTATAATTTCAGTATTGGAGCCCATTATTTAGTTTTTGAAGGACTAATGTAAATGAGAGTGGGCCATACTTAAAATACAGAAACTTTAATTGCTCATAAATTCTGTCATCTATTTTCTGTTTTGAGTGTTTGCAAAAATGCATAATTATCTTTTCATTTCATTGTCTTCCTACAGTTCCTTGGACAGCATTTTATGGGATCTGGTTTAATTTTGTTTCAGTTTTGTTTTGTTTTGTTTTTGAGATTGGTTCCTTCTATAGCCCAGACTGGCTTCAAACCCAGGATCTTTCTGCCTTAGCCTCCCAAGTGCTGGGAACACAGCTTAGTTCCACCATGCCTCACCTAGCTAATTTCAGTAGAGCTAAATGGAGTCCTACCATGTTTTTGTTGTAAAACCTCTCCACCTGTTTCAAATATGTATCCAAGATTAATTAGCATAAAGCAAGAGCAATTAACTATATAGAGAAATATGGCTCAGCAGGTTAAAAAGTGTTGCCATCTCTGCCCATCTGACTGAGTTCAATTCCCAGGATCCACATGGAAGGAGAGAACCAACTTCACAAGTTATCCTCTGACGTCCACAAGTGTCCCATGGTGAATGTGTGTACACACACAATAACACCCACACTAAATAAATGCTTAAAATTTATTTAAAATAAATGAAAAATATTCCAGTAGAGAATGTCTGACCCACCAGATAATTGTGGGGTTTTGTTTTGTTTTTGTAATTTAAGGTCAAAATAAGCAGAATCTTTGCTCCAGCAAAATGTGTCAAGTAGATGCCATTTTAACTTGGTCTCCCTAGGGGCTGGAGAGAGATGGTGCCGACTGCTCTTGCAGAGGACCAGGGTTCGATCCCCAGCACCCACATGGTGGCTGAGAACCGTCTTTAACTCTAGTTCCACGGGACACCCTCTTCTGACCTCCGAGGCATTGCATGACACGGGTGCACAGACCTACATGCAGACAGTACAGTCATACACATGAAAAATAAAATTTTTTAAAAAGGCTTTCCTTAACTTGGTCTCCCTGTTAAAAAATGTGGTAAAATAGAGCACCACTAAGGGCTTGGGGTCCACCATGGTATGAAGGAGGCCTTTGCGGAGTGTTGGGCTGACTCCCTCATCTTCATGTTCAGAGATTTTTTGTAAGTTGAAAGGTCTCTTTCAGAATATTTGATTGGGACTTTACATCATTTTTAGGAAGAAGTTTAAGACACGTTCAGGTGAAACAGTGCGCCTCACAGACCTGCTGGAAGAAGGACTAAAACGATCCATGGACAAATTGAAGGAAAAGGAGAGAGACAAGGTAACCCAAGACCTTATTAGCATGCTGTGTACCGTGCATTGTGTTCTAATTTTTCCTTTTTATGTTTATTAAGGAAAGTGGGGGAAAAAGGAGTCAGTCACGTGGTCATGTAAGTTTCATTAACTGTTTTGAACAGTCACTCTGAAATACTGTTCCTGGGGTTGAAGGTTTAGCTCAGTGGTAGAGTGCTGGTCTAGCAAGCACAAGGCTCTAGGTTCAGTTCTCAGTTCCAGGAGAAAAAAGAAAAGAAAAGAAAGTACTGTTCCTGGTATTCTAAGAAGGCCATGGATTTCCTTTCCCCCCTTTACTAATATGGCACTATGTCTCTGGTTTTTACTTTTTTTTTTTTTTAACTGATGTATAAAAACATAGAAACTGTACTTTATGGAGTACCATGTAATTTTTGTTGTTTCGAGATAGGGTCTCATAGCCCTGGATAGCCTCAAACTCTAGATAACCAAGACTTGCAGTGACCTCCTGATGCTCCTGCCTCCACCTCCCAGATGTCGGTGTCATGGGTATGCACTGCGATGCCTGGCTCCTGTGTAGATCAAGTTAAATAGCTCCTTGCATGTTTGTTTCTTTATGATGAAAACATTCAAAATCCTTCTAGTGTATTCTCATGGTTATTGTGTACAATACTTCCAGGAACTAAGTTAATGTCCAATGATCAGTTTCTCATTTCTCTCTTAACTACATTCCCTGCTTCTGCTAAAGATCACTCTGCTCCCAACTGTTTTGTATTCCACATGGGTGAAATGATGTACTTACCTTTCTGTGCCCTGCTGCTTTCATAAACAGACAACTTCCAGTTTCATCTATGTTGTTGCAAATGACAGGGCTTTATCATTTTTATTGGGTGCATAGTAACTCCTTTTGTACTGTATCATATTTTCATTTCTTCATTTATTGATCCATGGATCCTTAAGTTGTTTCTGTATTTTAGTTATTGTGAATAGTGCAGCTAACATGGCAGTAAAGGTATCTCTTGTCATAACAATTCCATTTCCTTGGCTATGTCCAGAAGTGGGGTTGCTCAGTCATGCTGGTACTGTTTTTCAGCTCTTTGAGACATGTTTATACATTCTAATGATTGAACCAGTTTACATTCACTGTGCAAGGGTTGACTTTACTCCACATCCCTGTAGACATTTGCTAGGCAGCTGCTCTCCCACTGAGCTACATCCTCAGCCTCTTTTGTCTTTTTGGTGATACCCATTCAAACTAGAGTGAGGAATAAATGTGTGGTTGTATTTGTTGTTGTTGGGGTTTTTTTTTTTTTATGTGTATGAGTGTTTTTGCATGTATGTATGTATGTATGTATGTAAATGCACCATTACAGACGTCAGAAGAGGATGTTGGTTCCTGTGGAACATTGTTATCCACCATGTGGGTGCTGGGAATGGAACCCAGATCCTCTGCAAGAGCAGTCAGTGCTTTTAACTGTGGAGCCTTTTCTCCAGCCCATTTAGTTAAATGCTGGGATTGTCTACCATTTTTGGTTTTTGTAAATCAAGGTCTCACAATGTAATCCTATGTGGCCTGGGGTGAGCAGCATGGGGTGATCTTCCTGCCTCTGCCACTCAAGTGCACACGCCACCACCACACGCAGCTTTCTGTCCTTTTTTTTTTTTTAATGTGTATGAATGTACTGTCTGCATGTAGGTCTGTGCACCTGTGTCGTGCAATGCTAGGGAGGTCAGAGGAGGGTGATTCCCCTGGAACTGGAGCCAAAGATGGTTCTCAGCTGCCATGTAGGTACTGGGAATCGAACCCAGGTCCTCTGCTAGAGCAGTCAGTGCTCTTTACCACTAGGCCATCTCTCCAGCCCCTGTCCATTTTTTAATTAGATCATGGGGGGCGGCTTTTGTTTTGTTATTAAATTTTTTTTATCTGTATGAGTGTTTTGCCTGCATGTATCCAGTGCCCACAGAGGCCAGAAGAGGGCATTGGATCCCCTGCAACTGGAGTTAGGGACAGGTGTTAGCCACCTGTGAGTGGGGGTCTGCATGAACCATACTCCTCAGCCTCTGTTTTCTGGTGGTGTGTAGATTTTTGTTGTTTGTTTTTTCTATTGAGTTCCTTGTGTGTTTTGGGTGATAGTTTTTCATGATACAGCTTGCAAATGTTTTCTCCCATTATGTACGTTTCTTCTGCACTGATTATTTCCTTTGCTCCGTAGCCATTAGTTTTGCCTTTGGTTTGTGTGCTTTGGAGGTGGTCAACAAAGTCCTTACCACTCCAGTGACCTTAAGCTCTTCTGTAATGCTTTCTTTTAGTAGCTGTTTTTGTTTTTGTTTTTTGGTTTTTGTTTTTAATTTTACTTATTTTTGTATGTGTATGAGTGTACTGTCTGCATGTAGGTTTGTGCACCCATGTTGTGCAATGCCGCGGAGGTCAGAAGAGGGTCTCAGATTCCCCTGGAACTGGAGTTCTCCTGGAATTGGAGTTACAGACGGTTCTTAGCCGCCATGTGGGTGCTGGGGATCGAACCCAGGTCCTCTGCAAGAGCAGTCAGTGCTCTTAACCGCTAGGCTATCTCTTCAGCTCCTCAAACTCAAATTTAATTTAAGTATGTTATGTAACTTTTGAAAATGAATGCTTATTTTTCTTTCATAGGTAGAAAAGTCTTCATTCTTAACCCATCGATGTGATTAGTAATAGTAAACTTAACCCATCGATGTGATTAGTAATAGTAAACTGCTGGCGCAAATTTAAATTCTCCTAGCACTTTTTTTTCCTTAAAACAGATCTTACTGAGAATGCCCAGTAAATTTACTGTATTGTTGGGTCAGGTGGTTACATCACTGACAAAGTACAACAGGTCCATGTTGGCTCACTTTTTGTTTGTTCATGTGTATATACTTTTGTTTTACAATTATGTCAAGACCTGGCATGATTCTAAGGTGCCATGTCAAGGCATGCTCAGGTAAATCTTCGTTCTCTCCTTGTCTCCTCTACCTTGACTTTTCCCCACTCCTTATCTACTTTTTATTAATGAGTGATTATCTCTCCATTGTACTTCTCCATACAAACAAGCTCATGTTTATGTAGTCACAATCTTCCCTTTCTCACAGAAGAACAGCACAATATATATGCTGTTCTCTATCTCTGTCTTCTATAACTGCACAATGGCACTCAGTCCATGTTGGTGCAGAGCCCTTNTATATATATATATATATATATATATGTATGAAATGGCTGTGAGGGATATGAAATGGTTGTGAGAGCTAGGGTTGTAGCTCTGGTAGTGCTTGCCTTGTACTTAACAATGTCCTAGGTTACATCCTCAGTACTGCAAAATAAAAGTCAGTTGGCTACAGATGTGAAGATTTTTACTTGTAGACTCTACACTGGTTTCAGTGTCTGTTTTTTAGGACCATGCCATATTGTTTTGATTACTAATGCTTTAGAGTACATTTTAATAGCTTGACTCCTGCTTTTGTGATTTTGTTGCTTTTCTGGAGTGCTTATGGTCTTAGGGCTTTGTGGTTCTATACAAACTTTACTATTGTTTTTTCCTAATTCTGTAAAGAATGCCACTGGTATTTTGCTGTCCATTACACTGATAGTAGAGATTGTTTTAAATAGTATGTACTCCCCATATAGCCAGCCCATATTGATCTCATTGAACTCCCCTTTGTTCAGTCTGGGTTTCCAAATTGCTGGGTTTGGCTGTGTACTGCCTTTACTCCCACCACTCCAGCTATAATGACCTTGTAGTAGTGTTGATTCTCATAATCTTTAAACATGCAATGTCTTTTCTATTTTTCTATGTTTTTACTTTCATTAATGTTTCCTGATTTTCCTTTTTTGTGGTACTAAGGATTGAATGTGCTTTTCTTCTTGGTGAAGTGATTGATGTCTTTTTTGTTAGTTGCTTTACCATTTTGATGAAATTTATTTAATAAGTGTACAGCTATTCTTTGTCACTTTGGATTTCTGTGTGTGTGTGTGTGTGTGTGTGTGTGTGTGTGTGTGTGTGTGTTATTGGAGAAGTCCGTCTCTATACCCCACCCCACATTAAATCTTTGTTCCCTTAGTACAGGCCACCAAAGACACATTTGACTGCTGCAGCTCTTTGTGGTCATGAGGGTTTGGGTCTTAGAAATGGGAACAAGCAGTGTGGTTTTGGCTCTGTGTCTGAGGTGCTGCAGTGCTGCAGAAGGCAAGGCTCTTAAGCAAGTTCCTAAGTAAAGGAAGTCCATATGGTTCTCCTTGGTGGGAGCTAGGAGTGCCGGCATGCCAACAGCTTCACTACCGAGGCTGCTCTGATGTAGCTGCATCTTAGTGTCCTGGGTTCAGGGTCTTGTATGTGCAATAGCACATTCATGAATAGATTTTAACAATATTATCATTTGGCATCCTAAAATTGCATTGAAATTAAGAAAATTTTTCAACAAAAAGGTATATTGTGGATGTCACCAAAATTAATCATAAGGTACAGATTCTGTCAAAAGCACAGGAATGAACAACAAAAACTTAAGAGGGCAAGAGCCTTACTATGGTCTAGAATGTTCATGGGGCTGGAGAGATAGCCTAGCGGTTAAGAGCACCGACGCTCTTGCAGAGGACCCGGGTTCGATCCCCAGCACCCACATGGCGGCTGAGAACCGTCTGTAACTCCAATTCCAGGAGAACTCCAGTTCCAGGGGAATCTGAGACCCTCTTCTGACCTCCGCGGCATTGCACGACACGGGTGCACAGACCTGCATGCAAACAATACATTCATACACATACAAAAATAAATAAATAAAAAAAAAAAAAATAGAATGTTCTGATACCAAACTCATAGGTTTCCAGTTTAACTCTACTATCTAATATAACAGATAAATGAACTTTCTGTATAGCCCGCAAGTTGGCATGAAACTTCTCCCTTGATGTCTACATCAAGTTGTTCAAGTTGCAGAGCTTTAGGAAAGAACATGTCCTGTCTTTACTAATTCTGTGGGCATCACTGGGTTGGACACCTGAAAAATTTAGGCTCTAGTATGGGTAAACATGTAAAATAAGCTAAAGCAAAGCCAGGGGTGGCGCTGCGCACCTGTGCTCCCAAAGCCGAGAAGGGCGAGGTGGTAGTTACCTGTGTCTAGGAGCCAAGAGTTGCCTGGGCAATAGAGCGAGACCCTGTTTCCAGAAAGAGAGCCTTGAACTCAGGATTGCATGCAGGTGTAGAATGTATTTTTCCACAAAAATAGTAACCTAAGAAAAAACAATTAAGTTGTATTTAATGTTAGTCACATAAGTGTAACAAAAAAGTGACTTATTACATTGTACTTTCAGATTTAGATAGAAAGCCAAACCTCTAATGCCTGATGTCAGTGTAAAGCCAGGACACTTGATGCCAGGCATTCCATGTATATAATCTGCCTTTCTCTGTAGCCCAGGATGGCTGTGAAGTCAGGGTCATTCCCAGGCTTCATGGATCCTCCCAGAGAGAACAGGATCTTACTGAATATGTAAACAATGATATTGCCATTTTCTGAAAAGTAATTGTGCCAGGCATCATGAGATAGGTCTGTGACCCCAGCATTCCCTCTGGAAGCTGAGGCAAAAGAAGCCCAGATCTGCAACCACCATCGTTGGACATCTCAAGACCATGTCTAAAGAAACAACAGAAGTCCAGCCGTGGGGCAGGGCTAGAGAGATGGCTCAAGTGCTGGCTGCTCTGCGAGAGGACCAGGGATTCCAGCACATGGCAGCTGACAACCAACCTTACCTCCCAGTTCCAAGGGATCCAACACCCTCCTTTGGACTCCGCAGGCATTGCACAACATAGGTCTGCCTACATACCTGCAAAACACTCATAAAATAAAAATAAATATTTTAATGTGATCATAGACTGTTGAGAAATATTCATTAGGTAGAGTTAGAAGTAATCAAAAGATTTAAGTGGTTTTTTTGTTTTGTTTTGTTTTCTTTTTTTTTTTTTTGTCTTTTTGTCTTTTTGAGACAGGGTCTCCCTGTAGCTCTGGCTGTCCTGGAACTCATTCTGTAGACCAGGCTGGCCTCGAACTCACACTCACAGAGTGCCTCTGCCTCCCAAGTGCTAGGATTAAAGGCGTGCGCCACCACGCCCGGCATTGTTTTCTTTTCTTTTCAAGACAGGATCTCCCTGTAGCCCCAGCAGTCCCAGAACTCACTCTGTAGACCAGGCTGGCCTTGAGCTCACAAAGATCCGCCTGCCTCTCCCTCCCAAGTGCTAGGATTAAAGGCATGCACCACCATGCCTGGCAAGATTTAAGTTTTTAAAATATTTTATGAGTGATGTCTGCTTGTAGGTAAGTGCACTCATGTCATGCAGTGCCCATGGAGGTCAGAAGAGGATGTCAGGTCCCCTGGAAATGGAGTTATAGATAGTTGTTACCCATTATGTGGGTGTTGAGAATCAAATCCCTATCCTCTACAAGAACAGCCAGCACTCTTAACCACTGAGTCATCTCACCAGCTCCAAGTTTTAATGTTTTCTTTCTTAGTCTTTGAAGTCTATTTTTCTAAGTAATTAAAACCAAATAAAGACAGTACAAATATGGGAAACTATCTTAAAGATAAGAAGCCTTAGTTTGATATCCATTTGCCCAAAGGTAGAGAACTGTGATTGCTTTTCCTTAACCATTTAGGTAGCTGGAATAAGATGATGTGATTATGCAGCAGAGGAAGATTTGTTCGAGATTATGAGTGAAACTCATGTTATAGGGGAAGGTAAATAAAACTAGTACTCTTAGCAGAGAATGAATAACTCCTAGAGCCGTATTTTCAGTCTGACCTGGGGAGGAAAAGCTATAGAAGCTGATCAAAAGATCAAAAAAAATGAAGAAATTTACCAATTAAGTGTAAATTGTAAAACAAGAAAGCCTGTAGTTAACAAAATAGTTAAATTTTTATGAGAAAACATTTCAAGCTGGGCATAGCACTTATGGCTATAATTCTGTCATGAAGGTCTGCGAGGCAGGAAGAGCCTGGGCTATGTAGGAAGACAGCTGCCCTGTCTGAAAGTATAGAACAAAGTGCAAACCAGTCTTAATAGCACCTTATTGCCTTGACATTAATAAATTTATATAAAACTAGAATCTAATCTGTTTAAAGTTTTAGATAAAGCCTGCCAACAATTTTAATGATAGCCAACTTGATCATAGACTAAGATTGGTCCTTTAGAGTCAGTTATGGTGGCAATGCCTGTAATTACAGTGCCTGGGAGTCAGGGGCAGGAAGATCACTGGATGTTCCAGGCCAGCCGGACATAGCAAGGCCCTGTCAGAAAATTGGGTGTGGGGGTGATGCATCCTTTACAGGCCTTGTACTGTCTGCTCAGACTCTTTGTACCTACTTACACCTTCAGATTTTACTCTACTTCTTTCTTCACAATTGTCAAACTATCCAAAATATTTTAGGATTTTTATGTGTATGAATGTACTGTCTGCATGTAGGTTGGTGCACCAGTGTCGTGCAATGCCGCGGAGGTCAGAAGAGGGTGTCAGATTTCCCTGGAACTAGAGTTAAAGATGGTTCTTAGCCACCATGTGGGTGCTGGGGATCGAACCCGGGTCCTCTACAAGAGCAGTTGGTGCTCTTGACTGCTGATCCATCTCTCCAGCCCCAGGATAGTTTTTTCCTACCACATGAAAAAACAAAGTATGAGAGAATTAAGATTTTGGATTATGAGTGTGCCTGTGCCAGTGGAGGCCAAGAGGTGTTGGTCCCCCGAAGCTGGAATTACAGGTGACTGTGAGCCACCTGACTTGGTTCCTCTGTAAGAGGAGCAATTCTCCAGTCCCTTCCTTCTCATATTTTTCATTTCCTTTGCATCTCCCCCTCCTACTTACAAGTTCTTTTCTATCCGGTTATTTATTTCCTTCCTTAGAAACAGTTCTTAAAGGAAAAACTCTTGAGATGTGGCTCAGTCGGTAGATTGCTTGTCTAGCATGAGTGAAGACCTTGGTTGGTCAGCAACACCATAGAAAGCTGGGCATGTTGGCACACACCTGCAATCCCAGCACTTAGGAGTTGGAGGCGGGAGGATCGAGAGGTCAAGTGACTCTGAGGTGAGCCTGAGCTACTGGAAGCCCTGTTTTGGGGGGGTGGCAAATCCCTGAATACAAAATTGCCTTTTTTTTTTTTTTAATGAGAGTGTTTGTATATCTTGATTTTGACTGCTGTGTAGGCCAAGTTGGCCTCAAATTTGTGATGCTCTCTGAGCTTCCTAAGTGCCAAGATGATTGATACATGCCACTGTGCTCAGCAAGCCTTATATGTTTAAGCAGTTTTCCCAATTACTTAAGCAAATGTTTAAGCAGTTTTCCCAATTTCACCCAGTTTATTTCTAGCCACTGTCTGTCAGTTAGTTATGATAGTTACGAGGTAAAGTTGTTTTCTTGTCAAAAAAAATGTCGTAGAAGTTAAATTGCTATATTTGACATATGAAGAGCAGTGGGCATAGCACAGCCCATTTTGTCATTGGCATAGTAGATAAAATCTATAACTATGATTTTAAACAGATAAGTGTAAACCCATCTAACCAGCAAACTGAGGCAAAGCTATATGCTAATGATTAGTGAACACATTTTTTATTTCACCAACTAATTTAAAACCAACATCATTTCCTTTAATCATATGAACAAAAAAGCATTTAAGCCAGTTACTGTGATGGTTTCAAGTTATATGCATGCTTATTTACCCGCAAGCCAATTTATAGGATAGAATTCCTTAGGCAATCTTATCATATGGTTAGTTATTCTATATGGTAACTAACAAAAAGTGGACGTTAAGGCCATGTGTTCAGATGATTGAAATTTTAAGATCATTGTAAGAAGGCTGCAGACTAGATTTTGAGTGTGCTCATTCCTGTCCTACTAGCTAAGTTTTTAGACTGCTCTAGCCACTTCACTCCAGGGCTGAGGATAGAGCCCGGATGCTCACATTAGGCAGGACTGCTGCTATCCCTAGGCCCCCTTCTCTACCTCAGTCTTTAAAAAAAATTTTTTTGTTGTATGCAGTTTATTTTGCCTGCATATACATAAGTGCACCCATGTTGTGCACAGTCTGAGAAGATCCCCTGGAACTGGAGATGGTTATTGGCCTCTTTGTGAGTGCTGGAACTGAATGAACCCAGGTCCTCTGCAAGAGTAGCCAGTACTCATCTTTGTTCCTCTAGTTTTGACTAATTGATTTGGCCAGGAAACATTTTTAGTGTGTGTGGGGGGGGGGGCTGGGGGGTTGTCTGTTTGCTTTGGGATTTTTTAGCTCCAAAAATACATTTATGGAGCAAGTTCTTAGAAATACATAGATGGAATTTTATTAACTATTTTGAATAATTTTGGGGAGTGAAACAATGAGTTTAGGTAGGGTTACTTACAGGAGTGTGAGCAACTTAGCAGTGGCTGCAGCACTAACATATCTCTTCTCCAACCCCAACAGCCATTAACTATACAGCTGCTCTGAGAGGGGAAGGGCCTTGGAGCTTTATAGGGAGTGACATAGATGAGCCTTTTGGGGCTAATATTCAGCAGTCACTTTTCACCATTGACCAGTTGAGTCTGCAGTAATTGCATTCCACTACAAAAAGACGGTCCTCTCCTCAAACCAAACAACAACAAATATTAGAAAGCAATTTGATGGGAGCATCATATCCATTTAATAAAACAACAGTGGCTTTCCTATTAGGACTTATCACCTCCCCAGCATGGCTTTTGACCCAGGTATCTAGTACCAAACACGAATTCCTTCCTGTGGTGCAAGCCTCAGAATCAATCAGAAAGCATTTGGTTACTCCATAGCAGTCATGCCACTGTTACAGCAGTGGGCACATCTTGTCTGGTCAGCAGTATAGCTCACAGGGTAAGCTGAGTAAGAGTACACAGCACCTTCTGACACCGAGAGATAGCTGTTGGAACTTTCAACTCAGTTCCAGCTTAGTTTCTATATGACTACTTTCTCCCAACTTCTACAATATATATTACCCAATTTTTACATAGTAGAAGAGCTAATCTGCTATAATCCCAGTGTATTGTAGTCAGAACAGAAATACTTAACATGTGACCAAATGACCAAATATTGGAGATTTTTTTTTGACAGGGCCTTGCTTTGTAGCCCTGGCTGACCTCGAGCTTGCAGCAATCCTCCTACCTCTGCCTCCCCGGTGCTAGGGTAACAGGTATTCACCATTGAAGCGCCCAGATAGTATTAAAGTAATATGCAGTTTCTTCCACCCTTGAAATACTTTGATTTTGCTGGTTACTTGATCCCAATTTTGTTTGCTATAATCTCAAGACAGTTTATAATACAAAGTAGGTATGTTTCATATTTACTGAATATATTAGAAAAGAAGCTCATTTACTTTATGTTAAATCAAGTATAAAAGCATTCCTCAGTGTTTAGAGCCTGGTGAGTTTCTTACTTTCTGTTTCCTTTGTATGCTGGCTCAGGTCACTCGTCTTCAATTTGAATGTTTATTGACAAGAGCTCCTTAGATGCTCCCTTCCCAGTCTCCTGCCTCAGATACTAGGGCAGAAACAGCGCTAAGCAAGCTACGACATGTCTGTCTTTCCATTAAGGTCTTAACTGCAGAAGAATTGAAAGCTGCTCAGACATCTGTTGCATATGGCTGTATCAAATATGCTGACCTCTCTCATAACCGGTTGAATGACTACGTCTTCTCCTTTGACAAGATGTTAGACGACAGAGGAAATACAGCTGCCTACCTGTTGTATGCCTTCACTAGAATCCGGTAATTGTGCTCAGACATTGTTACATTGTGAATCCAATGACAGGTATTTGAAAATGGGTTTGTTTCTTATGACTCAGGCTGACGTTGAATTCACTTCCCAAATGCTAAGATTGTAGGTGCGTGCCCCCACACCCCAAGCTGTTCGGTTTTTTTATTTTTGCAGTATATAAGCAGTTTGGAAATACTTTCTCGGGCTGGAGAGATGGCCTAGCGGTTAAGAGATCCGACTGCTCTTGCAGAGGCAAGATCCCCAGCACCCACATGGCAGCTGAGATCCATCTTTAACTCCAGTTCCAGGAGAATCTGACACCCTCTTCTGACCTCCGTGGCATTGCACGACACGGGTGCACCAACCTACATGCAGACAACACATTCATACACATAAATAAATAAAATTAAAAAAATACTTTCTCTGTAGAGTTGAATTGAGTGGCTTCCTTGAACCCCTAAGCCTGTTCCTGACAGGATTTCCTGAGCACCTCTGTGTAAATACTGAGAAATGACAAGTGACTTCTAAAAGAATTATAGTCTCAGCCAGGCATGGTGGCGCACGCCTTTAATCCTAGCACTTGGGAGGCAGAGGCAGGTGGATCTTTGTGAGCTCAAGGCCAGCCTGGTCTACAGAGTGAGTTCCAGGACAGCTGGGGCTACAGGGAGACCCTGTCTCGAAAAAGACCAAAAAAAAAAAAAATTATAGTCTCATTTTTGTTTTTTGTGGGGTTTTTTGGTTTTTTGCTTTGTTTTGTTTTTGAGACAGGGTCTCCCTTTAGTCCCAGCTGGCCTGGAGCTCATTATATAGACCAGGCTGGCTTTAAACTCACAGAGATCCACCTGTCTCTGCCTCCTGAGTGCTGGGATTAAAGGTGTGCCCCACCACACCCAGCCTAAGATGGTTCTTAGCTGCCATGTGGGTACTGGGAATCAAACCTGGGTCCTCTGCAAGAGCAGTTAGCACTTTTAACCACTGAGACATCTCCCCAGCCCCTTTAGTCCCATTTTTAATATTGTATGCTTAAAACTAGATTGTTGGTTTTTCTAATTGTCCTGGAATTAAGTACTTCATTTAAAAAAAATCTTTTTCAGTGAGTTTTTGAGACAGAGTCTTGCTGTTATATAGCCCAGGCTGCTTTCTCTTGCTTCCCAAGTACTGGATTGTAGCTGTGCTACCACTATGCCAAATTAAGAATCTCCTTTGAATTGCTATTATTTCTGATTTATATCAGTCATACCTTATTACATGATTTTATATTTTTTAAAAAATGTGTGCCTGACAAAAGGATCCTTGTCTGGTATTTCAGGTCCATTGCACGTCTGGCCAATGTCAATGAAGAGATGCTGCAGAAAGCTGCTCAGGACACCAAGATTGTTTTGGACCATGAGAAGGAATGGAAACTAGGCCGGTGCATTTTACGCTTCCCTGAGATTTTACAGAAGATGTTAGATGACTTATTTCTCCACACTCTCTGTGATTATATTTATGAGCTGGCAACAACTTTTACAGAGTTCTACGATAGCTGCTACTGTGTGGAGAAAGATCGGCAGACTGGTAGGTGTCAGCCACTGTCCACATGGGGAGGGGGTGCTTTCTGTAAGGAATTACACAGCAATCTGTAGCATGTGTAACAGACAGAAACTGAAGTAAATCAAAGTAATCAAACCAAAACAGAATTCTGTCTATTGAGACTTCTTCTCTGGCCTAGGACTGTACCTTAGGATTTAAAGGGCATGAATTAGAAAGCCACAAGAATACAACATGTTATGTAGAGCAGAGTGTCTGAGGGGACATAAGTGTTCTTTTTTTTTTTTTTGGTCTTTTCAAGACAGGGTCTCCCTGTAGTCCCACTCACTCTGTAGACCAGGCTGGCCTTGAACTCACAAAGATCCGCCTGCCTCTGCCTCCCAAGTGCTAGGATGACATAAGTGTTTTTTGGATACAAACCATTTTCATTGGTATCCTTTGTATATTACATTTTATAATAGGGGAAGTTAGCCATTTATGAGGGTCAAGCCTAAGAACAGAAACTTCCTGGGGAGCAAGTGAGCAAGGTTGGTTAGGTATTTGGGTTCATAGTTATTTTACAGGGATGGAGGTTGAAAGTTCTATGAAGTGGAACATTTCTGATTGCGTTTCTAGTCAACTGTTTACATGAAATCTGCATAGTTTAAAAGACAATCGAAGAAATAAAGTTCAAGGTCATTCTAGTTAGGGCTCAGACATATCTTGGTTGGGATATTCATTTTTCAGTAAAATCTGGAAATAATTCCTTAATGACTTTCAAAAAGAAAAACAAGCTACTTAATATCTTTTTTTATCTTCCCAGGGAAAGTGTTGAAGGTGAACATGTGGCGGATGTTGCTCTGCGAGGCAGCGGCTGCTGTCATGGCCAAGGGGTTTGACATCCTGGGAATCAAACCTGTTGAAAGGATGTAATCCTTCTCATCTTTGAACACTGTTTTTACCAAAGTGGCCATTAGCACTATTTGCTTTTTTTTTTTTTTTTAAACCATCATGTGAACACAAAAGTAGTAAAGAAAATTTCTCAATTATCTAAGCAAAATGTGATTCTTTATCTCTAACAATTGCACTGATTCTAAAAAGAAAATTACTTTTATTTTTAATTACTTTCAAAACTGTTGCTGTAACTAAACCAAATGGTTTAGAAGAGGCTGTGGAATAACATAGGTCTGGGTAACAGAGGTGGAGATTAATGACTGGGCAGGGGTATGTTTTCATTAATTTTAATTAGATATGGAATCTCTTATTGATTCCCTAAGAACTTGATACAACTGCATGGTTGTATCTCCCACTGTTGTTTAGAAAAAAGTTATCACAGTTTCACAGGTTATATACCTACGGCTCTGTAGGGTCAGTAATTTGTTCCAGGTTGCTCTGGAACAAAGCCAGCATTCACGATTAAATGCATGTCTCACTCCCAGTTCTGTTTTTTTCCACTTAAGTAGAAGGTGACAGTGGCAGTAAAACAGACTGGATTAAGAAAGAGGACAAGAAAATTAAACATCTCCTTTGGCATATTTTCTACATCATGAAATCAGAGTATTTATTTATTTATTTATTTATTTATTTATTTATTTATTTATTTATTTATTTTTAACAATTCTAGACCCATGTTCCCGCCCATTCCCCCACCCCGCCAGAGCTCGTGCATTCTGCCAAACATGCTTTTCATCTCTTAGTCTTTCTCAGTATTCTCCATGAGGAAGTTGACTGTTTTGAACAGAAGTTCACTGTTTCAGTCAGTTCTTTGATGCAGTCTTTTCTGTTGTTGTTGTTGTTTCCAAAATGCATTACGCCCAACTGCTTTGTACAAAAGCTCAGGGGGCCCTACACAAGAAATACTTACAACTGGGTAATTGGCACTAGCATCCACAGATGAGGGATACCATTTGTCGTTTGTTTTTCTGGGACTGTGTTACTTCACTCAGCATGATTTCTTTTAGCAAAACAAAGTAAACACTGGTAGTGGTAGTAAAGAGGGTAGTTGCAGGGAGGTGTCATAGTTGATTTGTGAGCCAGTAAGTCTACCAACACAATAGAATATAAGAGCCTAGTAACCATTACTGTCCTGTGCTATTTCGCAAGAGTCCCAAGTTCAGTGGAACCTTACTAATGCGCTTCATGAGTTACTGTAACAGCCACCAAAAACAGACATGGGACAGTTCACAACTGCCTGTAACTCCAACCCTAGGGGATCCAATGTCCTCTTCTGGTTTCTTGGGGCATCTACATATGTAGCTGACACAAAGACATACACATAAAAAAAAAAATAGTTTTAAAAGGACAGTAGGGGCTGGAGAGATGGCCTAGCAGTTAAGAGCACCAACCTCTCTTATAGAGGACCCAGGTTCGATCCCCAGCACCCACATGGCGGCTGAGAACCGTCTGAAACTCCAATTCTAGGAGAACTCCAGGGGAATCCAACACCCTCTCCTGACCTCCGCAGCATTGCACGACACGGGTGCACAAACTTGCATGAGGGCAGTACATTCATACACATACAGAAATAAATAAAATTAATAAAAAAAAATTTTTAAAAGGACAGTAAAGAAGGGACTATAGTTGGGTAAAAGAAGGGGCCCATAAGAATGGGTGGGTACGAGGGCAATGGTGTTACCATCACAATACATTGTGTGCCAATATGAAACTCAAAAAAACTGAAATTAGCTTCTTACTTGGGGGGAGGTGGGGAGGGGCTGCTGGCTGCTGCCAAAGTGGGCAAGTTCATGAAACCCAGGAAGAAGGTACTGGTTCTGACCGGACACGACTCCAGACACAAAGCCATTGTCCTGAAGAGCACTGATGACAGCACCTCCACCTGTCCTAGAGCCAGCTGTGGTGGCTGGAATCGACTGCTGTCCCCAAGTTCTAATGTTCTCTAGCATGAGGGGACAACTAGTTCATAATTAAATATTTCTTTTTTAAATTTATTTTTTTATGTGTATGAATGTACTACTGTCTCCATGTAGATTGGTGCACCCATGTCGTGCAATGCCGTGGAGGTCAGAAGAGGGCATCAGATTCCCCTGGAACTGGAATTAAAAGACGGCTTTCAGCCGCCATGTGGATGCTGGGGATTGAACCTGGGTCCTCTGCAAGAGCAGTTGGTGATCTTAACTGCTAGGCCATCTCTCCAGCCCCACAATTAAGTATTTTATGAAGATCTAAAAGCTTGAAAACACCAAACATAAAGAAATGATAAGGGAATATTCTTGTTACCCTGATTTTATCGATACATGCTTTATGCATGTACTGAAAAGTCACCCTGAACCTTACTAACAGCTGTAATTAATACATGATGGTTTGTAGGGTTTTTTTTTAGAAAGACTCCTGCTGTGGTGCCCTACAGCTGACCATGTAGACCAGGCTGGCCTCATGTTCTCAGAGAACTTCCTACGTCTGCCGCCCAAGTGCTGGGATGACAGGAATGCAAGCTGTGTGTGTGGTTAATGTGCACTATTAGAGCTGGAATAGCAAAAGCATGGCAAACAGCAAGTCCCCACTCTCCCGACACCACTGCATGCGCTAGGTCTACAGACCAACGTCCTCTGCGAAACCGGAAAAAATAGTGTCTTCTACCCATTGAACATCTGAGCAAGCCTCCATATCAAATGAGAAGCAAACTGAACCTCATTCTGGCACTGCACCTTAAAGCTGAGAAGAGAATCCTCCCCATCCAGGCTCTGTGTGGGCAGGAGGGTCAGGATGCCACACAGAAGGTACCAACCCTATGGTTCTCCATGGATTGATCTAATCCTACTATATGATGAGAGGGATGAGACACACAACTTTCATGAGGGAACAGAAAAAATGATTTCTAGGGCTGTGACTCAGTAGTGTATATGCTTAGTGTACATGAGGTCCTGAGTCCCATCTCCAGCACCATCAAAACAAAGAGAGTAGCTCCCTACTTCCCCCTAGAAGAGTTTACAAAACACCCCTAGAGCGGCTAATTGGTATACTACCCACCCAAGGGATTGCACCCTGAATAGTTTATCCCTGGAAGTTGAGACGCTTGGCAGCGGAAGCTACTGCTTGTTCCCAGGTCTGGAATTCCACACGCATTCTACTGCACTGGCAGGGAGCAGCTGCCTTTCAAACCCATCTTGGTTCAATAGAAACTGAGTCCTAAGCCTACCTGGAACCCTGCCCTATAGGGGACATATATTCTAACACGGACAAGAATAGAGGACACCACTCTCAAGGACCAGGAATTGTGTGGGCTCAAGCCAGTGCCAAACTACAGGCATTCCTGCAGTTTCCAAGTCCCTCACCCCAAGCTCAGACACTTACTGACAGAGCAAGAAGGAAAACCATGGTTCCTGCTGAAACCCCATGATTATCCTCTGATGAGTTCCCCCCAAAATCTCTGTTGAAGAACTGATCCCTGATTGGTGAGCCTCTTGAGAACTGGGTCATGAGGGCACTAACTTCAATAGGTTGATCTGATGAGGTCATAGCTGAATGATCTATCAGAAGATAGGGCCTGGTTATGGGAGGTAGGTCACCAGGTGAATACCTTCGAAGGGCACCCCTGCGCACTGGTCTCTTCCTGTCTCCGCTTCCTGTCTACCATGAGGTGAGCAGCATTACACGTGATCCCTGCTATCATATTCCAAATCACCATGGGCACAGGAACAATGGAGCCAAGAGACCAAGGACCAAAGCCTGTGAAATTTATGACCCCAAAGAATTCCTCCCTAAGTTGATTTGCTCGGGAATTTCACCAGTCATAAACGTTAATAACACACCCACTGAAGGGTGTGCTGAAGGAATCCTGAGTGACTCCATAGCTACCTGCCGTGCTGCTCCCAGAAGATTGCTCTAGCTGGCATTATGGGGTAAGGGAGTAGAGAAACCACCAGATCTGGCTGTCCACCCTGCCCATGAGCACACAAAGCCAGTGATGGCTGAGAGAAATTTCCCTAGTGATACCGTCAGTCCTCATCGTGTATTGTCACCGGGCGCTGCCAGGGTTGGCCTTGAGCAGCACACGGGCTGCTTCCACTCTGCCACCATCTCTCCATCCAGTGCCTGATCCTGCACTACTGACTGGCTGAAGACTGGCAGGAGGGCATGTGCTTCAGACCCTTACCATTCCCGGGCTGCCAATGCCAAAGGCTCTAGTGAGAGTTAGGCCTAGAATGAACAAAGCCCAGAGACACTGTCACTGCCCCACTAGTCCCACTGCAGGAGAACCATGTGGCGAATCCCACCGCTGTCAGGGGCACAGCTGCCTGGACTGCCAGAGTCGACTCATTGATGGCCTGATTCTGATATATTGTGCTTTCCGAAATTTGTGCTGATTACCATGATGACTGCTGTTCTCTATTTGGGTTTTTTTGTTTTTTTGTTTTTATTTTGTATGTGTATGAATGTACTGTCTGCATATAGGTTGGTGCACTCGTGTCATGCAATGCCATTGAGGTCAGAAGAGGGTGTCGGATTCCCCTGGAACTAGAGTTAAAGACGGTTCTCAGCCGCCATGTGGGTGCTGGGGAGCGAACCCGGATCCTCTGCAAGAGCAATGGGTGCTCTTAACCGCTAGGCCATCTCTCCAGCCCCTGCTGTTCTCTATTTTGATCAGAGAAACTTCTGTTTGCAGAAGGTGATGGTTAATCTAGAGACTCGTAACAGGTCAAAGGGCTGAGAGAAGTGATTGATCGTCAAGTGCTCAGCCCCAAACAGGACATCCGTGTGACCCCCTCCAGTGCTCAGGGAACACTGCACAGAAGGGGGCAGGATGGATGTTAAGAGCCAGGGGCCCGGATGAGTGCTGGGAAATGCTGTCTTCTGAACCTGAGGTAGTCACTGCACTCATGAAATAATAACAGCAGGGAGGCAGGGGCTGAGCAGGAAGGGTTGGGCTGGGGCCACAGACTGGCAGGTCTAAGTGCCCCTCCCCTTCCGCTACTCAGGCCTGACCTTCCTGTGGCTGGGCATCTCTGGACTGACATCTCAGCTTTCTGGTGGTTCTGGTCCTGTGCTACATCATGGTGACATACTGGCTCTCTTCAGCTATGTCCGATTCTCCAGATCTGTGCAAAGGCAGTGAGGAATGCCCTGGAGACAGAATTCAAAGCTAATGCCAAGAAGACTTCCAGCAGCAGCAGCATAATAATTGTGAAAGTGAGCCAGGCGTGGTGGCACAGGCCTTTAATTCCAGCAATGGGGAGGCAGAGGCAGGTGATCTCTGTGAGTTCAATGCCAGCCTGATCTACAAAGTGAGTTCAGGCCAGCTGGGGCTACAGGGAGACCTTGTCTCAGAAACACCACAAAAAAAATGTGCAAACGACTGGATGGTTCATCTTCCTCATCATGGATGGACGTGGGAGAGGCTCATAAGCTCCACCCACCCTTGAGAACAACAGGCAGTTTCTGACTACTGGAGAGAAGAACTCACCTTCCTCAGCAGTGTAGCCCTGCTAAGTCTCCCTGTTCGAGTAAATAACTCTCCCATCCACGAGTATTCATGTAACACCAATTAACTCCACTAGGAGATACACACACACAGACACACACACACACACACACACACACACACACACACACACACACACAACATGGAAGAAGATCTTGGGAGAATTTCGGTGGGAGGAGGAGAAGGGAATGGAGAGAATCTGCTCAAAGGATACTATGTATGTCTACAAAATTATGACAAAGTGAAAACTTTTCATTTTTTATGTGTATGAATACTTTGCAAGGGTACCAGATGAGTACAATGCCCACAGATGCCAGAAAGGGGCATCAGATCCCCTGGAACTGGAGTTTCAGGATGGCTGCTCCCGAGTGCTGGGATTAAAGGTGTGCCACCATGCCTGATTTATTTTTTCATTCCCCTTTTTGCATTGTATTTTTAAATTTTTATTAACGAGAAGTCTTTTTAAAAATCTTCTAAAAGTCTCTTCCTCTCTGTAGCAGTCTTCTCCAGTCCCCTTCTTTCTGTTTGTTTATTTGAACTCATTTTCAACCTCTCTTCTTTCCCTTTCTCCTGTTATCTCACTCATTTGCTATTTCTACCTTTACCCTAAATAATTTCATTTTGGACTTAATTTTATGTGTATGAATATTTTCCTGCATGTATGTAGGTATACCTATGTCATGCAATGCCCACAGAGATCAGGATAGGGCATCACATGCCCTGGAACAGGAGTTACAGATGGTTGTTAGCCAATACATGGATGCTGGTGACCTAGGTGAGAACCTCTTCAAGAGCAGCCAGTACTCTTTACCACCGAGCCATTTCTCCAGGCCCCTAAACAAGTGTTTTGGTCTTTTTGAGACAGGATCTCCCTGTAGCCCCAGCTAGCCTGGACCATGTAGACCAGGCTGGTCTTGAACTCATAGAGATCTGCCTACCTCTGCCTCCAAAGTGCTGAGATTAAAGGCATGTCCCACCATGCCCAACCAAAGCCCACTAAAATTTTAACTTCAGAGTTATATTCCAAAATGGTCTCATCATTTTCAGTTATATGGTCATCATTTTCAGTTATATTATCAGTGAGCTGTAACTGATGTTAAGTGTATTTCTGTGCCTTGTGTGGTTTTATGATATTGCTGCAGTAGCAGTCTGTTTCCTCCTCCCTAAGTATGACTGGAGATTGAGTCTTCAAGAGTAAGCTGCTCAGTAAGAAGAGATGCCCAAGCCAACAGATGTGCAAACCACAGTGCACATGGACAAGGTAACACGACTCCTCCCCAAGACCAGAGTGCCTCAACCACTGAACTTAGACATGCTGAAACTGGTACAACATGAGGTAAGCTTTCTGTTCTGTTACCTGAAAGAGGACACAAGCAAGCAGATGAATTCAATGTAGGCCCTAAGGAGTAAGCCTAAAGTCAGCCACACAGAGGAAAAAGTCAGGAAAACTAGTTTGAATGAGAATGTCCCCCATAGGCTTCAAGTATTCAGACATTTTGTCCCCAGTTGGTGGTGCTGTTTTGGGAGATCTTAGAAGGTGTGGCCATGCTGGAGGAAGTATGTCACTGGGGGTGGGCTTAGAGAGTTCAAAGAGCCTTGCTAGTCTACAGTCTCTCTCTCTGCTTCCTGTGCTCACTGGAAGATGTGAACCTTGGCTTTCTGCTCCAGCTCCTGCCACCATGCCTCCCCGCCAGGACGGACGGACTCTAATTCCTTGGAACCATCAATCATAAGCTCAAATAAACTCTTCCTTTTATAAGTTCCCTTGGTCATGATGGTTTTATCAGAGAAACAGAAAAGTGACTAATACAAACATGAAAGAAAAATTCAGCAAGGGAATTAAGATTTTAAAAAATATTTATTATTTTTATTCATGTATATGTGTGAGACCCATTATTCCATGATTGGCTGAGCCATAAGTGAGCTGGCTTCTTACCCGATAACCTAGAAGGTCACCAGGAGAGGGAAGCTGCCCCCACTCGCCATCTTGGGCATCAGACGCCTGCAGCCCACCCCCAGGGTAGTGTAACCTGAGGTGTAGCATTCCTAAACCTGTCACTCCTGACACACACACACACACACACACACACACACACACACACACACTCCTCAGTCTCGGAAACCAAATGGTGCATCTGCCATAAAAGCCTAATCTTGGGAGACAAATGGTACAAAACTTGACCATTGTAAAAGCGCATACCCATCCTTGCTAAGAGCCCACCAAAGCCACTATATAAGACTCTAAAACTCCTGCAGTAAATGAGTTTTGGGCCCTCTGACACCAACTCCCAAATCCCTTTGATCTGTCCGGCTCAGAACACACATCCAAAGCCATATCTACTCCCTCACTGTTTCTGCCTGCAGCCCCAGTCACCATGCAACTTTCACACTAAGAGCTGCAAGGCAGGAACCTCATGACACAGAGGAAGCCCACATGTATGAGTGTTTTGTCTACATGTATGTAAGTGCACCCATGTCATGCAATGCCAGCAGAGGTCAGAAGAGGGCATTGGATCCCTAGACCAGGAGTTGTTACTGTTACACAGTTGTTAGCCACCATGTGGATACTAGGAACTAAACCTGGGTCCTCCGCCAAAGTAGCCAGTGCTCTTACCCACTGAGCAATCATCTCTCCATCTCTTCAATCCCAGAAATTATGATTTCTCAAGGAAAAAAAAAAAAAGAAACTTGGGCAATGAGAAACAAGGGTGACAAATACTGCATTGAAAAACCAATAAAGAGGGCTGGAGAGATGGCCTAGTGGTTAAGAGCGCCAACCACTCTTACAGAGGACCCAGGTTCAATCCCCAGCACCCACATGGTGGCCGAAAACCATCTGAAACTCCAATTCCAGGAGAACTCCAGTTCCAGGGGAATCCGACACCCTCTTCTGACTTCCGCAGCATTGCATGACACGGGTGCACAGACCTGCATGCAGACAGTATATTCATACAGATACAGAAATAAATAAAATTAAAAAAAAAAAAAAAGAAAAACCAATAAAGAAGTCCCGGCATGGTGGCGCACGCTTTTTAATCCTAGCACTTGGGAGGCAGAGGCAGGCGGATCTCTGTGAGTTCAAGGCCAGCCTGGTCTACAAAATGAGTTCCAGGACAGCCAGAGCTACAGGGAGACCCTGTCTCAAAAAGACCAAAATGAAAAAAAAAAAAAGAAAAACCAATAAAGAAATAAAAGACCCTGATGTCCAAGAACTCAGGGATATAATGGAGAGCCTAACCTAAAAGACCGAGTGAAAGATACAGGACATGTATGGCAGACTGCATGAACTGGGGTGGGATGGGAGGAAGGAAAAGGGAAATATGTCTAAATTGAACTGAAAAATGATGTCTGAGGGGCTGGAGAGATGGCTCAGCGGTTAAGATCGCTGACTGCTCTTGCAGAGGACCCGGGTTTGATTCCCTGCACCAACCTACATGCAGACAGTACATTCATACACATAAAAATAAATAAAATTAAAAAATGATGTCTGAAATACACAAAACATTAATAAAAGTATTATATTTAAAAATTACAGGCTGGAAGGAGGGGGTTGCATTGTGATCAGTCCAGCAGGATTTGAGCATCTCAAGATTCTTCTGTTAATCTCATCTGCACATATTTTCTACCATTGCAGCTAACAGGTATAGGTTAACATCTTAGAAGGACAATTCACACCCTGTCACAGCTAGTATTACCTGTCCACGTGCTCTCTGGGCAGGAAGCCCTCCCTTGAAGTCCATCGGGATTCCTAGGTTTGCTAGCTGAGAGTTCATGGTCCAGCTGAGCCTGAGCTTAGAGTAAGTAGGTCACTCAGTGAGGTAGAGGAACTCACTCTAGAGTTGTCTGGCTTCAACGTTTTGTTATTTGAGTAGGCTCTTGTCCTGTATGTCACACTGGCCTTGAACTAGGGATCTTCTTATCTCAGCCTCCCAAGTACTGGAATTAAAGGTGTGCTCCCCAACACCTAGCCCTCATAACATACCTTGGGGGCCAGGATAGAGGCCAGAAGCCAAAAGACTGGGATGTCCCCAGTCTTCTGTGTCCCTTGGGTGTAGGGCCCAGGTCCCCAGATTTCTTGTTTCTGCAGTGGGTGCAGGGCTCTGCTTTTCTCTGGAAGCACAGCAGAAACTGCTGCAAATGCAGCTGAAAATGGAAGCCAGAGCGAGCCTATCTACCCCAGGAGGCCTGATTTGAACCCTCTGTAAAGAAAAAGTTGAGTCTAACTCATGGTTTTGGAGGCAGTGTGACGTTTAAGACCTTTCCAAGATTTCACATCCATGGAGGCTCTATCAGCAAACCCAAGGTAGCACCGGGAAAGACAGACAAGCTTTCCAGCGTCCAGGAATGAACTGGAGAGGCCTGCCCTCCAGGCCTCATCTAACCCTAATTACCATCCAAAGGCCTTACTGGGTCCTAGCCCCTAATGCCTCATGAGGATCCAGTTTCAAAATTCAAGCCAAAGAAGCTGCTTTCACTACAAGGCTTGGTTTTTGTTATTTGGATGCTTTGGCTGTCCACACAGGTGTGGACAATGAATATCAGATACACACACACACACACACACACACACACACACACACACACACTCCAGGCTTCCTGCTGGGTCCCGACATAACAAGAGATACACTCAGGACAATCAGTTATATGGAATGTTTTTGTTTGTTTGTGTTTGTTTTCATCTTTTTGAGACAGGGTCTCCCTGTAGCCCCAGCTGTCCTAGAACTCACTCTGTAGACCAGGCTGGCCTTGAACTCACAAAGATCTGCCTGCCTCTGCCTCTCGAGGACTAGGATTAAAGGCATGCGCCATTATGTCCAGCAATATATGGAATGTTTTAAGTCTGCCTCAGGAGCTTCTAGAACCCTATTAGATCCAAGTAAGTAGATTAAAATATAGAAATTAGGGCTGGGAAGCTAGGTCCTCCCATAAAGTGCTGTAAGCATGAGGACCTGCGTTTTGATCATTGGAACCCACCTAAAAAGCCTGGGCTGGTGGCCCCAGGAGAAGCTGGGGTGGTGTGCACTTATGAGCCCAGAGCTGGGGAGTCAGCGATAGGTGGATTCCTGGGCCTGGCCAGCTAGCCTAGCCTAATTAGTGAGCTCTATGCATGGATGAGAGACCCTCTCTTAGGAAACAAGTAGGCAATTGTCCTGGTGAAGGGCACCTAAAGTTCAGCTCCAGCTTCCATATGAACACACATGCATGTGCACCCAAACATACATTTACCAACACACACATTTACACACACATACAAATACATATGTATGATATATGCATATATATGCAGAAATTAGATAAATTCACTACAGCTTACCTGGAAGGGAACCTTTGGGTAAACATTTCCATAATTTTCTGAAATTTTGAGTTCTCGCTAATCTGGCAAAGAAAGGAAGTCCAGGACACCAGGAAAGCCACCAGGAATCCCTTTCTGTATTCTGCCTGGGGAAGGAAGGAGAGACCCACCTTCAGGGAGTTCTTCATTAGAGTAGGGGCCACAGGGATCTCCATGCCTGAGAGGCCACTGTGCTGTGGGGAGTGCCAGGCAAGTCTCCTGGGTTGGTTCCTGACTGAAGCAGAAGTCCAGAAATTCCATATGAGCACCTCCTGTGGAGGAAGCAGCCTGCTCTAGACCTCCCCTGGAAGAGCCTGACTTTGGTCAAATCCGTGCCTTTTGCCAGTTGGGTTAGGAAGGACCCAGGCCACACACCCATCTTCCCTCCCAATTACGAAGTTCCACGGTCTTTGCTTCCTCAGCCACCACCTGTACAGTCAGGAAACAGAGCGTCCAAACTCACAAGATGTCAAACACCAAAGGCGAATCCCCATGAAATCATGGACTTTGGGTAACGGCATAACCACACAGTGTTTGGCTGGCTCCAGCGGGATGGATCAACGAGTCAGAAAGCAACAGAGGAATGAGGAAGCTTATTGTATGCCATTGGTGATGGTTGGGGGTGACCAGGTTCGGAAGAAGGAAAGGGGAAGGGGGGCAGAACGACAGAGACAGAGACGGCGGGGGAAAGGAGAGGGGAGTTAGGTAAGGGAAAGCAGTACCTTTGGATGAAGTCAGATCTGTGTGGAGCAGGGCCTAAACCTGGCAGCCGGTCTGATGGGAGTCCGTCAGCCACTCTGAACCCAAGGCAGCTAGAGTTTCAACCCTCAAATGCGTTCATGGAATCAAATGTTAGGTTCATATTGAGGGGAGACTCAGCACAGAGAGGAGAAAATGTCAGGACTCTGATGAAAAGAAGTCAGGTTTTAGCCGGGTGTGGTGGCGCAAGCCTTTAATCCTAGCACTTGAGAGGCAGAGGCAGGCGGATCTTTGTGAGTTCAAGGCCAGCCTGGCCTACAGAGTGAGTTCCAGGACAGCTGGGGCTATAGGGAGAGCCTGTCTCGAAAACACCAAAAAAAAAATAAA